>JAPERM010000052.1:0-568746 GCA_030411635.1 Fusarium sp. MBC 119 | reverse complement strand
AAATAAGATTTAATAAGGAAATCTATTAACTTACTTATATAATAAGTAGTAAGAGCCGCTGCTTATAGGCTATAAGTCCTTACTTTAACACTGTCTACCTGCTCGATAATACCCTGTTGTCTATAGAGATCATGAGAGAAAATTCGTTGCAGAGTTCATTATTGTAACCTTTCTTCGAAATTTAGATACCTATGCAAAACAATCGCGTCGTCCAACACTGTACTCAATAGGTAGTGTTGCTGCGAAACCCGCGCCCATTAGGACAAGGCAAACACAGATAGCGGCGATGCTCCACTTGTGGAAGGTGAAACATTTCCTAAAAGCATCCCTCAAGAAAGAAACGAGTGCAGCCCATACACTATCACTGGTCCCAGAGAGACTGTCTACTTGTTTATGTCTCTGCACCCATCGGCGTGGTGCGCCGCCTGCATCATTCTGGTCTTGAATCAAGAGAACCTGGCGTACCATCATGCGTCTTACTAAAGGGAGCAGAACAACTTCAAAAAGTTCCCAAGGCGGTCGAATTTCACCCGAAATTCTCTTCTTTTCCCACGTGTGATAGGTCATGCAGCGAAGAGCGGCCGTGAGATAGGCGACCCGGAATGAGACTCCGAACCAGCCAAGCCATTCTTCTCGACCAGCTACGAACATGACGAGTATTGCATTGGGTGTCAGACAAATGAGGATGGTCAAGATGTCAAGAATCCTATGTGGGCGGATGGCATCACGAATCAATCTCATCCCCAGCGTGTAGGCGATCCAAACGATGATTCTTGTCGAGTGAAGAACGCCCAGACCCGAACGCCAAAACGCCTGGGTAGGCAGCTTGAGGACTAGAAAGTCCAGCTGCGTCAGAGACATTTTCCCTGGAGCTCTGATTTGTAGTTTTGTGACGGCCAAGGAATTCACCAGCTGGACCTGAAACCCCCCGTGTGGTGACGTTCGGAGTTCCAAATGAGTAGAAACAAATGCCCCGGCCTGAAGGAGTGAGCGAGTAACGGCCACGAGTTCCCTTCTCTCTAAGTTGCTCGATTCTTGATTCCAATGCAACAGCATGGGGGCTGTAGGCTTGGTCAAAGCCCCGGCAAATTCTGTGTAAGTAGTCATGCCCAGGTATCTTTGCATTGGAGAGGCTCCTCTCTCTAGTAATAGTTTAACCATGGATGTTGAGAGAACTCGTCCTGTCCTAAATGACAGCACAGGGCAAAGAGCATATCGAAGAAGAGGATACATCAGTCCACGGCCCTTAATAAGACTTGGATCCCGATCCAGTTGCCGCCTAACAAAATAGAGGAGGTTGTATTGAGCGGCAAAGGCCACGACGGAGCCACGTCTGTAGCGACCCTGGAGAGAACGGTTGCAGAGGGGGTCTTCAAGACAGCACAGCCAGGTATGGTAGGCTTCCGATGACTGGTTGAGGAAAATTTCATCCAAAAACTCCATCAAGTCCTCATCAGTGTCGCCCAACTCAGCCTCGAGAAGGCCCATATGGTAAGCGAAACTTTGAAGGTAGGAAAGGAATATGTCTCGGAGGCTTTTGTTCTTCAACCGGGGATCAAAACTCGTGGCGTCCTTCAGCGGTGGCAGCTGTTTCATATGTAAGAGGAGGCTTTCGCACAAGCATCTGTTGGGGCTCCAGCCCTCACCAGCATTGTGGCGCAAAAGCTCCTGTACTTTTGAAGTGGAGAGGAAAGTTGCAGAAGTGCTGTGGGAGAAGACAACATGAAGACGATTGGGCCGGCGGGGATCAAGGGGAAGGATGTCGATCATATCCACTGCATAAGCCTGCAGCCGGGTTCGGAGAACCCCCTGTACCTTCAGCTGGCTTGGGTCATCTGGAAAGATTGCCTTTTCTTCCAAAAATCCAGCCGGTATCTGGTCTAGTCCCTCCAAAAATTGAAAGCCAAGTAGTTCGAGGGGCCGTTTGGCAGCCACCATCATCAATAAGATCCTCGCACATTCTCGACGGTAAATGGGATCCAGCCGCTCAAGTGTTTGGAGAAAGTAATTCTCCAAGGTCAAGGGGAGCGCGTCAAGCCTGTTTTGAAGCATGGAATTCGAATCCTGGTTCTCAATACCCCTGACTAGCTGGTCACATACAAGACGAACCCAGAGGAACACTCCGTTCGCCTTGGAGATAACGCCATCGACGAAGCAGTTGCTCGGGTTCTCATTGATGCAACCGACACCTCTCGGTGTACTTCCAGAGTATCCAGGACACTGAAGCCTTTGCTGAACATAATGCTTGATGTCCTCTTCAGTATAGTGTTGAAGGTAAAGGCTTCGCTTTTGTGTAGCGTGCCTAGTATGAAAGAACTGCTTGAAGCATAGCCATTCTCGGCTTGAGACGCAGAGTTTGATGCTTGGAGACTCACCCAGAAAGTCCAATAAACAAAATAATTCGTTCAAGTCTCCCACAAATTTATCCAGGGCGTCGACGAAGAGGCAAATCTTGGTCGGGATAGATGTCTGGCTTGCCAGTGTCCGGACACACTCGACAAGCTCCGACCGAGACCATGATCGACTCTGCAACAGAGGCTTTTCCCAACGGTGGGAGAAAATAATTGGAGTTAACTGAGGGACTTCGACGATGACCCTTTCCAGCAGCGACACTAGGATCCCGTCGAGGGATTGCTGAATCTCAGATCCAGCTGCACCAAAGAAGTGATCAACCACAACACAGGCACTCCCTGCAGCCCATTGTTAAAGGGCTCTTTTCGTTGAAGGATGACAGTAGAGAAACTTCATCAGCGTTGTCTTTCCGGATCCAGGCTTACCGGCCACCCAGAACAAGCCGCCCATGCTAGTGAGCCACTGTTAGAAGCCAGCTGTGTTGGGGTCGAGCATCCACTCAAATGTACCATGCCAGGCTTCTGGCACGTGTTTGCCGCTAATCCCTTCCCTCGTTTGCGGTAGGCTATCCAGTATCCTGAGCTGCGATTGCAATGTTCCCATATTCTCAAGAAGGGCATTTCCTATATCCACTCTATCTCGAACCATGCCGTACTCGTGCGTCGCATCATCCTGGCGAGCTGTCATATCTCCGACAGAACATTGGAGCGTTTTCATTTGAGATTCTACGCCTTCTAGGCTCGACAATGTGACACATTGCCGACATCTACCAGCACATTAGCATCACCACGCGGTTAAACACAAGTTACATGGGAACTGAACCCACCCAACAATGAGAGTAATGCACACTTTCAATTCCTCTTGAAGGTTTTTGAACCGGGCCTCCAGCGTCCTGATCTCTTTTTCTTTCCGCCGGCATTTGATCGTGGCTGCAAGGCTTCCAGCGAATTTGTGCTTTCCTGTGGCTCGAACCTCGACAAGGATTGCAAGGAGGTCCGCTGCGACCGACCGACTATTGTTAACCACGTCCCGGAGGGACTGTATGTATGCCGGCTCGTCTCTTCCAATGCTGAAACCTTCCCAGAAATCGGGGGAATCGCCGAGTGTTTCCGTTAGGGCTTTAAGCCTCGTGGTCAATTTCTCCAATTCGTCGTGCTCTGTAAGAGCTCCAGTGGCAGATGTATATCGCTCAATCGTCCCGGTCGCGATTTTGTATCCAAAATCAAGAAATTGAGCGACCCCAGCTGCGATACTCAACGCGCTAAGAGGCTCCATCCTTGGAAATCGTACAACTCTTGGTTGCAGGATGGAAGAAAGTGGAGAGGTTCAAGTTGTTGAAGTGCTGTCAAAGTCTTTCTCTTTTCGAGCAGGCACTCATTGTGTACAAGCGTAGTGGCTGAGCAGCGTGTCGTTTGACGTCCATCCACTTTGTCTGACTTGGCACAGCCTCGACGCTGAAGGCCTCATTTTCTTGGGCTTTCTCCTGGGCTTTCTCCTGTTACGCCAATCATTTGACGCTGGTGACGCCCCAGAACAACCAACTTCGTCTTGGTATTTAGGACCAATCAATTATTTTCCCAACAGTCCTCAAGTTTTGCCTAACAAAGGAGGCTTTTGTGAATTGGCTTACAGCCCTCCGGGGTCTGGGTTTACTAACCTGGTACACTGGCCACCCGCTGTAGCTATTGGTCTGAGGACGACCAATGACGTGTGTAACAGTGTAAGTTACGCCGGTGCTCTGATATTGGTAAATTTTATCTTTGTGGTTCACTTGATTGCCGAGTCTTTTTTCTTTTATCTTTTTGTTCTCCCAAATGTTGGAATAAAGCCAGCAGGACTCTGGCTCCTCCGCATTTTCCACAGCCATCAGCTTGATGGCATTGATGTTGGCGTTCACAGCCTTCTAACTTGTTGACCGCAACACAAAATATGCTACTACCTTCGTCATGTCCAATACTAGGGCTGTAACTTATCTCGTTCTTGATCCTGCATTAGAATATTAGACGCGATAAAATTTTCCGGCATAAAATGGCCATGTTACGGGCTCGCGGTACTGTCACTGCGACGCTAGAAAGCTGGAATGCTTGCTAGAATGGCAAGGTCTGATGCTGATATAGTTAGGCCTATATATTATCTAATAACGGAAGTCTAGTCACAACCCCCCACTACAGCAGGTTTCAACCTGTTTATCTTCCGTAGTATAGTGGTCAGTATGCAAGCTTGTCACGCTTGAGACCCGGGTTCAATTCCCGGCGGGAGAGATCCAGCCACCTGCGATACGCAGGTTCTTCTTTTTGCATTTTTGCGATAGAGTAAGTAATATGACTTACGCTCATGGGATATTTTTTTCTTCTATTTTTTATGAGGAGCCATCGTCAGAGGAAGATGACCGCTGGTTGTTTGCGACCGTAGACTGAACCCCACGATACCGGTATCTGTTTATCTGCGAGGCATGATAAGTCACGCCTTAAACTGTTTGGTCAAGGTCACTCTCTATTGGGAGAATACTGAATGAATAGCCACAGTGATTCCACAGACACCACCATTGGCATATGTTGATGTTTCATCATGCAAAACACTACTCTGACTACTCTAACTTCGGATATAGCGTGCCGAAACTCCAGCGTACAAACATTGTCCGCTATCTTTACCACATCAATTGTGTGACTAGTTTGCCGGTATTGGAACCTTGGAACAATTTGAGCCAGTTCTCTGGAACCTCTTCGAATGCCTTCGGAACAACAGTTTCGTTGTCATCCGACAAACTTAGTCGACCATCGATGATAGCATGACGGAGCAGGTCCTGTGCCTCCGAGGCTTTGTCAGGAGGAAGATCGTGAACGATCATGCCCTGGATTTGCACTCTCATGGAAATAACATGGAAGTAGTTATGAAGGACGCATGGATTATCTGAGTTATACCCAGATATAGCTCCACACGCAGTGATGCGCCCGTGAAGGGACATGCGTGTAAGCATCAGATCGAGAATCTCTCCACCTACGTTATCAAAGTAGAGATCTACTCCTGCACTAGTCGCCTCATGGAGATCCTGCTTGAACGTAGGAGATTTGTAATTGAGACCTGAAAACTCTACGGTTAGTTTTTTTCGCTTCTTGAGGATGTCTTGTAGGAACTCAGATTTGAACTTGCATTTATCAGCCCCCAACTCTTCAACCCAACGGCACTTTTCATCTGTTCCAGCAATGCCGATGACAGACTCGACACCAACCAACTTCTTGGCAATTTGCACTACCATGCTCCCTGTGGCTCCGGCGGCTCCAGAGACAACTACTTTGTCACCTTTCCGCGCTTTGCCGACATCAAGTAGACCATAGTAAGCTGTGAGTCCAGTGCTTCCTAAAGCGCCTAGGTAATGTGTCAAACTTAGATTATTTGGAAGCGGGGCGGTCACGTAGACAAGGTTGGCGTCCAGCACGGCGTATTCTTGCCAGTTGATAGTCGCACGCACTATTGCTCCTTGTTCGATCTCCCTTGACGTGCTCTCGATAACCTGCCCCAGGGCGCGAGCACGCATTGGCTGGCCGACCTCGACTGGAGGTACGTAAAGTCTCTCCTTGGGAATGGTTGGATCTATCCAACCTCTTTGTGCTGGGTCATTGCTGAAGTAGAGCGCTTTGACAAGTACTTGATTCTCCTGTAGCGGCGGCAGTTCGATAGTCGTCAAGGAAAATGTTGCCTCATCGCCAGAGAGGATAGGAATCCCGGTAGGCTTGTTCTTCAACACCCAAGCGCGACATTGTGTAGGTCGGAGCACCATATTGTTAGACTGTGTCGGTAGTCAAGAGTAAGGCGGGACAGAGTTTGTTTCTCAAATTAAGTCGCTGGTCCTTTTCAGCGCGGCACCTTAGACTATGGTGTCATTATGGAGCCTGAATCCACTCTGAGCAATGGTACGCTCCCAAGTTCTCCAATTGCAGCCTAGCAGCTTGCCACCGCTTTCTACTCAGATTCGGAAATGTAGCCAATGGTTAACCGGCACATGTTTGAGAACCTTGGTCCATTGATCAGATATTCCATAATTAAAGCCGAAATAGGCTCTTTTCAATATAGTACCAACTATCTATACCATATCGAACAAAGGGCGCAGAGTCCTCTGATACTTGAATAACCGATGTTGTAAAGTCCTGTTAGAACTCAGCACTACTCTCAGCATGTCCCCGAGATAGCAGAATCTTATCTACAATAACCCTATAAAGCACATTATCTATATCCGCGCAAATATCGCTAATAACTCTTATCACGTACGCAAATTTTCCTTTTTCATTAAAGACTTCGTGATAAACAAACATCAGATTTCAGTGATAGATCATCTAGGACAACCAGTTCTACTCCTCCAGCCTTCGGCTACCTGCAGGCGCCGTTCGTTTGTACTCTTTACGACCCACACGGACTCATGGACAAACGTTGCAACGACTCGTGACATAGCATGCTCGATCGCCCTTCTCGCTCACAGTCCGTTGTCGCGATTGTCCACCGACTAAGCCAGTCCTGCGAGAGCGTTAGGCTCGCCAAGAGCGCCCTGAGGAAATCTGGAGTTGAAGCCAATCACAGACTGAACGCTGTGGAACGTTGATGCCTGGATGGACAGTTTCTGGTCTGAGACCAACCATCGAACGCCTTCACTGCAGGGGGGAGTTGTCAAAGAACCCTCATATCTAGGGCCAAATCTTAGTCTTCTGTTCAGATTAGGATGATTCTGGGGATAACTTACGTTTGGAAAGAACCCGCTGCCAAGGTACTGACCAGCTCAGCCATGCTAAGCGATTGAGTCTTGGTAAGAGTTCCAGGTTCTTTGATCTCCTGAACAGAACCGAACACAGTTTCCAGAAGTGAAGAAGCGGTTACAGCGCTGGTGGATGGTGTGTTGACATGGAAGAAGGAACCTCCAATGCCCGGGAGTTGTCGCTTTTCAGGCGTCCTCTTTCGAACCATCTTGACGAAACCATCTTTTTGTCTCAAGCTTCGGGCCTCAGGAGTTGCGGCTGGTGGTGGTGTATCCGTTGAGTTACCTCCCGCACCGCCTCCAGCTGCTCCATCTTCGACATCAATAAACACCCCAACCACAGCGATTTGGGAGTCGGCACTCTCCCAAACCATGTGCATTTCCATAGCCATGCTAGTGCCATCGTTCAAGTGTTCGCTCGGAAGGTGGAAGTGAAACTGTTGAAGGGTATAGCTGACGTTGCCGAAAGCCATGCTACCTTGTCCAGCAACCACTTCAACGGTGGTACCAAGGTTCTCAAACTCAGCCCCCTCGGTCATATCCGGAATCGACAATTTCAACTGAGCTGCAGGAATGACAGCAAAAGATCCAGAGGTCATATCGATGGGAGATTGGTTCACGCCCGCGGCGCATAGAGCGTTTGCCTCAGGGTCCAGGGCGACCCAGTTAGTCGGGCCCTATGGCGATAATTAGTATCTATATGGTGAACCATACACCATTGAGTTTTAGAGGAACCGAATGAACATACTGTCTTGCCAGTGTAGCCAAACTCATTGACCTCGACAGTTCCATCCTCGGCTCTAGGACGCAGCATGGTTCCATAAGCACAAGAGGCTAGCGCTTCCGAGGCGAAAGAGCCAAGGAGGAGGAGAGGTAAAGTAACGAAGTGGGCCATGGTGATGTATGCGAGGATTTGCTTCAAAAGGAAATATAAAGAAAGATGCTCCGCTGTAAAGACTGAAACAAACCTAGGATTAATCAAACAAAGAGGAACCAGCCTCAGGAAAGAAAGTAAGAGATATTGTTAGAATGAATGAGAACCGAATGATAGTTTGTAAGAATCAGCAGATTGTTTGCCAAGGACGCAGTGGGTGTATTAAATAAGACGTTCAGCTGCTATACTACACGATCGTTATATGCGTCCAAACATGATAGAACTAAACTTCAGGTCAGAAATAGCAACAACAGTAACAAAGTTGTTTCATGGGGTATGCTTGAAGGTAACCTTAAACCTTGATGTTGGAGGAGGGTCACATTGAATAGCCGCGACGCAGTCGCAGGTCATGTCGCGGCAAGTCGAGTATGATACTCTTCCGGTTTCGGATGTTCATGAGACGTGATGAAAACTTCAATCGCGGACATATGCCTCTCTAAACAGATAAAAAAGATAACAAGCCACAATATCAGCTTTTTGATATAAAATAAAAACATTATAGTAGAGAAAAAAAGAAAAGACCAAGTGCACCAGGGTTTGTGCCCAGCGCCTGAAGTTGGTAACAGACGATTGAGTCGCCTGCTCGATGCGGTACTGATGACGGATCACACAGTGGTAAGTTGAAACCCACCTATTCATTGCGTCAATATTTTAATATCTGGGGTTGGATTTTGAACAGATAAGACCGTGGTCTGGACTCTCCTCTCAATCAGTAGCAGCAGCACATGGCGTCGCAAGGGGTAAAGCTCAAACCGTCTCGGTTCTGGCTCCGTTTGGTATGAGATCCCGATGCAACAAAACAGGGGCGAGCAAAAGTCATCTCAAGATAAGCGTAGCGCCCACTGATAACGTTTCAGTCGAACCGCATTCTTACTACCGGTAGTGTTTTTAAATAGATAGTATCTTAGCGATTTGGAAACATAATTATTGTTTATGAGAAACCGTTGAGACCTTTTCATGTAGCTGCACCTTGATCTCTTTTTAAAAAATGTAGTAGAGAATTTTCTTGCCCTATTCTTGATCTGGTACAAGCCCAATATCGCAGCTCGCTGAGCCGATGAGATGTGATGTCTTCGCAGCCAACGCAGTAGGTCATTAGTTTGAATAGCAACGATATCATAGGCAAAGAAGTTATTGAATAAGGTTCAGAAACTCAAGTGACTTGATCTGATATGCACTTTGATCTTTAGAAGCTTCAGTATTATCGCAGTCTGCTGCTCTTAGGTTCGAGATTCCCACAATGAATCCTGTTGGCCAAATTTACAATTAAGTGGAGTGCTACCCTGTTCCCAACCTCTCGCTTTTTCTCGGAGCCATCCATCACCAGCCACCATAATCATAAGCCGTCTGTAACCGACAGCCAAGGAGGCACGTCCAAGTCCTTGCGCCTTTCACGCGTGTGCAAGGAGACACGCCTCTAGTCGAACGCGTTAATTAATCTCCCAAATTCCGTCTGCGTCGCGTTGTGCGCATCCACTTTTGCCAGTCGTGTCAGGTACCCTTTTGCTCTCGTCGTGAGTAGCATGAGTACCTTGTTCAGGTACTGTTAAGGCGATGCTTCCACAAAACCTAAAATACCGGTACTCAATTACATTTTAACGTAGTCAGCACGGAAATGGAACCCCGGTATATCTCATTACTGTACAGAGATATGTGCACTAATTCGCGATGCATTGAAGTTGGCGACTCTCGTGGAATTCTTTCTACTGGCCCTACCAGCTTTGAGAGTTCGGGTTTCTAACTATTAGGTAGTCATCGTAGAGCCTCTCCTCTAAGCTGCTCTCGATTGCCTCACTTTTAAAACTAGCAGCCCTGCTAATTTATATTATTTCCAGAGATGACGATCTGTGTCACGCCTTTGCGTCAAGTATTTATCACTATATAGAGACGGTGAGGTAAATATTGTGATCGCTTCACTCCTACCCTACATCTGGGGTCAACGAAATTTACAATGCTATGCAATTACTCTTTCTCCCTCGCGATTGTGTTGGAAGCTATTGAGGAAAAAAAAAACAGTATCAAGTTATCGAAGCAGTCGCAGCTAGAATCTGTTTAGATCTGTCGACTGTAGTGCACGACGCCGCTCACTTGCATCAACGTGGTTCATAGTGACAGTTAAGTTTTGACCCGAAAAACTCAACCTCAATGATGTCACACACAATCCATAAAGATTTACCAGAAAGAGTCATTAGATAGCACCAACCAACTGATTTTAGACATACCGAACATTATGCACTAACAGAGCGATTCACCAGACTTAATCATTACCTGTGCTTTAGTGACGACATAGCATAATACGATTCCCAACCTCACGTCCCCAGATTGATACAGAGATTTGCAAAAAGAGGAAAAAATATAAGAACAAAGAGGACCAGGACTCTTGAAGAGTCCGGCTGTCAAGTCGACGCCGGCCTGATTCGAACAGACGCCTCCGAAGAGAATAGATTTCTAGTCTATCGCATTAGACCACTCTGCCACGGCGCCTTTTCTGATGGTTGCTAACTTGGCAAATCTTATACAACAAGAATGCTTCAACGTGAAGTACTAGTACTATGACGAAAGAGCCTGGTAACAATCACTTTCATCCCAGGATGGGTTTACTCTTCACCATGAACAAACACTTCCTTACGTCCCACGCAACCTAGATAAAGACGAAAGGATAGAACGCGCAGTGCGACCTGGTCGTCACGTGGCATTGGCAAGAAGAGAAGCAAGACGTACCTCCAAGAGGAGAAGGTGAAAGACATATTTGCAAATTACATAGAAGCGAGCATGCTGACTCTGGGTATCTACCATGGTATAAAGGCTGGGATTTGGTGTTCTACCTAAAATGCATGACGTGAAAGTACCAAGCAAGTACCAGGCAGATGCCCTGCTCTGCTGTCTAGTGCACCCGCCTTGTCCCTCTTCAAAGCTCAAGTACCGTCATAGACACCCCTGCAAGTGTCTCACTTTTGTACGCCAAAGGACATGACATGGGTGACGCGTCTTGTCGCAGGGCATCCTCTGCGATGAAGTCCTGGCGAGGTACACTCAAGCAGCAGAGCGTGGCGAGTACAAAGCCTGATTGTCTCGACGCGTTTGGCGCATGCCAAGAACGCGAAATTTCCCCAGCCCGCTCTGTGGGGAGAAAAAGCAATCTCACATTGGTGGGTGGTTGGGAGTTCCTCAACGGAATCACCACGATAGGTAGAAGGACCGGCGGAGGTCCCAATGCAGAAATTTCAGAGAGCGGATACCCCTTTTGGAAGAGCCGCCATTCAGCTCGGGCTCCTCCGACCAGCGAACTGCAATCTTGGTCTCATCTTTCTCTGATAAAAGATGCAGCAAATGTGTATCCATACCACTGACATCTCCACTTTCTACATCTTATCCACTACTTGTCCACCCTTTTTGCCAAGATGATAATGATCTGAGTTTGTATCACCTTGCTAATACTGGGATAGCACTATTAAATACATATATTTTAGTGATAAGCGAATGAATCTTCAAGTTTATAGCCATATCAGCTAAGGCAGGTAGTAATTAATATCTATAAGATAGTTATAGGTAGATTTCAGCTTAGTCTAATCCATCTCTTACGCTTTTATCAGCCTTTTACAGGATGTCGCCACGGCTGCTATCCAACCCCGCCGCCTGGTAGAAGAAGTGATCCATATTCTAGCCGGCCTGATCTGTCTGGTCTGGAGATATGCGTTCTTTGAGCGGTTCAAACTTCTCTAGTAGGGGCCCAGAAAGTTCGGTGGAGATGTGCAGTTCTTTGAATCCCAAATTTGGCAATGTACTTAGGTCGTCGGGTAAATGCTGGAGGCAAGCTTCAAAGAATTCGGTCGCTACCCGCTGGGATGAGATACTTGCAAGCTCGAAAGACGACTTTTGGCCTTGTTGAGGTTGGGAGAAGGGATTGATTCCCAATTCAGCTAACTTTGTAGCCACCCACTGTGGTTCATCAAGTTCTTCATATGACTTCTCCATGGTGAGGAAGGCCTCCAGGACATTGAGACCACCCGATAGCTCCTTCCAAAGAGTTGGATCTTTCCCTACGATGAAAGCAATCATACTGGGTGGTTCTTATCTAAAATTTTCCAAGCCTTGTTCCCAAATAGTCTCTAGTGGTTTCTTCAGCACAGCATGCCAGTATGCCGATACCAGTTGCTGCCGGTCCCCAGGCTCGGGCTTCCTGGCATCCTCGTCCCCGAAAAGAATCTCTTCGAGAGATCTGGGATGCACTTTGAGTCAGTATTGGAGTTTGTGAAACTTCCCTATTGGAAGCCGGAAGACCGCAATCCGTAGGAGTCGAAATCACTTGTTGATGGATCGACCGCTCATGGCACGCCCAAACCCAGCATCGAATCGCAGGTCACTCCCAAAGACAATCCGACGATTGTAAAAATTAGTTCATACAGGCACATCTTTAGGCGTCTCTGGGAAGGGGGAGTCTGCAAGATCTTCATCGTCGAGGTCGGTGACAACGGTCTAGAGCCGCATACTAACTAACGCTGCCATTCGGGAAGCGCTGCGAGGAACGCTTCTGCTTTGATACACGGACTTCTTGGAAGGCCAAAATCAGAAGAGTGGATCAGCAAACTTGAAAGCTTCAAGCATTTTGTCTTAAATCTTGGAAAAAAAAGTCCAAAAGCATCTGTCAAAACCGCCTTGCTTGACGACGGGTGCAAGCTGGAAGGGCTGAACGGCACGCAAATGGGGAAATCCTTCCTTGCAGATGGCCGAGAGTACTTTGTAGGTGATTGCGAGCACGGGACGCAGATCGCCCGCTATATTTGCCAGGTTTGTCTCGTGGCAGAGTTGTACATTGCGAGATTGGATGACTCGAGGTGTCGCGAAAATCAGAAATTCACAATAGCCTCTTGCTACCAGGTGAGCATAGTCAAATATGAACATACTATTAATGACCAATCAAAAGTTCATAGGCTCTTCAGCGGGCCATCAAGAGAGGCGTCGACATCATTCCTATGAGCTGGACATTCATGCGCAAAGGATCAGAAAAGGATGAGTACGAGAGAGAGTTTGTGAGCCTCGTCAAAAATGCAGGCAACATCATCCTCTTTGGTGCCCTTCCGGATAAGGGCCCGACACTGCAAAACATGCGATTCGCACCGGTTGGGCTTAACAACGTGATTCGAATCGCATCTGCAACTACTTACGGCGAGACGTCCAAGGATAACTTACACGACGCAATCAATTTTCTGTTACCGGGAGAAAAGATGGACATTCAACCGGAGGGAATCGTTTCCGGCAGCTCGTATGTAACTGTCTACACCACAGGCCTAGCTGACATAGTGTTTTACTGCATCAAAGCCAACCAAGAGCCGGACGAGAACGATTCAGATGTCGATCTTGTTGCTATGACGAGCAATAAGCAAGGCATGTCCAACATATTCTGCCACTTTGGCGGGAAGGCGCCCGAGAACAAGACAACAAAAGGGATCTTTCTAATGCCTTGCCGCACATTTAAGACGAAATAGGAATACTAGGGACCTCGTAGGCCTAATAATACCACTGAAGGAATGCCATCGGATTACTGAGGCAATATATGACACCCGTCCAACTTGTAAATACGAGACGATAAGTTAAACCTCGGTTGCAAGCTATTTATAATCACGGCACAAGTTCAACTGTCTAATTCGTCTTCTTGTGATGGTTCAAATCCACGAGACTATGCGAAGCCTTCTCTATTTCTCCCCTCAGCACGGCGACTCCTAGTCTAGCTATCGCGCAAGGGTTAGCGCGTGGCTTTCGGCCAGCACTGCCAATGCCGTACAGAGTCCGTTGGTGAAGCAAGAATGGGGAAGATGAATTGAAACCTATTGAGGATTATTTCCATAGGTTTCTACCAAGAAGAATGAATTACTCGGAATATACTGAGCATATGTCGGAGGGTCAAAAGGTAAGTAGCGCTTATGATCCAATCGTGATTATGCAGTGAGACACTCTATAAAATAAGAATTAACACTCAGTCACTCCAGCGAGCAAGAAGAAAGAACAGCTTACCAAAGTGATAAGCTACACACAATCAGTCATAGTCTGCGTGCCGTGTGGGGATACCACAGCTCAAAAAGAGAACTAACAACCCAGCCGCTAGAACAGCAAAAGTAAATGTCGGTGGAGAGGCTCGAACTCTCGACCTTTGGATATCCCTGATCTTTGACCAAGTCATACTATGAGACCAACGCTCTAACCAACTGAGCCACACCGACAATTGGTGATGATTGAGTGCTAACCCAATTCGATGGTGGAGTTGAAACTAACATGACTTATATTGCACGAGCAGACTTAAACGCTAGAATCCACGCTAACTTTCCCAATCTCACTTGAAAAGGATAGCCTGCAGTATTAAATACTCAGTAGATAATACAGGACTTTCTCTAAAGGTCTCACTATGCAGTTAACTATTAATTATATACTGGATTTATAAGAATTATATATTTAGTTTTCATCTCCCAGGCTTTTAAATAGAAGACCGATCTAGAAGATAAGGTTCCCAATATCACTACGCCTATCACCACAGCCCAGACTAACAATCATATCCTATCGGGCTCAGACCTAAACTTAAAGCATGTTACTACTATCTAATAACTAATGCAAGACAGACAATCACATAAAACCAGAAATAATACATCAATTCCAAAGTAAGGCATTAAACATTAATACCTATTTACACTTTATCGAGGGTAGCAATAAATAAACCATGCTACATACGCACTGCTATTCGAGCACTCCGAATTAGGCAATTGCCCAAAAAGGAATACTTTTCACCTCAGCACCACAAAACTCTGTTGACCAACATCTGGATCAAAACACAGCTGCCAAATGATGCAAAAAAAGATTGATTTCGACAAATTGGATGCCCCGTACTGGAATCGAACCAGTGATCTTGCCCGAAATAACTGGTTACCCGAAGGGTAACTAGTTATTTTCGGGCATAGTTAATATTATTTATTCTTTGTAGCTAGTTCTTAGAACCGTTACTAGTGATACGCTTTGCCACTGAGCCAACGGGGCTTGGTGTTTGTCGTCTGATATGGAAGCTAAGAACCCTCAGTGCGTCTCGTGAGAGGCGATACCTTGCAGTTTCAAGATATGGGATGAGGTCATTGTCGACCTGGAGGAGGTCATATCTTGACCGTACATCTGCCTGACCACTTTCCTGGTGAGAGGAGACTCCTGACAAGGGCTACTTAAGCAACAGACAGAAGCCGAGGCATACAGACATAAGGTAGTGCTTTAATGCCAGGAATTTACCATCAGTCTAACACTCAAATCTTAACATAGGTAGGCTTCGACATTGCTATATTCACTTTAGTTATTCATTTGGATACGTGTCCTCAATAAGCACTCGGGCTTACATACCACGTCTTACATCACGTGCACGAGTTTATTAATTTGTGTCACGGTTAACTCTCATTTAAGCTGACTGGCTCTCCGCTCAAATGACTATCATGGCACCGGTAGAAAGTACACCTTCGCACCAGTTTCTGTGTGATCTATATCGCAGATATCGGCAAACCCAGAACATAGAGGACAAGGCTTATTTCTTCTCGCAAGAATGCCATCAGATATGTCGCACAGACCCAAGCTATGCAGCTCAAAATCGAGACACCATTACTCGGTACTTGCATGAGTCCGGCGAACTCGTCAGCCGCATCTTTCGAGAAGGCCCCTGGAAAGACGATCAGCCAAGCGTTTCATCAAACCCGAGAAGCTTTTACACTATTCGGCCACTCACAGAGAGCGAAGCAGGGGAATCCGCAACAATGAGGGAGTTGAGCCCTGCCGGGTATACTTCTGCGGAGGAGTTGAAAAATAAGGCGGAAGTTGAGAAATGGGCTGGACTAAGAGTTAATATGTGGACGGATGATGGCTGTGGCAGAGGATTATTGGTCAAGGTCAAGTACTGGTGGCGCCTAGAGATTTCAGAGTCGGACGCAACTGGTACATGGAAGCAGATTCTACATGATATCTTGTACCTGGGACCGACAGATGGAACTGAAGAGGATGGTGGCGGTCAGCGATTTGAAGATTAGAATCTTGACGCATTTGGCAGGATAGGAAGCATGTCCGAACCACTAGGAAGCATGCATCGTCGCACGTCTCATCTTCTTTATGAATGGCTCAACATTGTACTGAAACCAGCTTCAGGTGCTCCTCGTAGTAGATCAATTTTGTACTATCCCGGTCTTTAAAATACTGCTATATAGCTTACTCCCAGCACCCAACGCAATTTACCAGAATAAAGATCGTTTACTACACTGTTACCAGTGCGGAATGCAGCGCGTAAGGGAAGAATGTGATCAAATAACAAAAACAGATAGACTCATGGCTCAACAATTGAACTCCCATTCTGTATTTCGCTATCGATACGGCTTTACCTGCTCCTCAAGCCATGCGGTCCACTTCTGCGCCATTCCAGTGCCGCCTTCACTTGTAGGCCGGGCACCACGTTCCAGGTCTTCACGAGGGACACCGAATCTTCCCCAAGGTACGACTGGACAATGTGATCAGTATGATTGATAAACCCAAAGATTAACGAGACTTACTCCATGCTCCTGTCTTCTCCATTGTCACATCGGGAGACAGTCCTGCGAAAAGCTCTGTGTAAGCTCCATAGATGGGAGGATACGATAAAGAGCCCTTTATGCGCCGTTGAAAGGCAGAATAGTGTCGCTGTAGCTCAGTTTTCAGATTTCCGGGATTGAGAGCCTACATTCGCGATAAGTAAAACGCCCTGCGCTGGGTAGCAATAGTTAGTTGTAGGATACTAACCACGCTAATAATTCCGTCCGTTTTATGCTTGAATGCATAGTCGGCGGCTTCATAGTATGCACCGGCCTTGCTGACGTGGTATTTGTAAAATTTGTTCTCATCCTTCTTCTTATAATCGAGGTTTTCAAAGTCCATTCCGTCTTTTGGCGCAGCATAGGTCCAAATACTGCCTAACCAAATAACACGAACACTGTCTTTGGGTGCGATCTTAGCTGTCTTGACGAGAAGAGGCGTAACAAGCTCAGTGAAAAGATAGTGGCCTAAGTTGTTCGTGCCCTGAGTCAGCTCGTAGCCCTGCTTGGTGACAGATCCGGGAGGTGGGTGCATAACACCGGCATTATTAAACAAGACGTCCATTCGGTTTTCTTGTGAAAGCAACTTTCGAGCAGCTTTCGAGACCTGAGAAAGGTCGTCTAGTTCAAGTTGGAGGAAAGGAAGGCTGCCGTTGGATGATGGGTGCTGTTGGCGAATGGACTCAATAGCCGCCAACGCCTTGGACTCGTTGCGTGCGGCAATGTAGACTTTGGCATTCTTGGAGTACAGAATCGTGGCGAGTTCCTTTCCGACGCCTGTGTTGGAACCTGTAATGACGTAGACCTTGACTCTGGTATCAGTTGAATCTATGGGATGTGAAGGGTCAATATTTTCTAACCTTATCAGATAGATCATGTAGATCTTTTTCAGTAAAGGTTGGTGCTGACGGTCGAGCTTCATCGTAATGGTTCAATACTAGAAAAGCGTAATCCATGGTGAATGATATTTGTTAGCGAATCCAATGTCGTGTCGGGTGACAATTTCTTGAAACCTGGTGGATTCTTTGAATTGGATGTGCTCATATAGAGTTGACGGGTTACTGTTATGTATTACGGTATTGTTCGCCAAGGTGAACTGATGTTTCGATTCTAGATCGACTTTTATAATGGATTTTTCGGATCAGCCGGGTTCGCTGACCTCGTTCGTACTTTGTAGCCTTGGCGGTTGCGGAGGCCTTGGAGAAGCGCATGACACGCTTATGGATGCCAACCAACCGGATTTCGTTGAATCCGAGGAGACAAATAAGACGTAGGGGTCAGACAATGATTAGTAGCCCAGTCAGATTTCCGTATCAACGCTTAGTCATGGAAACCGTGTCATGCTATCAAACTGGATTATCCGTCGCCAATGCAATCTGCCTCCTCGGATTTTGAGGGATGTCAGTGGATAAACTTTTGACTTGGCTTGTCCTATAAGTACCATGAAATGACCGCACGGACCGTAAGCACCCGGGATCTCAAGGAAATAAGTAGGAGCATGTTGAGAAGTATCCACTTTTGGTAGCTATACTATTAGAACGAGAGATTGCCACTGTGATTAGAGACTCTAACTTCTTTCTGGTCTTATGAAGTTTGCGGGTCCTGCTTACTGCTCTTTGTGGCGTAGCTCTTTGTGTGTAGCTAAATCTCACCTGGCATGGTATCACTACCAAAAAAAAAAAGGACCCCAAAAGGTGTGTTGTCGGGGCACTACTTACGTTGACCACTATACTGATAGTCAGTGAAGTATAGGCGGAATTAATCCCACCACCTCCTAAGTGCCGCATAATTTTGGATAGGCATTGCTTTTCACGTTTTATAACTTGCTCTACTGAGAGATAATGCCAAGTCGAGGGCCCATGCATTGCAAGTAGATATTCCTTCCTGGTAATCAGGATACCAGTCAGCCAATCCCAATCCAAAAAGACAACTATACAGCCGTCACGGACTATGGTGTTTCTGGGCGAGAAATCCCCATGGGTAGATACAATGGGATACTCGGCACCAAGTTGAGTTGTGATCTGGTGCCAATATATCGTTTTGTTCTTCACTCCGTCACGGTGGCCGAAGCCAATCATGGAACTCGGTCGTTGTTGAAAATGGGCCACCCGACCGAGCCATCATGCTGGGAACGATGACGCTTTGTCCATCAAAACGACCGAGATAAAGACCTCTCAAGGAATGTATTTGAGATATGTAGCCCTTGAGCTAAGTCAGGGTTTCAGAGTGCTGACGAATGTCTGGCGATGGCCAAGCTTCCTTGAGTGTCTGGCCTTCAACGTATTCCGTGGTAATGCGATCCTAATCGCTGCTAATAACCTGAGGTACACGGATAGTCGTATGCTCTTTGACGAACTGTAGCGCCAGCGCCTCGTTTGGTTGATGATTGACGTCCGTTTCGTCCGGATGTGTCGTGTATTGAGTAACAGTGCTGCCGTGTCACACCACAAAACGATCGTTGCAGCGATAGATAAACTCGCCATTTGGGTAGGGAGCGGCTTTTCTTGGAGGCGGGGGAGAGTCGCCAAACAAAGCCTTTCGCCGATTGCGTAGCAACATGTCGCTTAGGCGGTTCGACATTCCTTTTTTGGGGGTGGAACCAAAATTTGACACAGGTAGAAAGTGATGGCTCGCGTTGTGGCTATCTGCTGAATGTTTAGTAACTGCGAGGGGCGAGGGAGAGGGTCACTTATCTACATAACGTGATGGAGGAAGAAGTTTGTAACTGAAATTATGGTCCTAAACCTTATAATCGAGTCGCCTAGTTTAGGTTGTTTATTAGTTTCCATACTTTTCGAGAAATACATTAGTTTCTACGATCTTTATCTTCGTGAGGTTGAAGCGTCAATATTGATGATAATAACAAAAAGCATTTACTTGAACGTACCAGTAAGGTAGACTTGATAGAAAAGTCCTTGTCTATCCCACAGATGGCCTTTCAGGATCTGTGGCTATCTCGTCTAACTCTCTCAATGCCTGCTCCAATTCACTTATGACTACTCTCCCTTGCTCTGTGTCCACCTCAAGCCCGTTAGAACACGTCGGAAGTTCAGGCCCGTACTCCTCCCAAACAACTCCAACTCCTTCGGCTTCTCGACGTTGCTCCTCCGTAAGTGTTGTAGATGCAAGATCTTCATCTACCAAACGCATTTTCGGAACGCAATACTCTCGTATAAAGGACGCCAATTCGGCATACTGTCCACGCTCAGCCTCGAACTCCGCGACCAGCTCTTCTAACTGTTCCAGTCGGCTAAAGTCCTCCTCTCTAATCTCCTGGCACTCTTCCTCCGACAAGGGGCCCAAGACCTTGCCAACGAGGCAGCAACAAGTGTGACGAAGATCGAGCATGAAAAATGTGAAGTATCGTAAAATGGCGCTATCCATCCATGGTTGATTGGTTGGCCCACGTCCGCCTTCACTAAACAGATTGTATAAATCCCGCAAGGTTTCGAAGACAATTTTTTCAAGTCTGTCAGGCTCTCCATAGGAAAAGCTAGTAGGGGCAGCCAACTCCATGGCACGTAAAAGCTTAGTCAAAGGCGTGCAACCTCTTGGCGAGCACCAGCACCGACAATTGTCAACAATATCCTCTGCAAGGATCACATTTAAGACCTCTGGTGACACGGGAGTGCGGAACCCCCTGATGAACGAAAAGAGATTTGAGCCAATGTATGCCATGAGGCAGTGAGCCCCCGTTGTGTTTCCTTCTAATGGCAGTGCTGGGTTGGCCCGAAAATAGCATGAGAGATTTGCCCCATGATCGACCGCCCAACAGACATACGTCAAGAATAAAAGGCCTTGACTGGAGCACCAAGGGCGTTCTCGAAAAGCCACCCAGTTTGGTAAAAGTCCAAGAACATCCTGAAATGTGGTCTCAGAATAGGAGAAACCAGACTGAAGTGCATATTCAGCAATCTCGCCTTGACGAATAAATGTGTAAATGGACTGTGCATCCTCTGGTACTTGAGTGTTTTCGTACACTCTTAGTTCCGTTGGTATGTGGCAAGTCCGAGCTTCAAGGTACTGCTGGACTTGTGTCGCATTCTTGTCCAAGACACCAGTTTGACAGATTCTCAGATCTCGCCTTTCTGATGGGGAAAGCTGACGTCGTGCCAATTCCTCTAGTTTCTTTCGCCTGGAAGCAAGACCTTTTATGACTCTCTTTTGGCCTTCTCTGCAGCTAGGGATTTCGTGGTAAAATGGCAACTCCAAGGCTCGCCTTACGGAAATTCCAAAGATTGCTGCTTCAGACTGAAGTAGTAAGTCCAGTATCATGCAGCCATTGCATTTTTCGGAACCTTTTCTAGTCTCAGGTCGGCAAATATGGCACAATGCTTCAGTCGCATGGTCGATTGGGTAATGGCCATTGTTATCTGTGGCGTTGAGTATCTTCGCATCTGCACACTTGAGAAGAATCTCTAGAATAGTTGCGTTCTGAATTTGAATAGCGAGGTGTATAGGCGACTGCCCAAGGTAATTGGTTTCGTTGATAGACGACGGGCATCGCTCTAGCCAATTTTGGACCTCATCTTGATTCTCTTTAATAATTGCCCTGCTAAGCCGACCGTATTCAAGATCTATCCCAGTTAGAGAATTGTCCAGGGACTGGCTTCTATCAATGGTTCCCAAGCAATCTACTCACATTCAGCTATTCTTGGGACTTCTCGAATACGGTCGAATCGTTGACGTAGGCTGAAGGTGGAAGACCAAGATTTGCACCCATGCCCTACTGGATCACTGCGTTCAGATAAAAGAAGTACAATCATCTCAGAGTCTGACATCCGCGTGTTTTGACATATTTCGGCTAACGAAGGTATACTATACGGTCCACGTGATTAGTTATTTTGTTAAACTCGGATCGGATGTGCATCGGATGAAGAATCAGTAGTAGTTGGATAGGAACTTACCCCTGGGCCATATTCGCATAGGTTGCAGGGGTGATGAAGTCGGCAAGCATCCAGTAAAGTTGCATAATATCATCGTTGAGGAAATACTCGCCCTCTGCAGTGAACTGCCATGAACAAGATTAGATCAAATCCGTAAGTGCAGGTAAAGATTGCATACAGCCCATGTTAATGACACACGATCCAAGATTGATTGACCTTTTATATTTAGGTCGGTTATAGACGCCTGGTTGTTTGTAAAACACCACAAAAGCCGCCTAAAGCAGGAGGACACTAGTGTCTGCCTTTCTTCATGCGTCAAGCCTCCACTTGACATGGCTATCTTCATGATCCTGAATGAAGGAGAGGAGTTTGCATCCACTGTTGCAACCCAGGCAAGGCTTCGACCAAATCCCAATCCACTCGTGCCAGTTGTAAAGGACAACGAAAATTGACTGGCATTCCTCCAACGACTTTGGATCGCAGGGACTGCAAAGTTCAATATGCGTTTTGTCTGGTGTTTTGCTGGCAGTACTTCTGAAACAGGGCATCCAGACGCATGGCAGTCAGTAAAACTAATTTCAGTTTCAATGGTAAAGGGACCCCAGCGACTTCGATCGCGGCGCGTTCCCTTTTTTCTGCAACAACAGAATGAACTTATCGTGAAACTATTCCCACTCTGATATTTTGTCGATTCAATGCTGGACACCGCCGTGTTGGAATTTGGTTCTCCCAATGTTGACGCAGAGTTGGAGATTGCTGCGGGACTCTTTCCATTCAGAATGGGGGGCTGACTCTTAAAATTTGACTGGCCAGGTTCCCGCAGCCGAGTGAGAACTTCTCGAACATCATTGTGAACGAATTGCAATGCTTCATAAAGTTGACTTGATAAATTGTGTGTTCGTTCCTGGGATATTCCGTTATCCTCTGTGAAAAGCTGAATGTTGTTGACTGTCTGTTGTACACTCAGGAGAGAGTTGTAAGTAGCATTGTGGTTATTTCTAGTGGGATTGTTAGCTTATGAGCTTGTTTCTAGGGGCCAACAGCAATCCGACACTCACAATTCTAGAACATTCAGAGCGGTTTGGAGAAAACTGTTTGTGTAGAACAACCGCTTCTCCAAGCTCTCTATGTTCTGTTTCTTGAATGGATACTTTAACTTGACATAAAGTTCCTTCGCCCTTGTAGTTCGGCTGTTGGAAATAGCATCCAGACCTTTCACTTCTTCAACAGCCTTCAGCAGACTATCGATCGCAACCGCGCAAGAGGCTTCGCACTGATTGATTGCATCCTTAACAGCAGAGCCACTGATAGATGCATGGTGAACCGCCCCATGGAGTGCGATCAAAGATTTCTGTATGAGTTTTGCATAGTTCCTTGCTCGCTCAAAATCCACATCTCGACCTTCGACGTCATCGAGGTATTGCGATATTTGCTGGAATAACTGGAGCCCTAAGGAAATAGCCCCGAAAGCGCTCCCAGCGATACCGAAAGCCTCGGCCATACTGGAAACGGTATCACCTGGTACAGTTCTGTTATGGTGATGTGGAGATGTAGAGTAGGAATTTTGTGAGTTCAACGCTACTTCAGTAAGACTTATTCGGAGCCTGAATATGAATTGCCCTGCGTTAGGCTTTTTCTATTGCTCATTTTCAACCCATAGAGCCTGACCGGCATAAGCACTGTATCAGCCTCGTGAACATGGAGCGAGTCAGCTTGCAGGTTGGTGTGGGTGGTGTACGTGGCCCAATAGAGAGTGACGAAATCCTATTCGCCTGCATCCAGAGACCAGGCGATGCAAAGCGCAGCCAACAAGTACCTGTTGAACACCCGACTGGTGCACAACTCTGGATATCACATGAAGTGCAATGGTCGGTTGCTTCGAGGAGCTGCTGAGTGCCTTGTGGTGGGGCAACTTCGGGCAAGCCAACAAGGTCATGTTTGTGTGCGTGTCAGGTTGAACTCGTCATTGCCGGGTGGTTCCCTCGCCGGTGTATGTAGCTGAGACAGCCCTGACAGTACCAGCAGCAAATACATTCAAGAATTTAACCCAAAATAACGCCTCACTTTTCTTCCGCGATGACCTCGGGGCGTAATTGAGATGCGGTTGATGGCTCTGCCTATCATGGTTGTTCGCTTGCAACCGGAGAAGCTGCCAATATGACCAGCGCCAAGGGCACCAATAACCCGGCCGCAAACTTGATAGCATTTCAGATGGGTGGCCGTGATATATGTTTTCGAGATATTGAGTAAGGTTTCTCTATATATAACTCAACAGCATGAAGAATAAAAAGCTCAACAACTTGTATCAGCCTTGAGAAAATAGTGGCTAGGCTCCATCAAGCAGTATTTATTCTTTTTATCAAGTCACTATAGTCTTTATACCCGTGAAGCCTCCCATTTCTCTAACTTAGCCAGCCATTCCTTTGCATCATCAAGATAACCATCTTCGCCGCTATCCTCGAGATCCTCTTTGCTTTTTCCTTCTAGCGATTGCACCATCTCTTGCACTGGTGTGCGCATAGGTATCCAGGCCTCGCCAATGGGCACGCACGTAGACACAAAGTCGATTATATAATACTGGTGCTCGGTATCGTTAATCGCCATGTCCATAACCTCGGCGGCAACGGCAGCAGCAGTCTCAGGGAATCGTGCCAATTGTTTACGACAGGACTTGAACACAGGGTGACAAAAATCGACTTGCCAGTTGAAAAGGCCATGCATATACGGGCGCATCTGCTCCGCTGTATGTACGCGCTCCGACAACGTTCGGTCGCTGATGTGATCAAATTTGTTGATGGGAAGCCAAATCGCCTCGCGGTCTGCCGCAAAGCTTTCGAGCAGCTTCGCGTCGGTAATGAGGTGCATGGTCTGCGCATAATGCGACGAGCGAGTTTTGAAACCTGATATGTCGAACAACGCAAGCGTCCTCAAGGCTGGCCGATAAGACTGGAGCTGCTCGAAAGATAGCTCTGATACGATTGACCAGAAGGCTACTTGGTGTAGCTCGAGAGTGTCGAAATCGCCTTCTTCGATTGGTGATGTGAGGATAGAGGAGATGACCTGTACGGTCGGGGGTTCTGTCGCTCGTGATCTGATTGCCCGCAAGTCCTCATTCTCATCATAGTCTGCATCCTTGACCGACTGGAGGATTGCTGGTATCTTTGCGGCAAATGCTTCTGAGCCCAAAGTAGCTAGCTGCTGCGGATCACTCATATTTGACAGACGAAAATGTGGTAGTAGTGAAACTGGTGCTGGTGTTGATGGCGATCTTTCGCTTGTATATTAAGACCAAACGATGCTCTTTTCAATGTTGTCTTGATGGGAGCTAAATAATATATACTCCAGAGGTTAAGTGTTGACGGCAGCTACTGGCTCTTGATGATTGAGTCAGGCCGAATGGCTGAAGCGGATTTGTCGAACACTAAATACTTTAGCGTCACGAGGGAGAAATGCCCTCCAAATGTATTGCCTGATTTGGCAGTCTAACTCGATACCCCTGACGTGTGATAGCTGCTCAATGCAGATCATTACAGAATATGCTGGTGAATAGCGAGACAGAATACACAGAATTCTGTTTGTCCCTTTTCACATGTGACCCATTGAATGAACTACGATGCGGAGACACTTGATGAAAATAGCCAGCAGCTGGTACGTTGTTACTAGAGTGACGCTTTTTCAACATTCATATCGTTATTACTCTATAGGGATACACAGAGCCGCCCGGAACTTAAGTTCTCAGCTAAGCATCTTCGCTGGCGGTCATTCTTGTGTAACGGAGGCCAAAAAGAAACTCTGTTTCAACAGTAAAATTCCGAAAGCCTAGTGTCGCGAAAGGCAAAAAGAATCCTGACAAGACTGGGATTCGAACCCAGGCCCCTTTCGAGACTGCGAATCGTTACTAGTTCGAATCGAACCTGAACACAGCGCCTTAGACCGCTCGGCCATCTTGCCTTATGATTGGATGACAGAACGAGAGTCATTTTGTATTCAAGTAGCAAGATATGGCATTTGGTAGTAAGGTAAAAGGACTTTACTACGCATCTCTCGCAATATTTTGCCGGTAGTCAAACAGGTTCAGGTCTCAGCTTCCAGCTCATGTTATTTTAAGGGTGACTCCTCCAACTGACACTCTTTTAACGAACCGTTGGTGAACCGCGCGACGTGGTCGAGAATGAAATGTCCGGAGAGGATTCGATAACCCGCGCCAAACAGCCAACTTTGCTTCCACGGGACTACTGATGCGATGGCAAAAAGAAGAAAAATGCAAGTAAGAAGAAGGTTCAGTCAATGACATATAATACGTCTTGGTATATCCCTTTTATCCCAGTTGTTACCGATTAACATCGTGTTTCGCGGGTTCATGGTGAGTTACCCTACAGTCAGCAGCGGTTGAGGCTATCCCAGTACGTATGCATTGAGGGATTTCTTTCCTCGCGTCCCCGTGGCGATGGATGCCGATCGTAACCCTACCCAGGTGGTCGCGACATGCGTCGGTGGCTTTTGATCGCGTAATCTCGCGTGCTGTGCCGTGTTGGCCAACGCGATACCCTGCAAGCCCAACACCCTCAGGTCCAAGTACGTACCGCACACACAGTCGAGGTCTCTCTCACGCCCACAAAACTGTGTTATCGACCAATCAAATCCGCTTCCAGGTCCTTGCATCGCCCTCGGAGCATGCGACCGTTGTCTGGCTTAATTATCTAACTTCGTTGGACTCGGACAGTCACAGCTACGCAAAAGCCACAGTGGTGTCGACTGGCTCAGATCAATGCAGCGGTTAAGAATGCATGCCATCTCCGGTCACGATGCAGCGCTGATTCTTTCTGTGATATGACATGAGGCGTCTTTATTTTTGTCATTGACTTGTTCGCGGCAAAACATCGATCACGTCTCGAGCCAATGAAACACATGCACTGTGAACGAATTTTCGTCACAGCATGTAATTGGCTGAGGTTGCCCGCATCTATCAAGTATCGACCGTTCCGCGGATTAACCGACGCGTTTGCACGGCCTCGATTTGCTGAGCCCTAGAGATACATTCTACTGTTTGCTTCGATAGAACTAACTGACGTGGTAGTAGATGTATTTGACCTGGCCTTAGACTTCTGGTAAGGTAAGTTGATGGAGAACCGCCCGTGCTACTCATGCCTCGGAATCTTTATTTGTACGATCAACTGTTGAAAGTCGTGATACTGTCATCCAACCATTCATCTTCAACAAGGATGTATAATGAATCATGGGTAATTCTTGGGGAATGTTAGGCCTAGTCAAATCTTATGCCATAGAAAGAAAACTGGCAGTCACTGTATTCTGGTCGTGACACGACTACGAGTGTTTCCAGTTCACACCTCCATTTCCTAGATCAAAGCTGATAGCGAGAGTGTGTGTAGTCGAAAAAGACTTCCGAGAATAAACCTTTGCTTAGCCTCAGTATTCGTGGTCGCTAAAAACATTCACTGATTAATATGCCTTCACCTAAGTTATACCCGGATTGTAAACATGCCATCAGTCGCTGATGAATTAGCTGCGTCCCACAACGCTGTTAGAATCATTTGACTATTGCCGCCAATGAATATTTGAGCTCAGGCAATGCCCGGAACGATTCAAACTCAAGCTCTAGGTCACAGTGGCCCCCTTAACAAATGGCAGTGAGCGAGCAAACATTTGTGTTTAGTCACTAAATACCTAACGGCTCGGTTACATCAAGATGTCCATTCAAGACAGCTCACATATGGTTGCAATAGAAACCCAATCGGAAGCCAGTAAAACAGGAGTATCAATTAAATAGATAGTAGATAGAAATACATAATAAACCATACTCATCCATTATCAACTATCGTATGCTCCACAAATATGTCATTCATCGTAGAAGCAAGTTGCCTCCAGCCAAGAAAACCATCAAGTGATGTATCAGTTTAAACGCCTGGGGTAGTGAATCCCGGAAGCTTAGGCCAATCGCCCAGACGAGCCGGATCGCCACCGATGCGGACCCAAGTTGCATGCGACGGCGTGGGTCCGTCAAGGATAAATAACTGGTACCACGAGGGAGGGCTGATGAATGCATTGGGTGGTGCCTTGACGGTACATGTGTTTCCACTGCAAGAAAAGTCAGGGAACAAAGTACGTTGTCCCATGGTGACACCGTGTGTAGCGCCAATAGAGGCTATCAGCGACACTCGAAGCTTATCAGCACCCTCGGTCAGTGTTGAGGTGATAGTGAAGGTGTAGCTTCCACCATATTCCCAGTCCTTGTCAGTAACAGTGAACTTGGGTTGAGTAGCACCAGACTTGAGGTAATCAGGAATGAAGTACTCAAGACGCTTCTCCTGGGGATGCTTGCCCTGATCCTGAGGGTCAGAGCCAGAGACGAGAACCTTTCCATCACTGAGAAGAACAGCCTCAGAGTGGTACATGCGGGCAATTGTGGTGTTGGCCAGGACAGTCATACGGTGGCCAAAAGCCTGCTCGGGGTCGTACATGACAGCGTTGAGGTTTTCCTTATCGGCCAGACCGAAACCGCCACGGCCGACCTGAGCTCCACCGAGGATGATGTAGCGACCGTCAGGAAGGGCGACCATGTTGGGCATGACTCGCTTGGAGGGCTGTACAAGTTAGAATGACACAACACCAAATGTGGGATGTAGTTGACTTACCATTCTCTCAATAGTCCATTCGGCACCGGGGGTATCAGGCTCCATGATGACACAGTTGTCGAGGGCTTCATTGCCAGGCTCGTGAGTAGTACCACCACAGATGAGTACCTGAACAGGATCAGTGTAGGGAGCCTTCTGAGGCATGACCATTAGGGTGCCTTGAAGAGGATAGTTGCGGCCAGTCAATGGGTTGTCAACAGCACCAGGCATATCAGGCAGCTTGCGGATGGAGTGGAAGTCAACCTGAGAGAGGATACGCGACTCGTTGAACTGAGCAAAGAAAATGTTACCAGATGGCAAGATAGCCATGTGAGGGTATGAGTTGGTTCGGTCAATGTTCTCGGCATTCTCAAGGTAGTCGAGGTAGGTCGATTTAGTCACGCCCGCAGGATGAGGCAGCACCTCGGCGCTGGGCACGATAGGCGCGTCGGAGCCAGACTCACCACCCATTGCGAGGATTGAACCGTTAGAAAGAAGAATAGCAGTAGGGTACCAACGGGGATCAAAGAGACGAAGCTGGGTGTAGTCCTCTTCCCAGTCATTGGTGCCGTTGTCGACGCCTTGAGGAGAGTCCGGAGTGAAGAAGCGAACACCGTAGACGGATTCAGCAGACCAGCCTCCAATGTTGATCATGCGTCCAGCCTTGTCAGGCAAGGTGAAAGAAGCCGAGCAGAAAACGTCAGTCTTGAGAGCAAGCTCACGGTACTTGTTTGTAGAGTAGTCAAACTCAAAAGAACCCTCAGTATCGTCCAGCGATGTACCGTGCTTCTCAACAAAGACGACCTTGTCGTTGATACCAACAGAGCTGATAAGAGGCACGATGGGAGCAGTAGAGAAGTGGTCATACTCTCCAGCAGCATCGCCAGCAGCGTAATGGAATGTGTTGAGAGACTCTCCAGTCCATTCGTAGTAGCTGATATGATTTCCAGCACCGCAAGTGTATTCACGATTACCAGGACAAGCCATGCTACAGAAGCTGTCGTCTTTCCAAAGATCACCACGGTCCTCGACAGCGCGGAGATCACCACAGACGCACTGACGTCCATACTCGACACCAGCAGCGGAGTAACCAAATCTCTGGCAGTGCTCAAGACAGAATCCAATGGTCATGTTGCTAGTGTCGTAGTTGGGAGCATCTTCCCAGAGCCACTCCAGGACGTAAGGGTTGTTGTTGTCAAAGACACAACCCTTGTACTCCCAATCGCCGGGGAGATCATCTTCTTGTGGCTTAGGAATGGGGTAAATCTCAAAGTCACCCTTAGAGTAGAGAGACAGGCGGCTACCTGCACCACACATCTGGCTGCTATCGCCGGCGCAGGGCATGTTACAATCAGACTCTGTAGTCTTGGAAGCGGCGTTGTTGAGGGCATTGCCACAGAAACATTCCTCTGCATACTCGACACCGGCGATTGTGAAGCCATTCTCGATACATGTGGCAATGCATTTCTGGGGAGTCATGGACTTTGAAGCACCACCCGGAGCGGCGGCCATAGCACGTCCGGGAGGGTCAATGTAGCAGCCCCGATAAGCCCAACCGTCAGGCACATCGGTGGCAACAGGGACAGTGGCAGATTTGGTGCTAGCTGGTTCCGTCTCCTCGGGGTCAGAAGGTGACACAGAGGTGGTACCGGCAGAAGACTTGCCAAAGACAGTCAACCTGTCGCCAGCACCGCAAGGCTGATCAGCATCGCCATTGCATGCCATGCTGCAGTCAGCCTCGGGGGCCTTGGTAGTAGGCCTCTTAGTACCACAGACTATAAACACCAAAGTCAGTCATCAATTGGTAATACATGGACGATAGGGCCAACTGCTTACAGCACTCTTGCGCGTACTCCATACCGGCGTAGGCATAGCCGGCGTCATCGCACAAGGCCACGCAGGCCTCGGCCGTCAATTCAGTAGGATAGTGAACAGGGCCATCGAGAGCGCGCTTGGAAGTGCTATCAACAAAGCACCCAAGGTAACTCCAGCCCTCCTTTGGGGTCTCCGGCGGCGTCAGATCCCTGCGAAGGATGACACTGGCCGAAGTCAAGTGAAGGAACGCTGCACCGAGTGCAGCAAAACGAAGGACAGACATAATAAAAGAGCGGGGGAAATAAGATTCAACGAATGGCAAGAATAAAACGAATGCAATGTGAGGGTCAAGGGTCGATAGCCATTCCCATGCGGAACAGAAAACAAGATTGTGCCGCAGTAGGCTACCAGGACCATATATCAGTTCGTAGTGTCCCACTGATAGCGACTTCGGGTGTATCATGCACTCTACCCATTTCCCGAAATTCCCTTTTTCGTACCCCCTTTTGCCGATATCTTGCGATCCAATACTTCAAGTCAGCTCATTTTTTCCAAGACCATTAAGATTCTTACTATCAACCACGGGAAGACCACTGTGATTATGCAGGTTAACGGGCGCGTCGGCGCAGGATAGCCGTAGAGTTATCTTGAAGTAAGCCTCGTGATTAACACAGCGTCGTTTCTGCAGGAGAATTGCAACGACATCAGGTCACTTTTGCTGGATATCGGCTCCAGTATGCACCAGAGGGTCTAGATTGCCGAGCCCGCCTTGGCAATGGCCAATAATGCTGATGCGTTAATTCCAGCCTTGTAACGATGCATTTGCGATTACCACCATGACCGGACGGCTTTGCTGTAGGGCTCTTGATCGACAGGGCCAGGATCTAAGCGGCTGACTGCTAATCTCTCGATCTGTTTGAGTGGGTGGCATACGACATGGTTCGTCAGAGTTCCCACTTTGGTGTGGCTGGCAAATTTTAATCCCTGCTCAACTTGGCAGCTTGGAAGCGTCTAATCTGGCATCCTCCGGTTGGTGGAAGCGACATTTCATGTAACCGGAGGGCAAAGCCCTGGCAATGCAACCCAACAATTGCTTGGAATGCTTGGAAAAACAAGAACACGAGCCTGCAATCAAAAGTTCTGCTGCACAAGACGGGGGATAGTACTTAATTGTGCTAGCTGCATCATTATCAGGGTGTTTAGAGCGCTTACAAGCTACATAATATTTACGGTCGGTTTGGGCCAAGTTGACGAGGCCTAGCTTGGCAGAGTTTGTACCATACAGGGCCTGTCGATTGTGAGCGTGGTAGGCCGCAATATACCGCAAGGGTTTCTTGTACCGAGATATCCGCCAGCCAGGGCCTTGTGGCTGTTATCAAGAACTGAGACTTGCTTACGGCCACAGTGAGTGAGTCATATTTTACGTACACTCAGCCATCAATTTGGTAGCCTCGTATGGATAAGAGGCCTTGTAATCATGACTTACATATTATCGGGATCGAGTCTCTCCCTGCATGATAAAATGCACTGGCTGATGATCCAGGGGCACACATGCAAAGCTGACTGTGTTTAAAGGCCGAGATGTGATGTGAAGCCTTGCATGAGCGCATGTGGAAAACTCTCCGATACTGCCCTGGAGATCGAAGGATTGAGAAGTGATAGATAACGGTAATCAGAATAGTGCAAATTATATCTCTATTGTAACAAACCAAACCTAAACCGTCCCAAAGCCTCGTCGTTATTCCAGTCCGAAATTAGTTTAGAGAGTGTCAGAGTGAACACCACCTGCCAGGTAACCCAGTACTATCAAAATTTGATGACGTTTCATACCCATACGTCCGGAGAATAAGATGAAATTAACCTACGTGCCTGACAATCACTTCCTCAGCATGCACCCTCCTGCCACATCTTGACCGATTTGACCACCATGCCGCGCTCCTCCTTGGGACCCCATGTTGGAAGCCAAGTCTCGTTGGCCTTCCAAAAGTCTCGCATAGGGGTCTCGCTGCTATCAGCCCAGGGCTTGCCGCCGATTGCATCACTAGAAGTAAACAAATTAGCCAAGACGGCCCCTGCAGCGGATGTAAAAGGAATGCAGGAGATCGGAAGATCCATATGCGGGTGCAAGAGTCGAAAGAAAGGAGATTTACTTACGGGAACCAGCCATTGGTACCGCCGACTGCGACGTTCAGGATGAGGTAAAAGGATTCGTCAAAGGGCGTGTTGGGGCGACCAGTGCCACCCCAGGGGTCTACAGGTATTGAGCCGTTGATTGACTCGCCAGCAAACTCGCCGTAGGTCCATAGGTTCTTGTTCTTTGTAAAGTCAAAGAACGTGACTTGCTGTGAGGGAATTAGTGAATTGTCTCTTAATCAGTATACAAGTGAACAACTTACTCGAAGCCGACCGTCAAGCCAGGTAAAGAGATACTTCTCACTCCATTCCAACCCATAAGTGTGAAAGTCTTGAGTGTAAGATACTCGCTTTCCTCCCCACTCGCCATAAGCCATCCTCCAACGATCATTCTCAGTAGCGGTACCCCAGTGAAGCGCCGACGAGACGAGGTTATCACCCATGTCATATGTGCGAGGGTTGTTGCCACGGCTCTCAGCGATATCAATCTCGCCAGACTTTGGCCATTCACCATAGACATTGTCTTGGGGCATCATCCAAATGGCGGGCCAGAGCCAGTCACCTCGAGGCATACGCGCTGTCACTTCGACGCGACCATACTTGATTGTCTTCTTGCCCTTGGTGTTAAGTCGTGCAGACCGCACCGGGTTGATAATCTGGCCCAAGGTGGCGTTGCTACGGGCAGCGCATGGCCAACGGTCTTCGTTCTTCTTTGTGTCCTTTGAAGTGCACTTACCCCAAGTGCGACTGTTGGAAGTCATATTGACAGTGTAGCCGTTGAGAAGCTGTTGGGGGGTGATGTCAGTGCTCTCAGTTGTCATTGTGGGAACAATGTGCAAGCCATCTGCGTCAACATATGAGTTGGCCTTATCGTCAGTGGTCCAGTCAAAGGCACCATTGCTGCAGAATTGTTAGTGATGCGTAGGCGGGGGGATTGGTGAACATACCCGTAGCCGTTCATCTGGATCTCATGGTTCCAATTGTCGAGGTTCTGAAAGTTATCGTCCATCACCAAGCAGTACTGCATATCGGTCAACATGCGAATGATGAATATCTTGGGGTTTACTTACTTCATGGTTGGGAACACTGCGCGTCTCATTCCAGCACAGATATCCACCGATGCCTGAGGTGAGGTTGTTAGCGATTGAATGAGAATGATATGGAGTATGTAAACCTACCAAGGCCGATAAAAATGCAAGTGTAAAATATGATGCTGTCCCAGTTCCATCGCTTCTTGGATTGTTCAAGCCATGGCTTCTCAAACTCGCCCTTGAGTCGACTGCTCTTGAAGCGGCGACGAGGACCTGTGACTACACTGGATTAGCAATAGACAAATAAACATATGTTGATCCACGTACCTTCATATGCAGAGACACTCCGAGTCTGAGCTGGAGGTCGAGATATCACAGATTCGGCAATAGGTGTTGCGGCAACTGGGGTGGCGAAGGGATTGTCGGTAGCATCAACACCAGGAGTCCCAAATGGATTCGCCCGCTGCGAGGAATAATCCTCTGCGGCAGAGGTGCCAGTCCTTGAGCCTTCCATAGCCAAGGTGGAGTGTCCAATGTATGGATACTCGGCTTGTCAAGACCAGGGAGTAAAGAGCGACAAACCTCGGAATCGTCCAAGGAAAGTCTTGTTAAATGACCATCAGAAGAATCCCTCTCTGCGTGTCAATGTTTCTTTCGTAAAAATGCTGAGAAGTAGGCTTGATCTACGCAACCTACCAACACACAAGGATAACACGACAGACCAGGACCCAGAACGCCTATCGCGTAAGACTCTTACCTTCTGGGGTGATTATGCGTCTTGGGAACCGTGTTGCAATGCAGGCATAACGTGGCGATTAGAGTGTTGAGTAAGACCTAGACTACAACATCGATATCGCCCCGTTGCCACCACCCACCTTGATCGATGCGGCCTGAAAGGCTATGCAAAGATATGACTGTGATAACTGGGTCAAAAACAAAGGGCCGACGTCGAGACAAACTCGTCAGCGCCGTTATTTGGTGGCTTGATAGGGCTCTGCGGCCCGGTGCATGGTTGATCAGAGCCGACCTCAACGGTCAGGCTAGGAACCTTCCATATGGGTACATATGGGCCGTGTATTATGCAGGTTTCATATGCGATACAACTGTCAAGGGTGCCAAGTATGCCGCTAAAATTGGATTAGGAAGTTGGTTTGGTGACATCCTGGCACCGGCACCATGCCCCGGTACGCCAAGAGATTGAGACCAGGAACGTTATCTTAGATTGCCTATTAGGCTTATTGGCGCTTGCTCCAACAACCTCGCTAACGGGATCCGGGCCGTTGAGAAGAATATCCTCTAATCGTTTATCTCCGGGGTATCAAACTTGTTTGAAGAGTTTTGAGTTGTGCTTATAGGTTCTGATATCCCAGTTGAAGGTTATGTTCGCCTCCTGTCATTGGACCGCGGAGATGGCGATACTGGGTGCCTAAACTTAGTTTTCTAATATTAGCGTACGGAGAAAAGGGCAGTTTAATTAGACGCCGCACGACTACATGAAGCTTCTGCAACCTTGCTCGTAACCATCGCTAAAACCCACCTGAATTGCTTTCAACCAACTGCCGATGATATGTTGGCCACGGAGTTTGTTTTCACAAAAGATTTCCCCGTCAGCTCAATGGAAAAAAGTTTGCTTATCTGGTGGCGGGTACTGTAGCCTCGTCGTTATGGTTACTCTCAAACTTGGCATCAGCTCGCTAGGCGTGATACCAACAGGCCAGTTCGGATCCGTGTCAGGGGCCGAGAATTCTTGTCCAGTAACGGCAGGGCTGGTGTTACGTGCTCGCCTCAAGATGTGATGCATGTCTATCCCAACGAACAACAAACACGAGGCAACCTGCGTGCAAAACTCTCTGCATCTTGACCGGCCGACGATTGTCTGACGCTTACATAGTAATCTAGACTCAATGCTTGCAGTTACGATTGCAGTTGCAGTAATCTAGATGCTCGGATAAGCCGTGTGCAAAGTATTCATAACTTGGTCGGCCCACGGCTGTTCACCTCGGCTTCCTTCTTTCTTGGCTTGATCAACTCGTCCCCTTTTCTACCTTCTCCCCCGAGTTCTCCCACCCTTCCCCTGTCCAGGAAGATCTTCGAGTTCGCTTGAAGAGGGATTCTTTTGCCCAACACCTTTTCTGCTGCGCGAGTTTGCCCTCCCACGTGAGCCATGGTATCAGAAAAGTCGGGCTCTCGCTTCTTTGAGTCGGGAGTGCTTCAGCCTCCTAGTCCTACTGCAGACTCACCGACTCTCAAGAGACTCGAAGGAGGGGATCATGCCCCTTCTGTCACCCAAAAATCCCCAGAATGGGCTTTGAGGAGATCGCCGCCATCAAGATCTGCCCACAGCTCTTACTCGGGAACTCCTGCTGCTATGCAGGTTCCTGATGCCAGCGAGCTACCCACAGTGAGTTGTCTTTAATTTTGTTCATAACCTGTCTTTGGTCTACATCATCTTCGTCTATTCTGCCTTCACTCATCGTGGGGTACCCACTGCCCCATCTCATGCCATGTTCAATCACTATTCCCTCAAGCTTAACATAGAGCATCAACACCACTATATTGATGTCATCACGAAGAGAGTCTAATATACTGTAGGTCGCCAAGTACATTGCTCGCCGAGCAACTCTACTAGGATGGTTCGATGAACCTGCTGCCACCTCCATCACAAGTGGATGGTCGTCTACATGTATTGCACTCAAGAAGCCAGACGGCTCTTATCTCTACACGCCAGATGACCCAAGCCCAGACTTGGTGGGAGCCGTTGCTCGCCTGAATGAGACTGCTATTGTCTCTATGGCTTCCGAGGTAACCAACTCGGTCCTAGATAGCATCAGGCCTGATCAGCCAAGTCTGGTCAATGAAAGCACCGGCGCTCGTATTCCCATCGTTGCCAGTCTGGCCGATGTCCATGAGTCGCTTGTGCACTCTACCAGTGCATGCATCGTTGCACAGGAGCGATGCGTACTGATCTGGTCTCATGAGGCAAGGACTGTTCTCAATGTGGCACACAACGTTGAGAAGCAGATGCTAGGCTTTGTAAGTTGCCAATGCACACCACACTCGCAGAGTATCATGAAGCTAATCTAGCCATTCTTAGGTTGTTGGCCCCAACATGCCGCGTGGCCTGCTTGCCCAAACTGAAGAGCAGTCAGTTGAGGGCCTCTCCACACCTATCCGTGGTGCCATTAATGAAAAGGATGAGATCTACCAACGTGCGATCAAAGTTGAGGAGGGTGAAGGTGAAAGTGATGAAGATATAGAAGGAAAAGAACTTGTACGCCCTACTCTGATCGTTCACTCATTTCGAGTCGGTATTGTTATGATGCTGGTCATTCTTACCCAGAGTGTGGGTGTCTCAAGAGTAAGTGGTCAACTCATTATCGCGATCTGTCCGTGATAGCCACTAACCTCAATCCTAGCTTATCCGTCAATGGTCCTGGGACGGTGACTGGAAGCGCTTCATTCTGGTTGTTGTCATCCCTCCTCTTTGCCTCCTGTCTCTGGTAAGTGTTTCTTCACGGATTTGTAAGTGAAGATAAACTAACCGAACCTCAGTTCTTCTTCATTGTCGTTGTCAGTAGTGTTTTCCAACTGCTTCTCCCAGCCGGAATCTGTCTACGCAACTCGAAGTTCCATTCTGGTGAGTATCCCTCGTCTCTCATGTTTATGGGAGCTCGACTAAATATGCATAACAGCCGTCAAGCCCAACCCAAAACGCTACCGAGATTACCAACTGCCGCACATCACAGTCCAAATGCCTGTGTACAAGGAAGGTCTGCGAGGGTAAGTCTATTTTTGAGGCCATAAGATGCACCAAATTGTACTGACTCCATCAACAGTGTCATTGTCCCGACTATGGTTTCCGTCATGGCTGCTATCCAGCACTACGAAAACCAAGGTGGCACAGCCTCCGTCTACATCAACGATGACGGTATGCAGTGCATTCATCCTGAATTGGCTGCCGCTCGTAAGCAGTACTACCGCGACAACGGCATCGGCTATTGTGCCCGGCTGCCTAACATGAAGAGCCCCAAGAGCAAGGGTATTTTCTCGTGGTTCAAGCGATCACCGCCTGTTGACCCTGCAGTGGACAACGAAGATGAGAGTGAAGTCAGTCCTCAAGGTCGTGCTAACAAACTTGGCTTTGTTCGCAAGGGCAAGTTCAAGAAGGCCAGTAACATGAACTACTGTCTTGCCTTCTCCAACCGTGTTGAGGATGAATTACATCGTCTGTCGGAACTCGAGTGCCAGAACCGTGGCTGCAGCTATGATGACTTGTCTGCCGATGATGATGACAGACTCTATGCAGTGGCACTACAGAACATGGTTGAGGCTGACGAAGGAAACACCTGGGCTGAGGGCAACATCCGCATGGGTGAGGTCATTCTACTCATTGACTGCGATACTCGTCTGCCCGTTGATTGTCTTCTCTACGGCGCCCTCGAAATGTACGAGAGTCCAGAAGTGGCTATTCTTCAGCATGGATCTGGTGTTATGCAAGTCGCCCACAACATCTTTGAAAACGGTATCACCTACTTCACCAACATTGTTTACACGGCCATCAAGTACGGTGTTGGTACCGGTGATGTAGCGCCCTTTGTTGGTCACAATGCTTTCCTTCGCTGGAAGGCCATTCAGAGCGTCGCTTTCGTTGACCCATCTGATAAAGTCACCAAGTGGTGGTCTGACTCGCATGTCTCAGAAGACTTCGATATTAGTCTGAGGGTTCAGATGGCTGGTATGGTCTGTCGTCTGGCTACTTACCACAATGGTGGTTTCCAGGAGGGTGTCTCTCTGACCGTCTACGACGAGTTGAACCGTTGGGAGAAATACGCCTACGGCTGCAATGAGCTTGTGTTCCACCCTTTGTAAGTTCTCAAAACTGGATATTGGCATCCTGGCCAAGTGCTAATCTTCTACCAAAGTTACCAATGGATCTACAAGGGCCCAGTCACCAGACTGTTTCTTCGCTTCCTTTGGAGCAACATGCCAGTTTCTAGCAAGGTTTCCATCATTGCCTACATCTTTACCTGTGAGTATTATCCAACGATACACTTCGAGTCAAATGCATATAGCTGACACTTACAGACTACGCTATCGCTGCTGGTATGCTCCTCACACTTGTCAACTACATCCTCGTCGGTCTCTTCTTCTATGACCTCGACCAATTCTACACCCCGTCGTGGGGTATTTGGGTTTCCCTCTTGGTGGTCTTCAACGGTGTTGCTTCCGTCGCTTGCAGTATGACACGCCATCGTCTCAAGGAAAAGTCATTTTTCCTTGCCATGCTCGAAGCCGCCAAATGGCTCCCCTTCCTACTTCTCTTCTTTGGTGGAATCAGTATTAACTGCGCCAAAGCCTTGCTTTGCCATGCTTTCTCGATCAACATTGAGTGGGCGTCAACATCCAAGGAGCTGGGTCCTACGGGTATTTACATTGGTCTCAACAAGATGATGCACCGGTTCAAGTATACCTTTGTCATCTGTATCATTCTTGCGGCTGGTATGATGTATATGGCTTTCGGTGCGCCCTGGGGCTGGACTATCGCCCCAGGTAGGTTCTCGGCTGGTACTTATGCTATCGTGCCTTTGGCTGTCCAGGTTTCTTGCGCGTTCACTCTGCCTCTCTTCCTTGGCTTGACCTAATTTTGTGCATTTATTGGTGCAATGGATTGGTAATGACTAGATAGATATACGACTTAGTTTAGCTTAATATTTATTGTGCTGTCTCATTATGAGGCCGAATACGATCTACGGAACTTGTTGTGCAATATGCTGGTGACCAACTATGAAATTGGAAACGTGACATATCGCTCAGGAAGTGGCGATAAATGGGTCTCGTCAAGTGAGAATGCTCTACTCGAACTATCTAAGGGTGTCGCCTTCTAGAGATATGCTTTAACTATCGTGAATTTAACTGTTGTAAAGAAGACAGTTCTTCTACAATTTAAGCATAATATACTATACCTAAATGTGAGATGGATGATAGTCAATGTCCCTGTTCGACGTTTATGAGCGCTTGTTCGATGTTGTGATTGTTCTCCCTGTTTATCCTGTTCTGCTGCTGGAGTATATGGCTTCTATACTGATAAGAAGAAGTAATATGATACATTGTAAGGAAGACTTTTTAGAAGGCTGACCGTTAAATGTCCCGTTCGAGTTACGTCCCGCATAGAAAATTGTAACGAGGAGAAGATTGCCGTCCTTGAGATTGGGTTCTTGATACAATATTAGAAAACGATGAATGTCTAGTCATTGACACAATCGTTAGGGCATATTATGGCCTCAACTGACACCAGCAGATAACGTCCATCGAAATTAAAATTTTTGTTGTCTAGCACTTGAAAGATTATCAAGACTGTGCATACACACTCAAGACGATGGAAGAGTTGAGCCGCAGTCGAGATACGACAGCGCAGTCTAGGCACAGCTACTGAATTCGCACCTCAGATACATTTGATTGTCAATAAATAATCCATGGCATAGATTTAAATGTAATTATTTTGATTGGATGATTGATTGAGAAGGTAGTGTTACTATCGCGTGGTGGCTGCAATGCCTCATCAGTCGAAACCTCTAAAATGCACCAATGATACAACAAACTAGTTACCCCATCACATGTCCATAATCAGAGTGCATAACATTCTAAGCATGCAGAGATTATCCGAGGTAAATTTGTATACTACATGGAATCCGTCGAGACAACGCCTGGAACTAATCATCGTGGCATGTTGGAAAATGAGACCAAAATCAGCGAAAGCTACGTGTTTATTCTGGAGACTTTGGTTATTGGCACAGTGAGATGTGACAGATCAGGAAGGTGGTGGTGCATCTGTCCAAGTATCTCACCAAAGCTTTCCTACTTTAGACGCATTACTCCTGAATCAGTAGCGCTGTCTCTCGTCAGCACTAGCCCCTTTCCGGTAACGACCGTTCCTTTGGTAAGTTTGCTCAAGTGACCGAGGCAGAGGATTCAGGGATGGAACAAAGACTTCGTGCTGACGTGTTGCAATCCCTTGATCTTCTTCCTCTTCTTTCCAAGAATCAGCAAATTTCAAACGATCTTGCATAGCGACATGGATTCGTTCAAGGTCATCGTCGTCGGCGCCGGGCCCACGGGCTTGGTCCTTGCTCACGCGTTGCAAGCTTCTGGCATCGACTACGTGCTTGTTGAGCAGCGATCGCAAGTTCCCCCGGATCCAGCTTACGGCTTATTCCTATGGCCTCACATAACACGAATCTTTCACCAAATAGGTCTCCTCGATGCTGTTGAAGCGATTGCTCTGCCCATGGTCGAACAGGTACATATCTCAGCTCAAGGTGACGTTCTTCACCGTGACTCGGGTTTCGAGCAACTGAGAGCACTGTAAGGGACTTCGCCCAAAATGCTTGTGGATGTGTACTAATCTACCCAGACATGGATACCCAATGCAGATATTCAACCGTCGGAATTTTGCGACAACATTGTTAGAATCCCTTGACAACTGGGAACAACGCGTTAAGATAAACAAGCGACTCATCAACATAGTATCCGATAAGACCGGTGTCAAATGTGAGTTTGCCGATGGCACCGAGGAGAATGGATCAATTGTAGTTGGTGCCGACGGTATATGGAGCAGCGTCAGAGACCAGATAAAGGCAAAAGCTCCAGAAGGACTATTTGACCAAACCCCGAACCCATTCGAAGCATCGTATGCAGGCGTATTTGGCAAGGTCAACACTATAATGGGACTCGATCCTGGGAGAATAATCAATGTTTATGAGAAGGGAACTCTTGCACAAGTTTTCACGGCGGGGTCAGAAGCGCAACTTGTTACCTATTACCGCATTCCACCCTCAAAGGAACGTACTCGCTTTGGACAAAACGACGCAGAAGACGCATGCAAGCCCTGGCTTAATGTTCCCGTTGGTAAGGGTCTTACTTTTGGTGATTTGTGGAATGAAAAAGTTGCTGGTGGAAGCGCAAACTTTGACGAAGGTGTGCTTCCATGGTGGCACTGGGGTAGGATGGTTTTGGTTGGAGATGCTGCGCACAAGGTACGCCTCCCAGCTCGACTTCATTTTGAAACATGCTGACGTCTAGCAGATGAACCCGATCCGAGGTGCAGGAGCATGCTGTGGTATTGAGGATGCTATAGTCCTGGTGAACACTCTCAAACGAGTACTGCGTTCTGAGCCAAACCCTGCCGATAGGGATTTGCGCATGGCCTTTGTGGCTTACCAACACGAACGCGAGGCAGTGGCAAAGCTATGGATGGATATTTCTCGACTCAACCTTGATCTATCTACCAAACCATCCCAGCCTGCATTAAAAGCAGCGAGCATTGCCGACTATAGGTGTTTGCCTTTGGTTGCGGATGGTCCTATACTAGATCATGTGCCTTTCCCTGATGAGAAGAAGGGTTTCGTACCATGGCGGAGGAAACCAAGGGCTTCGGCGATCATTGAGCAGGCCAAGGCCCGTCTTTGATGTGATGGTTTCCTGAGTAAGAAATTGCGATGCTTGCGTTGTGGAAAGTTATCTTTCTGCCCCATTATCAAAGAATCCTTCTTCTGATGAAACAAACCGGAATCTTGAGTTTAACTTACATTGACGGATCGTGCGATCTCCCCGTGTGCTACATATAGTTAAATAGCTGAAGATAGAAATTATAAGAGACGTGTTCAGAGAAGCGTTGTTTTGTGCAGCGAACCGAAAGTTTTATAATTCATATACACTGCAAAAGGATCCAAATACTGGTCGAAGTTGAGTCTAGGTTTTTGCTCCTCGCCGGGTTCTCACGATACATTAATATAACCCTACAAGGTTAGCCTTGTAAGCAGATAAACTCGGAATACTATAGGAAGCGCTAAAGATAAGTCAACCGATGGAATTGACGATCAACAGGATGCTTTGGCCCCAGCCCTTCTCTGCGCATTGGCTCGCTAAGGTGCAGCCTGAGCATGGTTTATGTACAACCCCAGCTATATGTTTTCAAGTTGGCCAACATTGGGCTGAGAGGCTTGGTCATTCGTGTCTGTCTCATACCAAATATGGAAAGGATGGGAGTTGAAGGCTGAATGCGGCAGTGACTGGCCTCACCAGCTGCAGCTTTGGAGCGGGGCCGCTGTCTTTCGGTCAACCAAGATGGAGAACGAATAATCCCAAGCATAACCGAAAAGCAGGCTGGGGTAAATACCGCAAAAAAGGAGAGAAAGAAGATGGAAGCGAGCAAGGCGGGGTTCCTGGTCATTAAAAGAGGAACAGCCTCGACCACTCAACAATTACCATAGTCTAATCCTGTCCGTTTTCTCCATATCCATGTAATACTATTGCCATCGCCATGGCACGATATACCCCTCGAGCACTAACCATTATCGCTCTTTTATCAGGAACAGCCCTGGCACAGTTGGACACCACCATCGATGAGAACACGGGCCACAATATGGTGGGATGGGTCTCTCCTGGACCCCGAAGAACCACTTGAAGCATCATCTGGAGCTGTTTGTCCATATTTATTGTTTGTTCTTGGAAATGCGTTCACCTCAATATCCCATCACACGAAGAAATTCAAGGTGAATGGGATACATTCAATATTTGCACATCCTTACAAGATATTCCGTATTGGCCGAAGGCACCGCTCTTGAGAAAGTGGAGGCGCAAAATAATCTGGATGGTCTTTGTCGCCGTTGCTCCCGAGTTTGGCGTAGGCCTCGCCATGAGACAATACATGGAGGCGCGTGCGGAACTGAAAAGTGTTCGAAAAATGAAGACGAGAAATCGGTCAGTATCCAAACACCGATGAAGTACGATGCAAGTATCTAATTATACTTAGGGTTCAAAACTTCACCATGGCTCATGCTTTCTATGTTCAAATGGGAGGTATCGTTGTTTACGACCTGTTGCCTCAGCAATATGCCAACCAGACGGGCTCCGATATAAACCGCGAGATCTCCAATGGTGAGCCAGAAAGCACCTCATTCATGCTCCAAGATCTAGAGATAAATCGATACTCAAATATTTCAGAACATGGTGGAGACGCTACCTGCTCAAATGGTTCTACAGTAATTCCTAGAGGCAGGTTAATCACTTCTTTGGGTAAGGATTTCACATGCTCATTTGTGACCCCTTTGACGAATCCACCCTGATCCTTAACTACAGAGAGATCCATCTAACCGGTCTAATAGCGGAAATTGACGAGTATTCTGTTGTTCCTAAGATCATCGAATATGAGATCAGAGACTTGAGCAAAGCTGACGCCATTACAAAAGCTTTTGCCATCATTCAATGCACTTGGATGGCATTGGCGAGTATTGTTCGAGGAGCTCAAGGATACTCAATATCCCAATTAGAGCTAGTCACATTCGGATTTATCTTTTGCGCATTAGTGATGCATGTCTTCTGGTGGTATAAGCCATTTGATGTCGAGACACGACGTGTTTTAGCACGACTACCTTCGTCAGGCATTACACTACCAAATCCGAGTTTCTTATCTATGGATGACCTTACTAGATTCGATCCCGAACTTTCCAAGAAAAAGGTGGATGACTTACCAGATGATATTCTCATTAATCTTATAGAAATCACGAAACTCGACTGGGACTCTATGAAACAGGTTCTCCCTTCTGCTGCCATATATCTCACGGCTACTGGATTCTCAGCTATCCACCTAGTTGCATGGGACTGGGTGTTTCCATCATTTACGGCTCGGATGCTCTGGAGGGGGTTCAACCTTGGTGCTCTGGTTGCATCAATCTTGCCTCCTATGCTTCTTATGGCTAAGCAAGCTTTTCATACCCAAAGTTTCAAAACAGTCATAAGGGCTTTGTATTTCGCAGCTTGCGTTTCTTATATTTTATCAAGGATAGTGGTTCTTTGTCTGACTTTTTATTGTCTCTCATGGATGCCGGAGCAGGCCTATATCAGTGTCGGCTGGCTAGGTTGGATTCCCCATTTCTCATAGACCCATTGATAGAACAGGAAGCGTTTTGCCTTGCATACATGACTAGATGATTTTGTTGCACTTGTCTTGGTACCAAGGAGAACATAAGCATTAGTAGCGCCTATCGGACAGGTGGCCGAGATTATACCACGAACGACGGGAGAGGCTTGCTTCATTCAAGCAATTACAATAACACGAACGTGTGTGTGTTGAGCAAATTACGCAACTTGATCAATCTACATAAAACAGCGTTGTATCCACCCAAGTACTCTTTTAGCTGTCGTAGCCAGCACGTGGGGAAGAGTTACAGGGATCTTGCAGTCGGCGACTCCGTAGCAAGTTTCACCGAAACCTTACATTTAATGCTGTTCTCTCGTCGAGTTTCTGAGTAGCATGTCCGTTGAGGGAACTTATATACTCATTGAATGAATTCCTTCTCTAAATACAACATATAAACTCGGTGTATATCCATCCAAGTCATGGAGTCTCGGACATAGCCTCGGACCGACAATGTTAGAGTTCAGTTGCGAAACAGCAAAACCCGCTTTCGATCGTCACTTCGGAACCCTCTTCTGGAAACCCTGCAGGGCTGTCACTGGAAATACGAGGAGCCGTGTTTGGAAGCTCAACAAGGGTTTCCTTGGGAATAACGTTTCAGAAAGCCAGGAACCGTCATGCATATTCCCTTTCTAGATCCAATAAGCCCAGTTCTCCAGTTCTTAAAGTTCAGCTCTGTCAACCTGAAGCCCTGCCAAGCCGGCATTCTCCAAATAGACATAATCGTATTGTTCGATTGGAGCGACTTTTTAGTCCGATTACGTTGAAGGATTTCCTTGAGTTTAAAAACGATTATCGTCATATAACCTTTGTGATATTGATGGGTCCAATTGTGACAGAACATTTGTCGCATGAGCTATATATCCTCATGTCTCATCTAAGGCTAGTTTCGTCTTGAGTCTGAATTGGTCACTCTTTTCTTTCCACTCGTTGCTGGACATCAAGTGTATTCATTCTTTGACTAGTCACTAGTACTACTAACATTCATTACCAAGCAAACATGTCGCTCTTTAGCACGGTTTTGCTTTCACTCTCTTTTTCTTCACTTGTGTCAGCTTTTCCATCCCTGGCCAAAAGAAATGAGACGGTCCCAGACGTCGACTGTTCTCCGTCTTCGCCTACAGGGCTGAAGGCGGAATGCTGGAAGGCTTGTAAGTCTTGAATAACGTTGGTCACCTAATCTATCCCGCTGACAAGGATAGTGGAAATGGACAAGTACATCACTGAGTGGATTGCTGCCAATGGAACCAAGGCCAACTGCGAGGAGCTTGGCTTTGCTCAGTGCTACTTGCAGTTCAACGTAAGCGCAGGGAGTGACCCTTTCGAAGATCAAGACTGACTTGAAGATGTGCAGGGCTACACGGGTCTTACGTGTAACTTAATCACGAGCGATACTTGCCCGCCGTTTGCTACCAAAGATTCCGAAAAGTACTATTCCAACCAACAGTTCTACGTACGTTCGCCGGTCGACTTCCCCTTCGAACGCTACTTACGTACTATAGGCTCTCTGGAACATTTACACAGTCTACCAATTCTTCAACCAATACTCGCAAGCGCTTAGCGACGGATCTTCTCTCGCCGGCCAGACAATCGATAGCATCGTCGCCAAGGTAGCTCCTCCCGTCGAAGCCGTTGCGTCTACCAGCGGTCTCATGAGCGTGATCGGTTCTACCCTCAATGTCGTCTCCATGTTCACGGGTCTTGTTCCTGGTGCTGCAGGCACAGCGGTCGGTTTCATTCGAAGCGGTCTCGGTGCTGCCTTCGATCTGTCGGGAAAGCTTGGTCAGACTTTGACAGCCACGCAAACAGCCAACAGTCGCTTCCTCCAGCTCGGCGATGTTGGTGCTTCTTTGGCCAAGTTGGTTGAGCAGTACCAAAAGAACCTCCTCGATACTGTTCAGGAAGTGCAAGGTAACCACACCATCTTCCTGGCTGCTTGCCAAGATGGTGGGTTCTCCCAGAGAGTCACCACCTCCCTCACCATCCAAGCAAGTACTCTGTACAGGCAGCTCCAGCTTTTCATTCTGTCCAATGCACTCAAGGCCAATGGTATTGTTTCATCCCGAAGCACTGGTCTTAACGCCCTCGAGGTCGCCAAGAACACAGATGCCATCTCATGCGATGGTCTCAGTGAAGGTGGTAACTGTAACCAATGGTGGATCGATGCCGAGGCCGGCAACACCTACTCATTCCACACTCCCGATGATTGGCAAAACAACCATGTTGAGCTGACACAAGCTATCCATGACAACGGCTGGGCGGATCTGGCGGATGTGTTCAAGGTTGAGGACTGTGCTGGCAAAGAGCCCGAGTTTGACCCCAAGACTCTTGGTGTTACTTGTCTCGTAAGTTCGCTTTCTAAGAGTTCAGGTAAAGACTGGCGACTGATACAATTATTAGGCAACTCACAACTGGTGCGAGTGGAACTATCAGGACACACCCCAAGCATCCAGGACTGAATCTCAGTTCAAGAACTGCGACAACGATGAAGGCTGGCCCACCCTCTGTGGAAGTTTCCAAAACGGACTGCAAGGTAAGTTTCAAGAGTTTGGCGATTCACTTCAAACATTTACTAACGAGAGGCCGATAGTCCCCGAGTCGTATCTCGGTCCTCTGCTCCTCACCGATGGTCTCTGGTGTAAGAGAAAGTAGAACACCAATGGCGGAGTGGCTCGGTCATAATGTCTCTTATGCTGCCTAATAGCATGGTCGATACGTAGACAGTTACGCTACATGTTAGAATTAACTTATCGATACCATTGATCCCGAAGCAACGCTCTTGGTTTGATAGATATGTGACCACCTTAAGTTTTCGGAATTACAGTTTTCGGGACCACATCACGGGCTTCATTCATGTTTAGTTCAAACTCCAGCTACTGTGGTCTTGAAGTTATGCTTAAATCGTGGAAAAATCGTGTTCTTTATAGCAGTTCAAGCTGACCTCTGCGAGGGTTACAGCACCTTACGATAGTGGTCTTGAAGTTTTCTTCTGTAGTAAACTATGCAGTGGTTTCTCAAGAATAGTATACTTTAGAAAACATACTTAAACTCCAGGCTTTGATCCCCGTGCTTTCCATTGCTGTCCTTGCCCTCTGCTAGCAACTTCTCCTTTTGTCGCATTCGGTACTTGAGAAGTGCATAAATAAGTCCAATGCAGAAAAGGGCAATGACTTCTCCTCCGAGCGAAATCGCGTTGCCCGTGACATATCGAGGAGCGTCCTTGATTGGGTAGATCTGCGATGCAGCCATTCCAGAAGCGTTTCCAATTGAAATAAGCATCGAGATGGCCACTGAACGCTTGTAGTCAGGTTGCACATTATTCGATATCCACCTATAGAGTATATCAGTATGGTAACCCATTATCAGGGACGATATCGGGTCCGACATACGTTACCAGAACAGTGTTGAAAGAATAGACACCACCGCCGACCAGGAACATGGCGAAGAATCCTACGCCCTTGTGACCTGTACCAACGACAATTGCATAGCCGGCAATGACTAAGAGCGGAGAGTGAATGAGGCATATGGCTCGGCGGTTGAGTCGATCGGAGACGTATGTGGTGGCACCCGTAAAGATGGACGCTAGAATGTAGACGGGAACACTCAGGTAGTTGGCTTGTAGAGAGGTGTAACTACAGCTATTGTTAGCCAGGCTCGTGGGTTAACTAATTTTCTACTTACTCGAGGCCCTTCAAGAGGGTAGGTAAGAAGGTGCCAAAGCCAAATAATGCTATGGACGCGCAGAATAACGAGATGGACGCTAGCCAAACGAGCGGATCCGTGAGGGCCATAGCAACTTGCTTCCAGGAAAAGCCCTCAGTTTCCTTAAAAGGGTGATTGCGCTCTTTGATGAGTAACATCGTAGACTTCTCCTCGGGCGTGAGAAACCATGCAGTCTCTGGAGAGCTGGGTAAGCTTAGCCAACACACAGCGCCGACGACGAGCGAGATGGCGCCCTCAATGATGAACAGCCATCGCCAAGCCGACAAGCCATGACGTGCACCCATAGACTGAATTCCATACGCGATCAAACCACCAAGAGCTCCTGAAAGCGCAATCGAGACGTAAAGGACTGCAACTCGTTTTCCTTGTGATGCTGGGGGATAAATCTGGGAGACAACAAAGGTGAGAGATGGGAATAGACCAGCTTCGAAAAAACCCAAGAGAACTCGACATGCGACAACTTGGCCATAACTGTTAACGAATCCGGTTCCAAGAGTGATGATACTCCAGCTGATGATGGCAATGGCGAGGACTCGACCAGGCCCGAACTTCTTGACAGCCAGAACCCATGGTGTCTCGAATACGACGTAGGATATATAAAAGTACATCGAGACATCGTTGAATTGCGTTCCTGCCATGCCTGTGTCTTCTTCGAAGCCGAACACACGGGCGTTTCCTGGGGTGAATGGAATTAGTTTTTTGACTACTGCAGTATGAGCGTCGGAGCCAGTATTTACCAATATTTGTTCGATCGAGATAAGCAAACAAAACCAGCAGTGCCATCTGTGGCATAACGAACTTGTCGAATTTGGATAAGACCTTGCGCTGGTCGACATCACTTATTTCGCCAGCACTCCGGTCAAGCTCCTGGTCCAGAGGCATCTGGAGCTCTAGCTTCTTCTCGGACGCCTCCATTATTGCCAGGTTTGACCGCCTTCGAAAGGAATGTTTTGGTTTTTCGTAAGTGTTACTATTAAGGTGTTGCTATGAGTGAGAGATGAGAGAACCTGAGGGATCAGAGCATCTCTTTTAAACTCCCGGGAATATGGTTAGAATCTCCTTGACCGGAATTACATATCAGCAACTGACCCACCCCCGCATTGATAAGCCGTCGGCGGAGCTACTCAAGTGGATCTCGAGACGAGGGACGATTCCTTGTTCATGACGTTTGCGTATCAAACACACCAGATAAAGATGATAAGTGGTGATAACGATCACAGCAGACCCAGTTTAGAGAGGGTCTCGTCTGATATGAATCCAGAGCCATTGTGAGGTAGCATCTCTTATCGATCTCTATGAAATGACATGCCTTGCTTGGGTGAACCTCGATCAAAACTTGTCGGTTCATCGCAAACAGAGTGCCGAGTTCCTAACCACGCTTGGGCCCCCGCGTTGTAAATCTTTGTCTTTGGCCAATTGGTTCAAAGCAATGTGTCATAATAGTCAGGCAATGTAGTGGAAATTGGCGACCCATTGCCTACTCAATAACCTTGTTTCTTCCCCGCGCTTTGATGAGCTTCCAAAAAGAGGATAGTGTCCGCCGACGGCCGACGGGCGATAGTAAGCCACACACATTGACAATTGGCCGTCGGTATTTGCCCGTCGGGCTGTTGTATCGGCAAGCCCAAATTGTACTGTTGCCCGGAACATATTTAGATGAGCTGGAGAAACTATGTCGAAGACTCTTATCACATAGTGACACTTGCGGATAATCATTCAGAGTGGCTCGATAATCTTTTGACTCTATTTCCCGACACTACCAGAAACTCACCAACGCCGCTACCATGGGCTCTCTTAGCCTCCCTCCCTTCAAAGTCAGCGAAGCTCGTCTTGCCGAGTCATTACATGACAGTTGCCAGTTTGGTGCCGCACATCGATATGGAAAGTTAGTACTATATGCTTGTTACCGTTTTTACATCATTGACACTGACATGCAAAAACTAGGGCCTCCACCGAAACGGGCATGGCTCGACTGAGTCTCGACGATTCTGATAAACAAGTGAGAGATTGGTTCATGAGTTATGCCAAGTCTCTCGGTTGCAAAACTTTCTTTGACCAAATGGGCAACTTGTTTGCAATCCGGCCAGGCAAGAACAACGACAAGCCCCCAATTATGATGGGCTCACATCTCGATACACAACCAACCGGCGGTCGATATGACGGCATTCTTGGTGTTATCTCGGGCCTTGAAGTTCTTCGGACCTTGAATGAGAACAACTTCGAAACAGAGGGCCCAATTGGCGTTGTAAACTGGACAAAGTATGTATTCCAAGGCCGGCATCCCCCACTAAAAGTGCCTCTGCTAACCCACCCGTTCTTTAGTGAAGAGGGAGCTCGATTTCCGAAAATGGCCATTTCATCAGGCGTGTGGGCAGACGTCATCCCTCTCGAGACAGCATGGGACCTTAGGGAAGTCCTTGTAGCCAACCCCAAGTCTATGAAGGAAGAACTCGACCGCATAGGCTATACTGGCGAGCACCCAGCCTCATATCGATCGAATCCCTTCGCAGCGCATTTCGAGCTACACATTGAGCAAGGGCCTATCCTAGAAGACGAGGAACTCAAGATTGGTGTTGTTCATGGTAAGACAGCTCTAACCTATTAATGAACGGCAATTGACCGTGAAACGATAGGCGTTCAAGCGTTCAAATGGTTCAACATCACAGTAAAAGGCCGAGATAGCCATGCAGGTACAACACCGTTATACGCACGAAAGGATCCTGTCTTGTGCGCCAGCAAGATGATCGTTGCCGCGAACACGATCGCCAAGCAATACGACGGCTTAGCAACTACTGGCATCTTCACCTTGGAGCCTGGTTCTGTCAACACCATGGCCCACACCGTCAAATTCACCCTGGATGTGCGCCATGTCAAGGATGAAGTCTTAGAAAATATGGTCAAAGAATGTGAGGCAGAGTTTCTGCGTATCTCCGGAGATGACAGCGAGAAAGGATGCGATGTGGATTGGGAACTTCTCGTCGACAGCCCTGCTGTCAAATTCAACCAAGAATGCATTTCTGTCGTTGAGCAAAGCGCTGCAGATGTCTGTTCGACGCTCCCACAGAATTCTGCAGGTAAACTCTGGAGGCCCATGATTAGCGGAGCTGGCCACGACAGCTGTTACACAAATCAACGGTGTCCCACAAGCATGATATTTACGCCAACGCGCTCTGGAATTAGCCACAATCCAACCGAGTACTGCTCACCAGAAGATTGGTAAGTTTTCGATGTGCCTTGATTAGCTTTATCTAGTTACTAATACCCTTTCAGTGCGCTCGGTGCAAGTGTTTTGCTGGGTGCAGTTTTGCGTTATGACAAGTTGTGTGCAAGTCGGAGCTAGGGGGGCGTATGCAGTAGTTAGTCGGTAGTTTAGTGATGAATCAGGATCGATGGTATATCTTCAAAGCTGGGATTATTGGCTTGGAAGGTTGATGGCCAGCCTGGGTAATAAAGGATAGGAGTGATGAGTAAAGAGACAGGGTCCGGCAACTCTCCGCGCCAGGCTTCGAGATGTACTAGTCATGTGACTCTGGATCACGTGCTCGGAATTCCCCGCGGGTGATACGGCTACCGTATCTCACTGGCTGGGTTGCGCTGCGATCCTGCATCAGCACTCCATCGCATTAGTCGAAATGGAACATCTTCAAGAACAGACGAATTTGATACCGCAGTCGCAATCCAACATCCGCCAAATTGCAGGCATCCGTCGATATCGATCGAAATCACAAAGGCCATGTGATCTGTGCCGTGCTCGCAAAGTGCTTTGCAACATTCCAGACCCGACGCGAGCATGCCAGCTTTGTGAACGTACAGGGCGCCAATGCACGTTCATTGGTAATCCGAATAAAAAGCAAAGAGATGGTAATCTCCGAAAACAAAGCTCGGCCGATCCTTCCATAGCTCCGGGGAGAAATCCTGTGGACGTACCACATCTTGTCGAGCAGTCGCATCCGCCTTATGAGGCTCAGTTTGATGAACAGAATCGCCACAGCCATGGGGACACGCTACATATGCTCAATGGTGAAAATAGAATCCTTGTTTATTGGTTATCTGGCTTACCTATGTCTAGATGAGGGTGCTCGAGCATCTGCGGGAGACGCTGGTGTCGGCCTAACTCCCCTTAATGACATGATATCCCAATCCATCTTCTCTGGGGGAGGCGATATCAATTGGAGCCTAACATTCAACCAAGCCGATCATGGAGCAGAAGATAATCAGCATTTTGACTTCCTTGCGGAAGGTGAATTACCAGACCTGGAGCCTATCGATGACCAGACACCCTCAGATTATCAGGAGGCTGGTATGGTGAGCACAATAGAAGATGTTTCAGCAAGTCCGACCACGTCTTTCGCACGACTCTCTATTGATCAAAGATCTGATCACTCGTCATCCCTGATCGGATTCTCAAACGAGTCAGATCCTTTCTCACTAAACCATTTTCCATATACTAGCAATGATGAAGTGGATTTCTTCCGCGTCACTTACCGCAGGCAACAACACCCACAAGGCATTCGAGATCACGGTTCTTCGGCAAGCCCTCCTATTCACTTCCTGCAAAGCCAAACAGGAACAGCAGTTGAAGCCCAGAAGATCGTCGACCAATGCATGTCCTCGATTGATGACAGGGAGAACCTCGAAAGATTGGTGGATAGAGAGACAGGTGTAGCTCTTGTAAAACTGTATGCCACTGCCATCGCTACCCATTAACCACAACCACCTATTCTGACTATGATATAAACCAGCTACTTCAAATTCGTCTTCGAGTCCCTGCCAATCCTATCTCGCTCACTAGTCTTCCAAGACGTGGAGGCTTTTGTGGCACAGGCATCCACTGGCCTACTCGCTGGGATATACGCCCTCGCTTTACCATTCACACCCTGGGACGAGAAACTTTGTCTTGACAGTGCCTATTCCAAACCGGACATTAACGATCTTTGGCAAGTTTCTTACACCTGTCTGCAAAAGGAGTTACACTTTCCTCGTCTCTCGACTGTTCAGATCCACCTCCTACTTCTGAACCACACTCCTTTTGATGTAGTCTCTGTGGAAAATCCGTTCGTGTGGTCTCTAGCAGCTTCAATGCTGGCCATGGCACAATCTCTAGGATTAAACGTCGACTCGACAGGGTGGAAGCTACCAACATGGGAAACTCGTTTACGAAGGAGGTTATGGTGGGCGGTGTTTGTGGAATATACCTGGCGTTCGGTAACTCACGGTCGATCTTCCATGCTCTCTGACGATGATTGGGATGTGGCGCCGCCAGTTCCAGGGGACTTCGTGTTTGATTCAACGGTCAATATGCCGGATAACATCAAAGACCGGTCATCTGACTATTTTATACACTTGTGTTCATTGACTGAGATTACCAGTCGCATTTGCCGGCAGTTCTTGTAAGACTTTCTCCGATCCCTTACTCGTTTTTTTTTTTTTTTTTTTGGCTATCGATTGCTTCATACTGACACTAACGGTTACCTATAGCTCGCTTCGTGCTGTGTCCCGGCCACAAGTTCTAGATACACTCTTAGAACAGGCACGTGGTCCTCGCCAACAACTACTAGAGTGGCTGGAGAAGCTACCAGAATCTCTAGTTTTAAAGCCGGAGTCCAGTGATGGGGATGCTGATGACTCTGTGAAAAGCCACAGATCACTATATGTCGCCTACTACACCACACATATACTCGTCTTACGAGCACTGTTACGGCCCATCATTGATCCTAACACACAAATCGATCATATACGGCCCTCCGTAGACACAGTCCTGCAGGCATGTCGCGGTCTCATCCAGACCGTGATCAAGTTTATACGTGGGTTAGATGCGAGACACCAATCGGCATTTTGGCCTGCATATACGCGCAATTGTTTAGCTTATCCCGGGCTGTTCTGCTACATGTTATGTCTACAAAAGAGACAGCCAGATATGTCATCATATGACCAAAATTTGCTTGCGACATGGAGGAAGACTCTACGGACTAGGATGCAGTCGTGGCCATTTTTACGGTTCGCTATAGTCAAGGTAGATGCTATTTACTGGAAGAAGCTCTACTAGACAAATACCTTAAGAGATGTGTTAATCCGAGACGGGGTTCCACGCAGTATGGGCGCTTTCATGACTCCATAAGTTCTAGCCATCTTCAACGATATTAGGTCATCTAGGGTCTATTGGTTGTAGCGAATCATATTCCAATTCGTTTATCACGATACAAAAAACATTTCATCACAAATGAAGAAAGCAGATGGAAGTCTAGGAGTTAAGCTTATATATACCAGCAGCTCAACTATCTATGTACAGTGAGGTGAAGTGTAACAGCATATACAGAATGATCGAGACCTCTCAAGATCAAGGTGGAAAAGAACATAAATACAAACTCGGGCCCGAATCTCTTCAAGCTACCAGTCAAGGCATTTAGCACTTGCCAGCCTTGGTGGGCTCGCACTCGCCGCCAGACTTGTCACAGCCGTTGTAGCCCTGGCACTGGGTCTTGGGGAAGCAGTTGTTGGAGTAGGTAGCCTGTTGAATTACATTGTCAGTATAAGATGTTGGATATGTAGGGCTTGGAGTGACGAACCTTGTCTCCGAGGTTGGTGTTGATACCAATCAGCTCACCACCGTTGACAGCGGTGACACCCTCCATGTGGACGGATCGCTTGCAGCTGTTGTTACCCTTGCAGTTACCGCAAGATCGGTAAACCTTGCCGTAGTCGTTGGCGTCTGTAGACAATGGTTAGCTTGAATCGGTGTAGTTCGAGACGTATTCCACATACAGAAGTTGACAATGTTGACGTGACCGCAACCGTTGTGCTGGATGACCTTATCGGAGGCCTTGTAAGCACCACCGCCGATGATGTTGGCAGTACCGCTACCCTTGATAGAGATGGCATCCTCGCAAACATCCTCGAACCAGACGAACTCGAGGTTGCAAGCACCGAGGCAGTGGACACCCTCCTTCTGGTCGGCACCAATGACAACGTTGCGGAGAGTAGCACCGTCCTCAAGGACGAAGACAGCATCCTTCTCACCTAGATAGAGTGTTAGTAGACTGTCTATCACTAGGGAAAGGCATAGGCTGTAGAGCTACATACCACCCTCGCTCTGACCAGAGCACTTGATACCACGGTCGTAGCGGACCCAGCCGGCATCGAAAACCTCGCCCTTCTTGAGGTATCGGGGCGCGCTCAGAGACTTGGTACCGGTGGCCTTGGGAACACCACCCTCATAGCCAAGGCAAGCCATGGCGGCGGGGAGGGCAGCGACAAGCGCAACGATGCTGGGAGCGTGCATTTTGGATGAAGATGTTTTGGGTTTGAGTTTAAAAAATACCGGTCAACGGTAGATAGTAGATGCAAAGATGCTGAAAAGTGAACAAGATGCTTGAGAAGGGTGATGAGGTGCTGAGAGTAAGTGGTTGTCTTGAGGGGATTCACTGGTCTCTTTATACACTCTTCGGGCTGTCGGTCTCCCGTCGACCTAAGCCCTGTTGGACCATCATGGCGGGTTCTGTATGGAGTCGTCGGCCAACTTTCGCTGGGAATTAATCTTAGCGCTTCAATAAGAATCGCGAATGATCACATTAAGGATTCAATTAAGATAAAGGTACCCTCGGGTCAGACTCTGCGTTTCAGGACAAGTGCGGGTCAAGTATTTCCTCCACTGAGGTGACAGACCAAAACACGTTGATAGGTTAAATAAAGCTGAGATCCTTGTCGATAGATCCACAAACACGCTTTTCATGCTTACTCCAGTTAAGGTTATTTCAGGTCCGGATGCTGTAACCGCTTTGGACACCTGCCAGCCGTCACCTCCGAGCACAAACGAAACCGATTGAGAAAATTAGGGACTAGAAGATAAGTCTATTGAGGTCACTACCCCTTTATTGTGTGGGGAACACACCGGCGGCCTCTCAATGTTTATTCCCGTTTCTGACGTAGCTGGCCTAAAAATCTCCGATACATAGACTAGAGGTCAGGTGATGGAAACATTACTGAGGCTTTGCTTCAACACGACCCACGCGACATTGGGAATGATTTGCGGTCAAACAATCTGCTCAGAGATTCAAGGGGTATGTCTTTGTAACAACGTGATTGAACCGCCCAAGAACCCATCCCTTCAGGGCATCATGCTACGTTCTTATCGGAAACAGCAATTGATCTACATCCAATGGGCCTTCCTCGGGGTGAAACAGGGGCCATCCATCCCATCTTTTAGTGCCAGCCTAAGACGGAATTATTTTAATTCGCGGTGAATTGCCGTCGGCACACCGATGCCCCTGGCTCATACCATTCTCGGACTAGACGATGGGGTTGAGATAGTGCCTCTTCTTCCATTGCGGAGCTAGAGAAGTTCTCCGAGGGATCTAGCGTTGCAATGACAAGAAGTATGATCTTTTGCTCTCGGTATCTTCCTTAGCAGTCAATGCTCAACTATGCTATCCATGGATACGGGCTTGACACTTGAATTCCAGCAATCATATCTGTCCTAGCAATTTCTACTATAGCATTAAGGTTCTATTATTGCAGGGTTGTGCTCAAGCATATGGAGAAGCAACTGAATGGTCGCATGCGCAGAACAGTCTGTCTTCGGTCAACAGTTCGGATGATGTGTGAAGCTACCATACCATTACGTCCGAGACTTGCCTTCGCATTCTGGCGGTGTATAGATGTGGTTTTTGAGTGGCTGTGGTACTCTGGTGGCGAAGGATGGAACATTGGTCCTGACATGTTTTTAGGTTCAGCGATAACACGATACTAAGTTGGAACCTCTACGGAGTAGACGGCTTTACTTTTACGATGATCATTGAGCACGATGACCCATTTTTCATCAAATTCAAGAAATCGCCATTTCGTGGCCTCATTCTTAGAATCTCTTTTCCCGCCAGGTCGCGGGTTCTCTGGGTTTGTCTCACGATCTTCGAGATAACTTCTCAATGAATAGATATGAGTTCAAAGAGAAAAAAGACACTTATCGACCGGAGAACATTATTTATTAGATAGAACGATATACTATTCATGGATGGAGTAATTTCCAAGCTTTGAGAATTGAAAATAGGCAGAGGTGCACTTTAAGTTTCGGGTTGGCCTACCCTATGCTACAGCGAGACGAAGCGCTAAATTTAGCGGCGCGACTGATCCCGTCCCGAAAGTTAATCGAGGTAGTGGCTGATCTAGACTAGAACTCAAACTCAATCTCGACGTTATTTTGTATGCTCATCAAATTAGTCTCAGTATCAGGGGTCACGGGCTCGAATTATATACAAGTGACTTTGAGGCGGGTGCGAGTCGACCATTTCGTTCAGGCTGCTAACAGAGAAGTCAATTAATCTCACAGCACGGGGTGCACAGTTAATACGCATTGATAAGTTTTTACAAGCAAAATGAATACAGAAGTAATGAAGTAGAGTCTCGAATCATGCACTGCATTTCCCACCTAATCTCTCTATTCTAAATGGCCTACCACAATAAGTTGTTATTCTTCACTTGACAGTGATGAAAGTCCGTTGTAAATTTGTTCCTTTCCGAACTCTGCAGGCCCCTCGTAATCCAGCCAATGAAACGCAGTCGCTAGAGCACGTTTGGCCTGGCAATCAATCAACACTCGCTTAAAAATGATCGGAGGATAAAACTAACGCGTCTTGAGTTATTCGCTGTTTTTATGAATGCATAAAATCACCAGCCTCAATAAACAAGTGCTGGTGGATGGGGAACTCCTGTATGATTGACGCCATGCAATACTGTTAACCGAAATTAGATTTGCTATCTTTTACGCAGAACCCGCGATAAGCGATAAGACTTTGACCAAGATATCTCATTTCCCTTGCCAAAAGAATTCCAACCCTCGACATATTCTTCATCAAAAATTTCTCAGCTGAGACTGAGACTGAATCGGATTTGGTTGAACTACGCGTCAACCAATAAGACACCAGTCGGAACGTAAGTAAGATGTTTTGTCTGGTTGATCCCTGGTTCAACTTATGATTACTCTTTCGCTCGCACATATTATTGCCGAAAAATGCTGTGTCTCTTATTTCCTACCTGCAGACCCATTCTAGTCCCCGTGTCTCTGATGAAGCATCTCAATTGGCGCTCGTAGTCCTAATGATCTGCACTCATTCCGTGCTGGGAGTAGAACATGGCTGCGGTTTAAATGCCGATTTGCGGGGTTGTAAGCTTGAGAGTAAGACGTCTCAATATGCCACTGTTTGTTATGAAGTGGACTCTTTCAAAGCTGCCATCTTCGTAATGGATGTTATAATAACGATCAAATTATATCTTACGGTCTCGTGCGACGGGATACAGACACCTCAACGACCTCTGTTTAGTGAGTTAAAAACTCATACTTTGCCCCTCTTTTATGTGTGACCAAAAGTTATTTGACTCAAATCGTTGTCTATAACGATCCGTGCATTACACAATGAGACCCCTGATGCCCCGTTGTCTCGCCAATGGGCCTTCGGAAAATCATTTTTAACTGTCCTAGTTTCGAAACACAAGATGACAGAGTCTCAGTGAACTCGGAAGGGAGAAGACAGAAGATGGATGCACTCTGGAGAAGAGAACTTCGACAATTCTGCTCAACTTAGAACCTGGCATCAATTCGCTCATTATCCTGATACTCTTGGCTTGATGGCTATCAACCGTTTCTTACCCTTTCTCATTCATTTCTGTTTAGTGGTTCTACTGCTGATCACTCTCACTAATTGTTTACTTGTACTTCTGTTTTACTCTCAAATCATTCTCTCATCTATACCTGTCAATCCTCAACTGAACCTCGACACCATGAAATCCTCGCTTACTTATGCCCTCGTTTCTCTCCTCGGCGCTTCAAAAGTTGCCGCCGAGTGCATTGAGGGACATCGAGAGGTCATTTCTCCTACTTATACCGTCGAGTACAAGTGTGGAGTCTACAAACAGGGAACCACTACCAACGGCATTTCCTCAGTCAACGAGTGTGCCTCTCTTTGCGAGTCGGCCGGCATTGACGTCTGCTCCTATCATCCACCGTCGAAGAGGTGCATTGTCTCAACGCTAGACGGAAAGGATATTCCCCGAGATGGAGTCTATTATCTGGCCAAGGTCGACAATGATGAAGACCCTTTCAAGGAGGACCCTTTTGCAGGGGGCCCCGTCGCCGAGAGAGACGCTTGTCTCGTCCGTGAAGCCGCCCTGAAGGCCGATTTGGCTAGTTGCCACGCTGATGCTGCTAAGTCTGAAGCCGCCAAACCAACACCTCTGTGCGGTGTACCAGGAATTGCCAAGGATGGTCGTATCGACCTGGTGAAGCTCCAGGGCATAGCCGCGTGCAAAGCCAAATGCCTGAGCAACCCCAAGTGCCAGGCTTACTCTGGGGGTGAGGAAGTGTCAGCCTGGTGCTATATCTTTAGTCAACCACACAGAGGCAATATGCTCCCTGGGTATCTCACGATGCGCTCTTATGACCGCGACTGTTAATCTGATCGCACTGAATCAGCCGTGGCTCCTCCACGGAATTCATATGTTGAAACCCTTTCAGAGGTCAGCAGAGTATGACATGATCTTGAGGGGCCGATTGAAGGCTGCTATCTTCAACAGTGGACAGATATAATCTTCAACATCTTGTCGCAAACGAACCGTTTGTGTTAGTTGTTGATGATGGGTAACTTAGAACTAGATTGATATTGCATCTTGTCCTCCCCAGGTCACACATTTCTTCCATTGATAGGGTCTCATGGACCATTTCAACAATACAAAATCTTGCAAGCATTGCTGAGTCCCCACTGAGAGGGCAATTGACTGAGAGGACGCCTCAACGTGGGCTGCAGCTAACTCAACTCGTAGGCTTGAACGTGGCAGAGCAGACAGGAGATGATTTGTCACGTTGTTCAGGGCGGTTGTAGAGGGAAGAAAATTCTCAACCTGCTGTGTGTGTTATTTCTTGTTGCCTGAAACTTTTTAACTAGACTATCTACCGCTCGCCTCTATCCCGCTGGATCTCATCTGCCGAGTACGTGTTATTCAACTCTAGCAGGTACTCATCAAATTTCTCGGCCTCTTGAATGACAGTCTCCAAGTGCTCGTATCCCATTTCTGCCTTATGATATCTGGCTAACTGACGTGCTGTTGAGATTGCGTTGCGAATTTGTCGGCCATTGAGATTTGCATCAGCCAATTTGTCGAGCTTGGACATAATCTCATCCACTTTGATCCCGTAGCTCAGCTCCTCTTTGCCATCAGCCTTGGCTTCCTCATCTAGTCGCTTGAGACGTTTGATGAAGTTTCTCCATATGTTCCATCGTTGATTTCTATCAAGATTCTTGTACCGCAGATTGAGCTGGATGCGTGACTTGAAGGCCTCGTCAAAGATTCCAACACGATTGCTGGTCAGGATAAGAATACCTAGGGGAACATGAGTAGTGTACAAGAAGCACTGGGTCGAATCTGATTACCATCGTAATATTCTAAAACCCGAAGAAAAACAGAAACGAGGGCATTTCGTTCGAGATTAACCATAGATCGCTGTTCTAGGAAGACATCGGCTTCATCTAGAAGGACGACTGGAAGGAGTTAGAGACCTAGAAAGATAAAATGAGAGCAAGTGTGATTTACCACAACCCCATGTCTTGCCGAGATGCAACACAACGTGAAGGTACTATACAGGATTAGTAAAGTCCACGAAAAATTGTCACCTTAAAAATACCTCTTCGACTGCCTCAGCTTTGGTGCCGATATCTCCGCAGGTGACTCTGTATAATGGTTTCTTTGCAACCTCTGCGACACTATGATCACGTCAGCACCCCGTTTGATGCATATTAAATTGCGTACCTTTCTGCTGTGAGAGTCTTGCCTGTGCCAGGCCCACTGAGAACTTGTTAGTCATGAATGGTACACAAGTACAAGTCCCACACTCTCACCCATGAAGTAGAATAAAAAGGCCATTGCCTTTACCCCGAATAAGATCAGCATTTTCCGTGGTGCGGAGTTGATTCGAGACTACGGCCTGTATGAGATCCTTGGTCTTCTGTTCAATAACAAGAAGTTTAAAGGCCTCGGTGTTCCAGACGACGTCTCGGAAAAAGTGGACATCGAGATTATCTGGATAACACAGGTGTCAGTCTGGCTACATCAAGTCTGGAATTGATGATCTCACCCCATTCTTTCTTGTCCATGTTGAATCCATATATCGAAGTGGGTAGACACATGAAAAAGTCGTCGCCAAGATTCGGATTGTCTTGAGATAGCAACCGTTGATCCAGGTCATCTGGTCCGGGAGGAGGCTGCCTTTCAGCTTGGGCGGTATTGCGATGCAATTTCTTGTGTGTTGCAAAGTCGATCATAAAACGGGATTCCATCTTGAATCACAGTTAGTAAAGTATGATCAATACAACGTAATCTTGTCCAACTCACCGAATTCTGGAATTCATCGTCCGCTTCCGTAACACATGAAACGTAATTACGATGGCGACACTTCCAAAACATACGACCACGCTTTTGGAGCGCCTCCATAACGACATTGCTTGCAAAATTGACAGGGTAGAGTGATAGCTCAGTTATGTCAAACTGTTCCGTTTCAGACGGAAGATCCTGAACAGTAAGCGTCTCTGATATCTGGCGAAACCTTCCATCAAAAGTCCAAGATTTGACATCGATCGCCGCCCCGTAATACGGACCATCTGGCCATCGCTCGATCCAATTTTCGATTGTAACACCTTGAAGCTTTGAGATGTTGTTTCCATGTTGTTTTGATATAGCGAGGCGGCCCGGAACCTAATAGTAACACAATTAGATCAGACTATAAAGAGACGGCAAGTTAATTTAGCTTACAAAGAGGTAGTCCATGTAGTGAGCAGTGATTTTCTTGTTACCGAATAGCTCATCGACAATCGCCCATTCGTTCGACATCCGATCAAAAACGTAGTCGCGCATCAAATTGACAATAGATGACAGCGGAAGCTTCGACATGGCCTCTTTCATCTCGTTTCGACGGTGAAACCACCAAATGTATGGATGATTTATACCACGATCTTGTGAGAAGTCCGGATGGGACATCTCCTTCAATGCGGCACGACCAAGTCTCACCATTGCTGATTTCAAATCCGGTGAGATGATAGATATCTGTTCCCTGACTAGCAAAGAGGAAGCATCAATCTCCGTAGTCTCTTCGTTTTTCCCTTTCGATTGTTGAGTCGGAGGTCGATCGCAACATCTGTAGTCCTTGTATACCAGGAAAACGATTTCCTTATTTTCTGCCATAAAGACTGGGAAGTTATCAATAGGCTCGCCGGTCCTAAGATGCGCAGAGTAAGGGCCATAGTTCACCACTTGAGGTGGTTCAAGGAAGCGTCTTTCTTTGCGTCCCGATCTATGACATGAAACTGAATGGATAATCTGATACCGTGGCGGCTTTTGCCGTGCTTTGGCTTCGGCCCTCCACTGTTCAGCTTCCTTGAGCACTTTCGCGGCTCTCCTGCTCGCCGCGACAATTTCAGCATCGGAAAGGCCAGGGGAAATATCAAGTATTCCACAAATTTCGCCACGCCAGTCAGGCTGCATTCTCATGATCGGACGGTAAACCATTTCGTAATCCCGGTCAGGTTCTGCATCTCTCTCTCGTTCCGGAGGAGGAAAATGTCCATCAAAATGCTGAGACGCTGAATAGAATCGATTAGGTACACAATTAGCTGGGTCGAGAAAAGACTCGTCGGCGTCATGTTCAGTGTCGCTTTCAGTATCATTGAAGTCTTTGTCGTAATCGACTCTCCGTTCTCTTCGTTCAGTCCGAGGCGGAGGGGAACCGCGTCGACCTCTCGCTTGAGGAGGCAGAGGTGGCGGGTAGCGATAGGGCTGGTTAGATGGCATCGTTGATACGTATGTTCTCTGACGAGGTCTCTGCTGGTTGGGTGGGCTAGATCGTCCCTGGTAGGGAGGCACGTCTCGCGGATCGTCCATGTGTAGGTCGCAAGTTCTCTGGCCCAAAATGAAAATCAGGCTCTGGGAACCAAGAGAATCAACAGTCAGCCTCAGAGACAGGGTAGTTGTCTCGTGATCTCAGTCTCGCCAATCACAGCCGTGTAACGTGCATAATTTCAACCTGCGCGCATAATTCACTCAGCTCCGCTTTGTCTTGAGGAGTGGCGAGATTTGTTCACTGTCGAGTAAATGCAGCATCTCAGAGGCATGAAACGACAAGATGGACTTTATTCAACCGCTTTTGAGTGAGATCGATCGACAATTAGCTATCGAACCGAAAAACATCAGTCCAGAAAAGCAGCGGTCGCCTGTCATTAGTGCATCCGACGACATTGACTACCAGAGCAACCTACGTCTCTTACATCATACAATCACCGGTAGGTAACCTTATCAATCCGAGGTGTCCATCAGCCTTGGTACTGATCTAACAAAGAGAAAGCCTCTGAATGGCCTGACGAGGGAGCCTTGAGAGATTATGTAGTCTGCCTCGAGAAACTCATTTGGCAAATCCCTGCATTTAGCGACAACGGTATAGTCATCGACCAGGACTATGCCAAAGAACGCACCAGTGCACTCCTGGAGCTTCGACCAAAACATAAGAAATTCACGAGTGACATCTGGAATACCAAGGAAATGGCCGGCTGGTTCTTGTTCGCCGACTCAAACATCTTAATTATTACGGGCACATCGCAATCTCTTCAACGCATAGAGAACTTCGGCGTTGAACTAGTTGATCGCCTGACATCGGAAGTAGACAAACGCAAAACTCTCTACCTCCTGAGTCCTTTACCAAAAGAAGCCTGCGAATCTACACACTCGCCACAACAGGGGAAAGATGTACTGCGGCAATTGGCAATACAATCTTTGAGAACATCATATCCTAGCGGGAACACATACAACTTAGGCTTCCTCATCGAAATACTCCGTGGGTTCAAGTCCTCTGAAATGGATGACTGGTTCTATAATCTGACAAAGATATTGGCCTACCACTCTTGTGTGAATATTATCATCAGCATCAGTATCCTAGGGAATAACTCTCAAGATGCGCATCGGTGGCCGGCTAGGTTTTTGCGGCTTATACAGGAGTTGCAAGGGAAAACAGTTGTTAAAGTGATGCTTATTAGCGGTCGACCAATCCCTTCTCCAGTCGATCCTGCAATACGGACCATGTCTGTTGGTAATCCTGCGACAAGAAGTTTAATACCAAAGGGTCCATTTCATCTGCAAATGCCATCAAGTCGAGGTGGATATTCAAGTTTAGTTGACTGGTATTCCAACTTGTACAAGTTTCATCAAGACAGCAAGAAGCCTGGAAACTCAACCCTGTCTGCTAATCCGCATCCTTCAAATGGTCTTGAATTTAACCCCAAGCCCGATTCCTTCATCCCAAGCAATTCAACAAACAACCGTCTCGAGGACCTTCACGACTACAATCGTCCGGACATTATGGACCAAGAACACAACACGTCCAAGGCAGTCCTGGAACAAGACACACATGGATTCACCAAAAACATGCAATGTTTGAATTTGGGAGCTTTGCAGTCTGCTGGATCTGAGACAAGGTATGTAAATGAGAGTATCTTAAAATATGTATTCTCTAACGATCCCTAGTGAGCTTTCAGCCCAGCAGTGGTTCAAGAAGTTGGAAGGTACGACACACCAGGTTATTTACGGGCCGAACTCGGCATCATCAACCCCAGTCAAAGTTGCTGTTCTGGATACTGGCTTTGCTTACACAAATCCTGAGGACAAGAGGCTGCTGAAGCCATACTATCAGCGTGTCAAGAAGATTGCTAATTTCATAGACGGCGATACAGATCTTGACGCCAAAAGAGACCCGTCTGGCCACGGTACAGCAGTGGCCGTGCAAGTACTCAAAGTCAGCCTCGCAGCCGTTCTGTACGTATGTAGGGTCGCCAATTTCGACGGAACAAACACCGCTCCAGACACTTCGGCTGTAGAGCGAGCAATCAGAAAGGCAGCTGCAAAGCCAGATAAAGGCCGACCCGACGGTGGTGGATGGGGCGTCGATATTATCAACATGTCATTTGGGTGGTCATATTATCACGAAGGCGTGAGACAGGCGATTGACTTTGCGCGACAAAACGGCGTTCACTTGCTAGCCTCAACGTCAAACTATGGCCTCCTCGGCCCACCAAACGACATATTGTATCCGGCAAGGTCTGATAATGTGATAGCAATAGACGCTGCCGATGGGCTCGGAGAACATGCAAGAACAGCCCCCTCATTATCATCTCAACACAGCAGAGGGTCGAGATTTAGTGCACCTGGCCTCGGACTGTCATGCCCCAACTCAGAGACCACATGGTCAGGATCATCCTTTGCGTGCCCGATCGCTACTGGAGTTACAGCCTTGATCCTTGAATTTACAAGACAGCCCCCACTTGGCCAAAGCCAGTCAGTCCAGAAATGTCTTCAGGATACGCCAGCAATGCTTTCTCTATTTAGGCGTATGAGTAGTGAAAAAGGGCCGGATGGACTCGAGTTCCTTACCCCATGGAAGCTCACAGGCGACCTTGATGCGGAAAGACTATTTGTATCAGGGGACATTGTCAGAGAGTTGAGAAAGGAATATGGACCGGAAGTCGGAAAGGAGATTTCATGGCAGTTTTAATAAGTCGCTAGAATGATATATTCTCATGTCTCCCGGTTGTACAAGAAGAATATCTCATCCAACGTGAAGTCTAGATTCCCTCGACGTTGATATCTGGATTCGACTATCATGTTAGTGCAGGTAACATACTTTTCATCTCTATCCAGCCAAACTAGTCGCCATCAGCCACCGAGCATTTACAAACTTCGTGATCTGGCGATCCTTCATCGAAAGTATCCTTGCTTTCCAGCTGAAATTCTGACCCATCTACATCATCATTCTCCAAACCCTCTACAACAACTTGCAACTCTGCATTGGCATCGCCAGATTCTTGACCTTCTTTAATGCCGAGCATCGCTCCTTTATCATAGCTTTCATGACGAATGTCACCTTTGCTTGAAACCTTGATGCGTCGCAAACGAAAGGCAAACACAAACGGCTCGGCACCATCTTGCGATTGCTGAACGGAAATGGCGTTGCTTCGACCATATTCAGGGCCAGTACTGAGGGGGACACCTTGTGAGGTCAAGTCCACACCAAACCGAAGGTTGAGCCCTTTACCTCGGGCATAGCTGATTGTGGAAGACGCTCCGTAGGCGACCTTGATGCCCGTGATCATGTACAGCTTGGAAGCACCAAGCCATGGCTTGTTGACACGCATATAGCTCTGCACCCCCTTGTCCTCCAAGCATCTGGTGATGTATGACAGTTTGGGCCTAAATGAAATGGTCTTCAAGTTCTCGCAAGACCATGCCTGAATGTTCTCTCTAGACCAGTCTACGGTCACATCACCTCCAATGCCCAGCACTTGTAGGAAAGACGCCCATATACCGACGTTTCCACTGTTGGTAGTACTCATTTCAAATGTGTAGTTGGGCTCATTATGCTCAATAATGTCCATAGGCACCGAGCTCAGCGAGATGTGCTCCTCATTTATAGGATCATCAGCTAGCGCTGGGGCTGAGATGATGTTTCCTAGACTGATAGGGCCTTCACGAGGGTTCCCGATCGGAGACAGGAAGTAGTGCTTTGTCTGTGTGGACATGTTAAGGGAGGATATGTTTTAAAATGTGTATGATGGTGGTGGTTGTTAAGGGAAATTTGGCAAAGAGACTTCAGAAAGTGCTGGTTGTGGCGGCGCGCGGGGTAATACAATGAGGCCTCCAATCAAAAGATGGCTTGTAGGGTTGAAAACAGCAAACTTCTGCCTGAAGCCTGATACACCTATTGAGTAGAAGATCGCGCAAAGGCCTATCTGGCAAAGGGGTGCAGGAAAACACGCAAACCACTAGCAGTAGTTTTATAGTAAAACAATATTATAAAAGCTTTACAGATAAGAAATGAAGATCTAAGATGTTGAATCAAGATTAGGGATTTTATATAATTTTCTTATTTTATTTAAATACTAGAATAGAACCTAGTAACCAGAGAATAGAGCTATAGAAAACACATAGTTCTTGAAGAGCTATTCTCGTATTTTGTTGTACCCTATGGTCTGACTCTGCGCTTATACTCGTCAAGTGTATGCGTTCTCGCGATATCCCGTCTTAGGATTCTCAAGGACACGTTCCCCATAGGATGAGAAAGCGCCCGAGGGACCATATGTACGTGAGTATGAACTTTTGAGTCTTGAGCGGCCTCCGTCGACTGTATACTGCGAGACATGCTCGTCGGGTTCGCGATCTTGTCGATAGCGTTCGCTAGGTGTATTTAGAATTCGATCAGAAGCCCAGGGGGGTATTCTGCTGGGAAGGTAATCGACCTCAACAGGACTTTCTGTCTCATCCTGCCTACTCCCGTACACGGGTCTAGAGCGAATCCGTGGGGGTACAAGGGGTGCGGGGGCGACCGGTCTTGAGGCTATCTTTGCCTGTGCCTCGGCGATTCTTCGTCGAATTCTTTTATTATTTTCCCGCATCCTGACTTCCGCACTTCGTCTCTGTGGATCTTGATCCATGTCCGAGACGTCAGTACTATCGTATTCAGTACTATAATCTTCAGTAGCCTCATCTGTTGGCGCAGGTAAAGGGGATGAAAATCTGGGTAGTCTCGTTGTGTGCGCCTCCGCATTTTTCTTCCCTTGATAGTTTGCCTCCCTTCTAACCACCCTGACCCCTTCGGAGATCTCATCATCTTTCGACCCGTCTGCACTCTTGTCTTGGGGTTTGCGAAAGTGTGGTGATCTCATCATCTTCCTACCGACACGGGCCATAAGATCGTCCATTCGCGCCTCTTCGCCAATTGTATTGTCCTTAGAGATCGTATCCTTGTTGCATAGCCCGACAAAAGCTCGTGTACCTTGTGGTGTAGGCCCCCGCTGTGGTCGTAGAGGCGGAATTGGCGCCAATCCTGGCCTGTTTCTCTGCGTCCTCAGATTCGGCCCTCGCTCGTTCGAGGCATCGTCGGAGGGAACAAGATCATCGGAGTCGTCCTCGTAACTGCTGGAGAGATCACTGTCATAGCTATTCTCGTAATCCTCAACATATAATACATGTTGCGCGCTCTCTCTTCCCTCTTGTGACCTGGTTTCCCGTGCCGCTATTATTGCTTTCTTTGCTTCTCTTTCTGCTCTCCTTACCACGTTATCGGCTTTTCTTCTTCTGCCCTTTCCTCTTTCTTTTTGTCTTTTTCTTTCTCTTTCCCTTTCGTCTTCTATTACCCTCTCTCTTGCTCTGGTCACCGGATATCTTGCCCCAGACACCCAGGGCCCCGGCTCGTATTCGGGTGTCGCTTGGTATCCTATCCCTGAAGTAGAAACATCGCTGGGGGAACGCGGGAAGTCATCATCGTTGTCTCTATCGAAGTAGAGACTAGTCATCGGCTGGCGCGTGCTGGGGCGTTGCTTAAGCATGGTGGAAGATGAAGTGCCACTGCACAGTCCAGCCTTGTTTGCTTTGTGGCGACTCGGTTCGAGGGTGAAAATGTGCAGCCTCGTCGATAAAACCGTGGCAAAATATCAAGTAGAGCAGCTCGCATCGTTCGAAACAATGCGATCGTGGGATGGGATGGTCGGTCGATGTTGGTAAAGTTTCCGTCAGCCGATGTGCTTCCCCAGGAAGAGGCCTCAGAGGGGGCTGAGGCTGTGCTGTCAGCTCACTATCCTGGGCGCTTAAATCACTTCCACTATTGGGCCATATCTTCAAGTTTCACCCCGCCTCCTGCAAGGCTGATATAAGGGCGACAATTTCTTGTCTCGTAACATGGATGGAAATGGGCTGCCCAGGGTGCGTTTGGCACGTGACAAGGAGGGTCTTTTTGCTCGAGGTTTTCCCCATCGTCAGCGATATGGAATAGGCATCAAAACACAATGAATTTGGGTGGTTATTAAATGTACTTGATAGCAATAACTAAACTAAGATTTACAACTTTGCGGACCATCTTGCTTAGACAACACTCGCTATGCTGCCCCTTACTGATCAAGCTTTCGAACGTAGGCGACTGGGCCTTCGTAGCGGTGGGTTCCACGGAAGACGTAGTATATCAAAGAGAATATTGCGACGACACCATAAATCAGAATACTCCAATTCATCTCTGCTGCAGCCGGGTTAGGGTTACCAGGCATGAAAGCCAGGACGAAGATGACGACAAGGAAAGCCTCGGAGGCGATGTTAATGGGGAGACCCCATTTACCCAGACTGAACTTGGATCGCAGCAGCGGGTTTTTGGTATATCGGCGCCAGATCATGCAGCCGATGGAGGTGATGTAACTTGAGAGGAGTGCTGATGTTGCCAGGCCTGTGATTGAGTTCAACGCGACAGCCGAACCGATGTTGATAAGGGAAAGAAGACTCGAGAATAGGAAAGTAGTAAGAATAGCGTTGATGGGAACATCCCATCCTTCTGGGACCTTAGAGAACCAAGGGCTGAATGGAACAGCATGATCTCGCGCGAAGGCGAAGAGCTGACGCGACGATGTGGCCACCATAGTGAGGTTTGAGAAGGCGGTCATAGCGACGATGAACGACGCCATGGCAGTAGCACTGGCCGTTGACTGGGTCGAGTTGTAGAAGACCTGCATGAAAGGCTGACCTGTTGGCGATGCCATTACCTCTCCAAGGTCGCCGATGCAGAAGCAATATGTGATAACCATGATCCATCCGAAAGCGCCATTGAAGACAGTGGTCAAGATCATAGAGCGCGGCAGAGTACGGCTAGCATCGCGCAGCTCTTCCGACATATGCACGGCAGCATCAGCACCCAGCAGCGGCAAAACGCCTGCAAGAATACCGACAAGCGTTGAGCCTCCCAAGCTGTTCCAACCTCCGCCGTCGCTAAATTCTGTGAAGACAGCCTTGGCATCAGCCCGGGGCGAAAGAACCCAGAGAGTAACAAGGATGCCAAAAAAGGCGAAGATGTGAATAATCAGCACAGTAGCCTCAATCAAGGGCAACTTTCTGGCCAGCAGGGTGTTGAAGAGTACTGAAAAAGCAGCGACAGCGATGGTGAGTAGTGTACCGTGCCATGGCTTGGGGATATAATCGGGGTTGTTCAGAACGATGAGGCCCTGAATCTGGGTGCCAGCGATGAAGGCAGAGGAGGCACACGATGTCTGCCAGCCGAGAACACACATCCATCCCATCAGATAGCTGATAAACTTCTGGTATTGTGGTGGTGCAAATTCGGATACCCAATGATACTGTCCTCCGGTCGTGGGTGCCCTGCAGAAGGTTTATGTCAGTCATCTGACCAAACATGTATTGGGTGTTACTCACATTGAAGCCATCTCGGCCATGGAAGTGTTGACTAGTAGGAATCCCATCCAGCATATGAAAAACATCCAGATCAAACCAGCAGTGCCGCCATTGAGGAGTCCGATCGATGAAACACTGTAGGTGACAAGCTTAGTTAGCTAATTGACAACCACGACACTTTGATCAGCGCATCTCTTACCTCAAGGAGAACTCCCACGATGCCATTAGAATCATAGAGAAACCGAAGATAGACAAGAAGCGAAAGTTCCTCTGTCATATTGTGTTAACTCAACTCCATAAGACAAATGCTTTACGGGCATTGGTACGAACCTTCATTTCTTGGGTCTTGCCCATGCGATACATGTCGGCGCGATCGGCCGCGTTTCCCCTCTTCTCGTCGACATGGTCATTGCTGCCGATGGGAACATCCTGCACGTCAAGGGATCCTTTACCGTTCTCGATTGACATGTTGGCGGTATTTCCCAATCACTTCAATGGGAATTGTAGATAACAAGATAAAAGGAAAGTAGAGAATAAGGAAATAAGATAAAATAAAGAGGGAGACGAATATGAATATGAACCTGCGTGCTCGGGTATTGGAAATGCAGGAGTGCGGCGTACATTCAGGACTAGTGGAGAAATGCAACACGATGTTCTGGATGTACATCCGATTCAAAGCTGCCTGTCAATATGGCGTGGTGGTCCGGGCTTGACGAACCCTGTTCTACCGGGGTTTAATCCCCTTAAGTCTAGACCAAACGGGGACCGCCGTCCGGGACTCCGGGTCCCCAGTATGTACTGATCTACAGTAAGCAACCTGTCAGCGGGATGGTCGGTTCAAGTCCTCGGGTCATCAAGGGTCGTCAAGAACTCCTCGTATGGATCCATGCATCAAAAGAACCGACGAACAACCCCCGAACGTTGTGGCGTCCGAAGGAAGCTTGGCGAATGGCGCGGATGAGGCGTGACAGGTACACTACTGTCAGAAGTTTAGTGGGTAGTACGAATTGTCGGGAGATTTGGCCATCCTATTCGGCCTTTCTTTTTCTGATATGCACCAACGAGTACGTCTGACAGCGTCGATGGTGCAGAATGGTGCAACCGACCCATGCTCTATTCCTTGGATCTCGGTGCCTCGTAAGCAGGAACATCTTGCGCATCTGGAAGAAAACTTTTGCAAGACTTTACGCGGAAGGAAAGCTGGCTGGTCGGAAATTAGGGGGACAACTCATCCGTGCCGTTGTCGTGCAGTAGCATGAACTCTGCACACACGCACACGAACCAACCCTCGATCTGATGTGGTTTTGTGCCTGGGTATGCCGCAAGGGTGACAGCACTGATTAATAGTCATCCGTTGCCTCTTGAAAACGTCTGTTCCTGATTTTCTCAGCGATGCTATAATTCCCATCTTTTCAAGTTCGACCGAATGGTTTCTAGCCATGGATTCAGAAACATCAAATAGCGACACTGCGCATCGGTTTGCCCCTGTTACCTTCAACGATCATGCCGGGCAGTTGTGGATCGTGACAATTTTGTCGCTGATCTACAGCGGGCTTGTGGCTTTGGCCCGGGCGTACATCAAATACAAGATGTTCGGGTTTGATGACATCCTGTTTGCTTTAGCGACGGTAAGGAAGCCGATCTGAATCTGAATGATACTCTGCATGGACACTGACCAAGCGACGATCACCTAGATTTTACATTTAGCTCAATCGATTGCTATATTTGTTGGCTTGGGAAATGGCCTTGGCAAGTTCAACTCTATTACCACGTCAGAACAATGGGCGACATCCTCGAGAGTGAGACTCGTGCGCTGCCACTACCTTTTATCAGCTAACAAGATCATCGCCAGTCCACGATCGCATCCGGAATTCTCACTCTTCTAGGCTTGAGCCTCGCCAAATGCTCTGTCCTCGCTCTCGTCCTACGCATTATCGGCTCCAAACCTGGGAAAAGTAAACCGTTTTGTATCGGACTCATGGTATTCACTGCGGTATGGGGTGTCGGCTCCAGCGTGGCATGGCTCGTGAATTGCCCTTCCAGTTCTTTGTTGACTGTGGATAACGTCAAGCAATGCCCAAACCAGGTACGAAACCTCGCTGTAGGTCCTGGAGCCTCAGCATCAGCCAGCTAACCAAATAATTGTTGTTAGACTACCCGTTGGGCCATCATCACGGCGATCGACATTGTGACCGAGATCCTTACCTGGGTTCTCGTTCTGCAATTATCTTGGTCCGTCCATACTTCATTCAGCCGCAAGTGTCAGATTGTCGCAGCTTTCTCATTTCGCCTGCCGCTTATCGCCGTCGCGTCGGTTCATCTGGCGTATTCTGCAACATACCCAGCATCTGCCGAACCTCAATTTTCCGTCACAAACAGACTTCTCTGTCAACAGGTCATGATTGCTTGGTCATTAATCTCTGCCACTGTGCCAAATCTGAAGAACTTTTTGAAGTCTTTCTCCCTAGGCATGGGCTTTCCAATTGCCTTCAATCTTACTACGTCCGGAAACAGCAATGCATACGCACTTCAGTCAATTGGGGGAACTCCTTCAATGGGAACCTCATCGGCGGCAGTAAAATCCGCTTCCCACAGCGCGGTCCGCGGCCGACCACACAATTGGAGGCCAGACCAAGTCTCGAATCAAACAACAGCTTCTCGTCGGTCGGGCAATAATAGCCAGGACAATTTGTCGGAGGAAGGACGAAGCTCAAGAGCGGGCAGTCAAGACATGATCATCAACAAAGAGGTGGTGTGGCAGGTCACGTACGAGGATAATGAATACAAAAGACCTTGATTTTGACAGCAAGTGTCATCCTGAGCAAAAAATGGCGTACTTCTGCATATCCTTTGGTCTTCTTCCTTTCGCTCTTCTTGCTAGGTGTTTTCTTGTGCTAGCGCTGGCTTCGTTGATCTTCACAAAGTGGATTTAATGACTACTCCTCAGTGGGACTACCGTCGCTAGCCTCCGGCGGCCCTTCGGCTCCAGCCGAGGGTCTCCTCTCCTCCCGTGGAGGTCCAGGCTTCTCACGATAGCTTTAGTTTCTGAGCAATGACCAGATGTGTCATCGATGGGCTAATAACCGAAGAAAGAGCCTGGATCTAACTTATAGCCGAAGAGCTAGATGAAGCTTAATCGGGCTTATGACCGAGATGCAAAGCTAGAAGCTAACTCTGACTACTTCGTTTATTTCGCTACCTGCGGCGGATTGCCTGATTAAACTTCGGATGCTGGCTCGACATGAACCTCGACCGATTGGAAACGTACCGGATCGAACGGAGAACTTGAGACTGGAAAAACATGGGCTCACAGAATTTTATTCCTCAGTCGTCCCAGAGATTTTAAACGAGGTGGGGTCATGCTGCAAGTAGCCAATGCGCCGCGCCGTGCGGCCAGGGAGCCATGCCAGCCATGCCAGGGTCGCGGAACACTTCCTGGCCGTTGACAACCTTGACACCTAGACACCCTCATTTGATTTTGGGGCCGTACGGATCTGTAGCAAGGGTTGAAGCGGGCCAATCGCATCAGAAATACCTCGAGTCTCCTGAACCACCACCAGTTCTAGACCATTTCGAATCATTATCTAAGAAGATATAAGACTCCTGGATCTTGCAATCCACATCACGTTAATCATCTGAAGGATGCTCCTTTCGACGATCAATCTGGCCATCCTTCATCATTTGGTTCACGTGCAAGAATAATGTCCAAGGCTGAGATCACATTGCGCGATGCGCATTACTCAGAACTTCCCGAGATAGCCCACGTTATGGCACAGGCATTTTGGAAGGATAATCTGTTTGGAGATCTCATACACCCTCATCGCAACGAGTATCCTGACGATGTAGACATGTACTGGCTACGACGGGCACGCGTCAACTTTTGGGATTATCGCTGGCGTTGGCTCGTTGCTGTGGGCAAAGACGAGAGTGGTCAAGAAGTCATTGCTGGGATTGCCCAATGGGCAAGACTGGGAGACGGGGGCCAAAAACTCGAGTGCTCGTATTTAGATCCCCGTGAGTAGTTTATTCCTCAACGCTGTTTATTAAAGCTAAGCCAACGACCCAGGTAACTTGCTCAAGCCTTTGTCATCCGCTGCTATGAAGATACATGCTTGGGCCTGGCCAAGTCGTGCAACCGACCCCAAGGAAGAGGATATCGTGGAGCGGGCGTATCCTTATTTTGAAGATATATGGACCGGCAAGCGCGCTGAATCTTGGTATCTAGAAGGACTAGCAGTGCGCCCGGATTTTCAAGGCAAGAATGTAGGCCGAACGCTTGTGAAATGGGGCCTCGAGCAGGCCCAGGCTGAAGGTGTTTGTGCTTCAGTGGTGTGTGCCTTGGGCACAGATGATTTCTATGCTAAATGCGGGTTTGACGAACAATATGGCAGAGCCGGTCAGGGTGATGGTAATCCCTTAGCAGATGTTGCCGGTGCTGATATGCGTTGGAAGTGGCCTGAGACTAAGGCTTGACTGTAGCATCACTGGTAGTATTATATAATGAACGTTAAGATATTTGACTCTAGACGCGAACAGACGGCATGACACCATGAAACTCCGCACTATAGATGTTTGGCGGGTATTAATTCCTTTTTGATATCTGCGAGTACGATTGTTACATTCCAGGCACCCTATTGTCTTAACGACATCTTTTGTTCTATATTCGCAAGTACGCCATATACTTACTATCCAGATCTTTTGGCGATGCAGAATTCTGCCAAAGAGCCAAGAAGTCGCCAGTATTCCCAAGCATGCAGGGTAGCTTGAAGCTTAGTTCATGCACATAAGTTTCTACCAGTGAAGTAACATGTGGATAGTGCATGACAGAAATATCCAACTATGCCAGATGAGGAATGTCGTTGTTCGATTTGGATCTAGACAGCATCGCTTAATTCTCATCTGACATAATATTGCACTGCGCATCATCTAAAGTTCCTAGCCCACTACCTGCAATTTCCACCATCATCCTTCGGTTATATCGTGGGGATGAGACAGCTTTAGCTTCAACATGGGCCCCTGACGGTGCAGGACGAGCAAATCCTCCTCCCACAGAGCCGGAAAAGCTGACGACGTAGGGCACCTACCATTTTGGTTTCCCCATACGCATCCTGCCACGCGGCTCGCGTCCCGAGTAACGCCTACGCACCCCGTTTCTCGAGTCTACGTCAAGTTGCCCAAACCACGCCTTGCAACCGCCAACTTTGATATTCGGGGATTGAGCCGGAGATCCATGATACATGTCCCCGAGAGTTCCTTTCAGGCTACTCGGATAATTCTTGCACTACCAACATAGAAACTTGAGTTTCGCCAACATCTGCGCCCCACTCAGATACATAATACTTTTCGCGCGCCGACCACGCCCGAGCCGCAAACGACAGATCTCGGTTTCGATATCGGCTCTTCGCCCTATACCACGCCAACCCCATTGCGGTTCAAGAAGAAGAAGATGGCAGACACCTGTAAACATTCATTGATCACTGGGAAGTGCCTCTCGCGTCGCTCTTGAACGAACTTTAGCCGTATTTATTTGTACACAGTATGTAGCGTGAACGAATTAGAGACGTATGTTCAACCGGCTGTTATTCTTCGCAAAAGCGATGTCCAATTATCACGATCACACGCTCATATCTCCAATATCCCAGTCTAGTGGTTTAACAGTCGTCCGGACTCATCTTGGCTTGACCGCAGAATATTTCGACTTGTTCCTCAGCATTTTGCTTGTCTGGGCTCTCACCGCAGCCCTCATAACAAGTGCTGTTGGTGGTGCGATCAGCAATGTAAACTCAAGGACTTGATGCAGTAAACACTCACAGGTTGTAGTATGACCATGTGCAGCAAAGGCAATCGACTTCACCTCCGCACATTTCCGGCTGCAGTGGAATTCAATAATAGTATCAATTAGTAGTAGGGTATGTCATACCGTCGTCATGGAAAAACATGAACTGTCATCGTTTGGACCGCATTGTGCCGATACTCCAATAACTGCGACAATAATGGGGAAAAGCCACTTCATTATGGGAGAAATAGAAGGGAGACTGTAGATAGGTAAATGGTGTAATAATGCAAGAAGTGGAGGAAGTGTGCTATAGAGAATAACATGGGAGTCTTGGTCTGATTATAAGTTAAATATTCGTGTTTATACAAGCTTGATTGATCTTATGGCAACACATGTAAGAAACTTAAGAGTTTCGCATCATCGCCTCTTGTGAGCCCGCTGACGGTGCAAGTGTTCTAGATTTTTGAGCCTCAAGCCACCATTCCAGAGATTCGGATTTCCCCAGCTGGCTGGCGTAGCAACAACGGGAATAGCTGCCGAACTTTTTACTATTTAACAATAATTTCTGGAAGTCGGCGCAGTGGATATGAATTGTATCTTTAGCCCCGACGAGCCGAGACTACACCGGCACATCCGCTTCGCAGACTTAATTCCCTGCCTCTAAAGCTTCCTCGCGCCGAGATCTGTTCTATAACGGGCAGGGCGGACTTCGTGGCTGATGCTATAACAACAAATTTAGCTCTTGGGACTATGGGTTTCGCCACGGTCGTGGCTTCCCCGAAAAGCACTTTGTATCCAAAATATACTATTCGCTTGATGACTCTATCTATTGACTTAAGCCGTGATCCTCCCAACTATAGCGCACAAGGTAAGTCTTTCTATACAAGAACTGAAGATTAAATGTCTTCAAGGTCTGCCCTAATGTTTTAAAACTAATTTTCTCAACTATATATCGCACCAGCGTGCCAATTGCCAGCCACGGTCTGCTCCAAGACGACTCGCATAATAGCCCATCTGCCCAGAAGTTTAGGAGTTGGGACGAGACCTTTTTGCAAAAGGGACTGTCTATCTCCAGACCTTCCACGCAAAAGAATAGTCTGTGAGCTAGCCTGCGTTACTTATGCCGTATCCGAATAGCTTTGGCCTGTGCATCTATCGGCCAGCTATTACCACGACGCCTGCTTGAACACAGAATGAGAGAAAATCGTAGCCTCTTGCTAATTTGACCATTGATCTCCGAAACTTCCGAGCACTTTTAGACTGGGCGTATGGTAGCTTCGTACCATGCTCGTCATGCCTAAGTCGGCGTCTTGAAGACGCCTCGGGCTCTTGGTCAGACGTTCGATTGTCATCATCACGGGGTTAATAGAAGTTTGTCTTTATAATCGTTTTGCATTTGTAAGCTTCGTGCTATCTTTGAACATTAAATAAGACTTCTGTCCATAGGACTATTTGGAAACAGTCTTGTTGATGGACCAGTGTCACACCAATTCTCGCCATTGAGTTTCCTTCAACTACAATCCGAAAACCTCTTCGAAACAACTGCAGCCATGACTTCTCCCGCTCCTATTCCAATTCTTACAATTTCTCTTGTTCGTCACCTCCATGGTGGTGATATAAAGCAGAGCTTAGCGGAACAATGGTCTGAGATCAAGGTCCCCTCTTCGACCTCATCACGATTCTCCAATGTCGGCTTCAATCTCGATGTTAACGGCGACAACCTTGACAAATTGAAAGAGTTGCTGTGGCAGCGAGAATGGAGCGGCATCATCGTGGGCTGGTGTACTCGTGGCCACGTCGAATTTACAGAACTGTTTGAGTTGACTGTGGGTGTTTGCGTCGATTACGTTGTAGAGAGAAAGCAAGGCAACGTCTCTGTCAAGGAGCCTAAGCTCATCTTTTGCCGAGGTCCCGATGATTTGGTCAATGCTACTCTACGCAACTTTCCCTCAAAGAGTTAAAATGAAATATACGGATCACGGAGTCTCGGAGTGGCCCAAGAGGCGGTACGTGAGGCTCATCAAGTGGATTGAGTTTCTAGTATGGGGTGGCTGGGTTGACTCATATTGTACTTCAGTACTGGATTCGCGATACGGGTCGTTATTCTTTGCGCCTATAGTACGCTAACAACGTCTTATTATGCCATTTAAGACCGGAAATTCATATTGTACGGGCGCATTTGGATTACGGGGGCTCAGACTGATCCGAGGGGTGGGTTATCGAGGCTTGACTTTTTGTAAACTATCTAGTTAGTATGATTCACATGGCATTCTGTTGCCAGGTCTATGAAAAAAGTTGAAACTTCTTGCTTGGAGAATGCCGTTATTTAACCTCTTATTCTGCCTCCACGACTTCGTTGCACAATTAATCAGCACTTTTCCCCTCAAAGAAATAAAAAAATCCTCTCCGTCGTTTCTTTTCAACTCCACGACCATCATTTCCCCATCACTACACACGAATCTAGCAACACACCAGTATGCCTTATAAAGTACCGGACGTCGCTGAACCTTTCACTCTCAGCATCTCGAATGAGGAATATTCCGAGTTTCAAAAGCTCTTGCAACTATCCAGAATTGGGCCAGTCACTTGGGAGAACCAGTTCGATGACAGACGCTACGGGGTCCCGCACCCATGGCTTTCGTCGACGAAAGATTATTGGCTCAACATGTTTGACTGGCGTGCCCAAGAGAAGTATATCAATTCATTCCCAAACTACAAGGTCAGCGTTCCGGATGAAAAAAGAGACCCCGAACTTCATTTCGTCGCCCTCTTCTCAGAGAATGAAGACGTAATCCCACTCGTTTTTTTGCATGGCTAGCCAGGCAGGTTCTTGGAATTTCTTCCTACCCTCAAGCTTCTCCGAAACAGATATGACTCAAGCACCTTGTCTTATCATATCATTGTGCCCTCTCTGCCAGGTTACACTCTCAGTTCAGGCCCATCGCAGGCTGAAGCCTGGGTTGTGCTGAGGACGCAGCACGGTTAGTCAATACGGCATTGAATACCCTCGGATTCAACAAATATGTGATTCAAGGAGGAGATGTTGGTTGTCTTATTGCATCACTTCTGGGAACTACGTACGACTCAGCTGCTGCCGTTCACTGCGAGCCTATAGCTACCAGCCATACCAGACAAAACGCTGATAGAAAATAGGGAACTTGCAGCCTAGTCTAGACTCTGTCGACGAGAACGATCCTTCCTAAATGGAAAAGGAAAAGCATGCCGTGAAGCGCGCAAACGAGCGCTTTTTGACCCGACGCGGCATTATTGCAAAGTACGCGACCGGCTACAATTGGTGTCATCGCGTCGTCAAGCCCTATGTCTCTGCTCGCGTGGTAAGCATGACGTGACTAATCTGCACGGCATATTGTAACTGACATTATGAACAGAATCGGGGGAAAGTTCCTGAAATGGCCAGATGATGACATCGATCTTGACGAGATACTGACAAATGCCACGCTGTACTGGTTCACCGACAGTATGCCTCGGTGCATATACACCTACCGAGGAACCTTCATTAACGGACACAAGTATGTTCTACCCCGTATCAATAAGCCGTTCGGGTATTCTTGGCTCATGCGTAAGCTTACTCCTGGGCCAAGAAAGGTCGTCGAGAACAAGGGCGAACTGGTGTTCTACCGACAACACGAAAAGATGGGCTTTATGCCTGGGTCTCTATAAGATCTTCACGGGCTAACATGACGATAGGGCGGACATTTTGCAGCGCTGGAGCGTCCTCAGGAGTTCCTCTAGGATATCGAGGATTTTGTCAAGGTAGTTTGGAAGTGAAGGTAGGGCAGGTTTGCTGGGCTCTGAGCATCTAAGCTTCAAGTGGATTGTGGCTCGATCTAGAGAGTTTCGTTTATGTCTTGGTGATGGAATTATCTAACTCTAGCCCGGCACAATATCACAAGCTGCGGCGAATGTCTCGTTCAATATTGCCTGGTTTGTGCTTGACAATTAGCAGCATAGCCGTCTACTGTGGAAGAAAAGGCAGAAAGGGGCTTAAACCTTTTTTCGACATGAGGTGATTTTAGTGGGACTTGGCTTTTTTAGCTTGACAAGGGTTCTTCCCTCGAGACGAGGGCATCACCAAACTAGCCCATTTGGAGTCACACAGTCGTAGTCCACAACAACCTCGCATCGAGTCTGTGCGGGGGATGCATGTGAATGTCTCCGTCAACTCCATCAAATTGTACGTATCGGGGCAGTTTTTGAATCGATCAAGAACAGATGCTTGAAACTTTCTCAGCTCTTATAACGCTTGTCCCAACGTGCATTATACGGCCATCGCTAGATTGCCACCACTTGCAACACCACTACCATCCACGACGGCACAACACACATCTGCACGATGAATGCTCTCAGAAACCAAGTCCGGTTGTCTAAAACAACCGCACCTTTCGTTTCAAGGGCAGTTGGTTCTGGTCTTGCACGAACTCAGCAGAAGACTCAGGCGAGGGGTGTCGCCACTGGCCCAACACGTTTTCAACTCAACACAGGCGCCAGCATTCCTGCCATTGGCTTTGGGACGTTCCAGGACCCAGATGCCCAGGAAGATGCAGTCTCTCGAGCTTTGAAGGCGGGTTTACGTCTCATCGATACCGCGCGAGTGTACAACGTCGAAAAAGAGGTGGGAAAGGGCATCAAGAACAGTGGCGTTCCTAGAGAAGACATCTTTCTCGGCACAAAGCTATGGTGCAACAATTTTCACCCAGAAGATGTCGAAAAAGCCTTGGACGAGTCTCTGACGGATCTTGACACGCCTTATGTAGATCTTCTGATGATGCATTATCCCTGCACTTTCAAGAGGGGTGAAGATCCCTTCCCCAGAGACAAGGATGGCAAGATGATCCATGGCAAGACAACTTATGTGGATACTTGGAAGGCTATGGAGAAGTTAGTCAAGACTGGCAAGGTCAAGGCTATTGGTGTTTCCAACTTTAGTAAGGGTGAGCTGGAGAGATTGATCAACGAGTCTTCAACGGTAAGTCTACGAAACTGTGGGAAATGTCAAAGAAAGTAGCTAACAACACTCAGGTTCCTGCCGTTCACCAAATGGAAGTCCACCCGTATCTTCAGCAGAAGGGATTTAACGAGTGGCTTCGTTCCCAAGGAATCCACGTTGTTCAGTTCAGCCCTCTCGGAAACATGAATGACTTCTATCGCTCAACAGGCTGGAGTAAGGAGGTCTCTCATATGATGCGTGTCATTGATCAACCACTCCTCAAGGAGCTTGGCCAGAAGTACGGCAAGAGTGCTGTGCAGATTGTTTTGGCTTGGGGTATTAATAATAGTCGTTCTGTAATTCCCAAGAGTACCATTGACTGGCAAATCAAGGAGAATGTGGAGGCGGACTTTAAGTTGGACCCGGAGGATATCAAAGCCATCGAGACATTGGACATCAAGGCTAGATTCAACGATCCCAGCTTGGACTATCAGTGGAGACTCTACAGCGACCTTGAGGGTATCGAGGGCACAATGGATGGCCGGACTCATTAGTTCTGTCGAGAAAAAGTTTTTTACCGGGTTAGGAAACTCATGCAAACTGTTCGATTCATAGCGATGTTCTGAAACAAGATCGTCCACTATTTTTATTAGAAGAAGACGATGAATTGTTCGAAAGCCACTTCTATTGTATGAAACATAACATCACGAGACGTTCTAACATTCACTACGCAGAGCCTACTGTCAACTTAAATCTCTCCGAGAGATATTACCGTTCCTGTAAAAAATACATTCTTCTGCCTGTCTGGCTATCTTCGGTATGCATGCCGTATGTATTGCAATGCCCAAGGTGCACAACGTTAGAGAACTTATTGCTTTTATTTCCTGCTGTTGCATCACAATTATCTCGGTAAAATCAAGACACAAGATTCAATTCGCCCCGGAGAAGACTATTATGCTAGCAGGGGTTCTAGGTCTCAGGTTTTTCAGGCATTTATGGCCCGAAGTCCACGGGCATGAGGTGAGATATACTTGGTTAAACTCTTATTTCTGACTTTACCTCTTGTATTGACAATTATCCAATACTAGATGGTTTAGCGATTAGACTGAAACACACTACGTCTTAAAGGATTGCATTAAATGGCCAGAGAAGATTCTCGAAGTCAGAGATAGTTCAATGTATGACGATAAATACATAGGGCTGATGATCAGTTGTTGCCCAACTATATATAGATAGTAGCTCTAAGTTTCTTGAGACCTCAACATTTATTCTTGAACCCCTACTTATCCCGTACTATTCCCCAAGTAGAGCCCCAAAGAGAAGTTCGGATGCTGCTTAAGAATCGATTACTTGCTCTCGACATGATGGGTGGGCGTTGGGTCTCCCTTGGTTTCGATATCAAAACCGTGTCCCTTCAGTCCTGCAACTCCGCCCATCTCTTCCTTGAGAGTGGCAAAGGTCTTCTCAGCGTCCCAAGCCCAGGGGGTATCAGCGGCAAACAACAGATCCATCTCCTCTAGAGTTCGTTGGTTCGATTCTGGGTACAAGGCGTAGACTGAAGAATCACTTTGTTAACGCTTGCGTGAGTAGAGAGTTTGAAGATGACTTACCAATGGGAATACTAATAACGTTGACAGCAGCAAAGATGTACATCATTTTTTCGTTGATGGCGCTGACGATATATGGCAAGAGAAGAGTAAGGGTGCTATCAATAGTCAGTAACGAAGTCGCGTTTGAGTCTGTAAAGAGAAAAACCTACCCATTGCCGATACTCCATCCAACAACACCCCAAGAGTTTCCCTTTGCTCGAACGTGGATTGGGAAAATCTCAGCTGGGTAGAGCCAAGGAACAGTAAGCCAGGTAGCACCAAAGACAAAGGTATACAGATACACCATTGACGCAGCGGCGGCTCCCCACTGGTTGGCAACGCTGATATTTCCGTCTGCTCGAGCATCCAGCCCTCCACGAGAGAGTCCGCCGACAAGGGCCATGGAGATGGCTTGTCCGACCGAGCCCCAGTACAAAGTCCATCGACGACCGATCCGATCGATAGTGAAAACGCAAATCAAGGTTGAGAACATGTAGAAGATGTTGTTAAGTCCAGCAACCCACTGTGTCTTGCTGGGACCGAAGCCGGCGATGTGGAAGATGGCTATCAGGATATTAGAACTGCATAGAATGATTTACTAGGGGGGGTGACACTTACTCGGACCGTACATAGTTACGCCTGCAATACCGGTCCAGCACTGGATGATTTGCAGCCAGATAACCAACTGCACTCGTCGGCCTGTGTGTAGCTTCCCTGACTTGATACCGAACAGCATGTGGATATAAGACGTTCCCTCAGAGCTCTTCTCAAGTTCAATGACGTTGCGAATGTCGTTGTATTCGGCTTCTGCAATTCCAGCATCCTCGCCCTCTGTGCCTCGGAGACGTTCCAAGACATAAAGAGCCTCCTGGTTTCGGCCAGCCTTGACGAGCCATCGAGGGGATTCGGGAAAAGCCCAGCAAACGAAAAGAAGAAACAAAAGAGGGACAATTTGAAAGGCAATAGGGAAGCGCCATCGGATTGCGGACTCGCCGTTATCGATGAAGCTGACTCCGTATGCCAACCAATATGCTACCACAACGCCGAAAATGTTCAAGGTGAATTCCATAGCGATAAAGGTTCCTCGGCTCGTATGATCGGCAAGTTCGGATGCCCAAGCTGGAACGATACCGTTCAAGATCCCGGTTCCAATACCGTTGACAAAACGAGAACCAAGCATCCATGACGGGTTCATAGCAGCCGATTGCAGGGAAGCACCAAAGATTGCCCAAGCGGCTCCCAGGCCAACAGTACCGATCCGTCCGTATTTATCTCCAAAAGCACCGCCTGCAAGGCAACCAACCAGTGTACCAAGGTAGAAGATGGCCATAATGCCTCCCTGGAGGAGCGTTTCGGTGATGACAGGGCTGCCGTCTGGGCCAAGATGACCCAAGCCCATGCGGTAAATGTAATCGGTACTTTGGTTAACGCCGCCCATGAGGCCTTGATCATAACTATTCATATACAATTAGCTTAGGTTTCATCTTAGAGTTGTGGTAGAACCGTACCCGAAAAAGAAAATGGACATGCCGGCCAAGAAGTTGACGGCGATAAGAAGCGAACGCTTCTGCAGCTTGGCAGCCACCATCCAAGACTTGGTCTGGTCCACTGTGAGGAATCCCATGATCGTAAATATTCAAAGAGTCGAGATAGAAGATGCAGAGTGTGTTCGAATCGAGTGATTGCGATCAGCAAGGGGCCGTTGTTGAGGATATATATACCGGCTGAATCAAGCACAGACGACCTAGTCAACAGGGACTTAGAAAGCCAGACTATGGCTCAATCCAAGCAAGTCCGCCGTGATGGTGTCATGCAATGTCTGGGGCCCCAGTTTCTCCTCACAAACAATAACCTGGGGTTCCGAAACCGTGGAGAAAGCAGGTTTGTGAAAACATCCCAGGGGCCTGACTCGGCTAGTATTCTCCAAAGTCTAACGATGAAAAATGGCACTGCTTGTTCCCCCGCAGCGGACGGCTTCTCCGTCCCTCGAGACGAGGGCTAGTCTCTATCCCCGCAAACGAGTTCTCTGGGTGCTTCTCACTAGCTTTGAAGCCATCGACGGCGCTTGCCTCGTATGAGGGCCGAGATTTGATGTATGCAAAATCGATGGTTTTGTCTTATCATAGAGCTCATTAGGTGACGAGGAAAAGACCCTCTTCACGATCAAGACGATGGGACAACTCCACTCAAATCGTCTCGAGAGTTTTCGCATACCCTTCAGAGTGATGGAAGCGAAGATTTAAGAACTGAAACGTCCTTTCATTTGTAGAATAACATACACGACAACTTATTCAAAGAGTCTATCAACATGCCTCTCAGACTCCCGGAAAACATCGATGCCCCTGTATTATCGCAATTTTCCCTGGCTGGCAAGATAGCCATTGTCACTGGAGGATCTCGAGGCATTGGTCAACAGGTTGTCACCGCTCTCGCCGAGGCTGGAGCAGATGTAGCCTTTATTTACCACACCAGTACTACTGCCGATGCCTTGGCAACCGAAATTGCTGAAAAGACAGGCCGCAGAGTCAAGGCTTACAAGTCGGACGTAACCGATCGAGTAGCAATCGCCGGTGTCATTGAAAGGATCGTGTCGACTTTTGGTGATGGCCACTTGGATATCATGGTGGCGAATGCTGGTGTGTGCCAAAATGTCAAATCACTTGAGTACACCGAAGACACCTGGGACTATATCAACAAGGTCAATTATGATGGCGTTATGTGGACTGCAATCCCAGCCGGCAAGATTTTCAAGAAGCAGGGGCATGGAAGTCTCATCATCACAGCGTCCGTCAGTGCGGGACTGGTCAATGTGCCACAAACTCAGGCTGCCTATAACGCCTCAAAGGCTGGAGCTTTGTTGCTGGCCAAGTCTCTAGCTGTTGAGTGGGCTGACTTTGCTCGAGTCAATTGCGTCTCTCCAGGCTATGTTCACACTGAGAGTAAGTCAATATCCTACTATTCAGCCCACACAGAGAGTGCATAGTACTAATTCTGAGTAGTGATCACCAAACAACCCAAGGAGTTGATGTCAAAGTGGCTTAGCCAAGTACCAGGAGGCCGAACATGCCAACCCCAAGAGCTGAAAGGCGTAAGTGATCCTTGCTCATATTTGTTGCGGGGGTTAGTTTGCTAACAGTTTGCCCCACAGCTGTACACATTCCTTGCTAGTGACGCATCTACATATATGACTGGGTCAAATGTCATCATTGATGGAGGTTTCACCCTACCCTAGACAAGCGACAACACAGAACTATGGGCAAAATCATGTCCAATGTCAGAATAGAACATAAGAAAGTACTATACACCTTCGGATAAAAGAAGATGTTTCATTTTAAGTTGATGTACACTTTTGTAACTCGTCAGCGTACTTGGGTGAATTTTACGTTGTTTTTGTTATCCACGGTCATGTCGAAATACGGGAAATTGCCGAATGCTTATAGTGGTGATGCCAAACGTGTAGCTCGTTCGAATCGCCTCCATGACAAAACTTTGGCTTTGTTCAATTCGGAATTCCTGACTTATCTGTATCAATGATTCTGTCTCCTGATTTTTTTGCTCGCCTTTGTACAAATCACAATGATTCCCTTGCTCAATGTGAGATATGTCCATCGCCTGGTGCACGGAAAAGGTTTGATCCGCACTAACAAAGTAGAGGTACGGATAAGCGCGCTATACAGCCACCGGAAGTCATGTATCTAATAATAAGCATTATTTCCATGGCACATCGGGCTAGCTTGATGACATCATGTAAGCATTCTGCAGGTGCTAAGGTAGATGGGGCATAGTGCATCGGCGAAAGATAATCCGAATCTGCCTTGACAAGAGGAAGGGCTCTGCTGATAAGATAAAGTTACGGGCACGCTCAATTGCTTGGCTCGAGATTGTGCTTCCAACATGGCCATACCCGAGCATACGCGTAATGACAGAAGCAAAAACCGTAAATAGTGCACAACACGAGAATTTACAAGGGGCCTCAATTTGAATATTACCTGAAACTGCCTTTTCAACAAGCAAAGTCTTGAATCATGATCAGCCATATAATTGATCTAAGAGCTAGTCTGTGGTACAGTCTTGTAACCAAAATGCCTCTTCCAACGGGTCAAATTTCCCTAAGCTCCTTGGCCTAACTCCAGCATCCTTGTCCATTGTGAGCCGTTTAACAGACTGTAAGAGGTTAGCGACCATCGACGGAATCGAGAGACAAGAATTGAGAACATACTTCCAATGACACCGTTGACAGGAATATCAATCGAGGTGGTATAGCTAGCAGCATCGCTCAGAAGATATACATAAGCGCCTCCAAGCTCCTGAATTTGGGCGAGTCGGGGCATTCCGCCGTAGTACTTGAGCTGTTGCTCCCAGTCGGGTTGTTGTGGCACCCAGTATGTCATAGCAGTCTCTACTAGGCCAGGGGAGACCGAGTTGACTCGGATACCGTACTTTGCCCACTCCATGGCAAGGGTGTGAGTCATGTTGCGAACACCAGCCTTGCTTGCTCCGTATGGAGCTGAAGGTACACGCTTATGTCATGTTTACTAACTGTTCAACTTAAACCGGGATTGTAGAGCACTTACCTTGTTAGGGCGGTATGAAGCCATGGATGCTGTGAAAACAACAGCACCCTTGATGTTGAGCTTGATGAAAGCACGTGCGGCTGCTCGAGCGCAGTAAAAAGCACCGAAAAGCTGTATGCCGCGTCAGGAAATGCTTATATAATCAAAAGTGAGATGTTGGTATGTTTTACGTACGTTAATGTTGAAAAGAGCGTGGATCTCTTCCTCGGTGAAGTCCAAAGCAGCCTTGTGGTTTGTTCGGCCAGCGTTGACCACCATGCCATGGATAGCAGCCTCTTGCTCAACGATTTGGTCGACTGCTGCTGTGACAGTAGCCTCTTTTGTAACGTCAGCCTGGATAGCTTTCAGCTTTCCCTGCCATCGCTTCTGTGCTGCGGCGAATTCTTCACCGGGTTCGGCGTAGTCGATCGAGTAGACAACTTGGGCGCCGTTATCGAGACAAGCCTCTGCGACGCCGAGACCAATACCACGGTTGGCACCAGTGACTATGAGATAGCAAAAATTAGTTTCGATTTATATGTGATGGTGAACGGAAAGCGCATGGGCTACCCACCAGCAATTACTTTGCCCCCTAGCGTAACCTTCGTCTCACGCTGCTGGGAGACGGTAGTGGCGGGCTGTCCAGCGGCCTTTGCTTCGGTGGCTGATGGGCTCATGATGTCTAAAGGGCGAAACGTCTGGTATTCTTGCTAACAAATGAAGACTGAGAGATTTACCCGGTGGTACTTGCACCCTGGCATGAAATAAGATTGGCCGTCCCAGGTTTATAAAGACTCAGCATCTTGGTTCATACCACTCCATTTCCCCATGGAGAGTCCAATCGACTGTCAAGAGACCCATATTCTCTGGGGTAGGATTACGGAACCTTGCTAGTGATTCGAGAAGAGACGTTTGCGTGGATCTTACCCTCGCCTCGAGGGACATTCGGGTGGAGCATCACTAGCTTCAACCCATGTCAAGTAAATGCCCTCGAGCCGAGGGAATGACATATCAAGGAAGCTAACTTTGACACTAATGGGCCTAGTTTGCGGGGAGTCGTGGTTGGTGAATTGGAGATGGCACACGGTAGAATCTGCCCAATTCCACAAGTTTCATGATTAGAAGTGCGCCCCGGATCGTTTTTTAGAGCAGCCGTCCAGCTTTCGTCTGTTACGGTACCCAAGTATCGATCAACCTACGAGCTCTTCACAAGCAACATGAGCGCTGCAATTAGACTATTGGCCGGCAAAACGGCTGCCATCACCGGTGGTACAACTGGCATCGGTCGCGCGATTACACTCGAGTACCTCCGTCAAGGCGCAAACGTCGCTGTCAACCACTTGGGTCTCTCCAAGGATGAGCCACTTCGAAAGAGCTTGATCGAAGAGGCGAAGCAATTGAGCAAAGAAGCACCCGCCGGAGCACCAACTGGTCAGCTCTTCGAGTTGGCTGGAGACGTGACGGATCCAAAGACGGGAGAGCAGCTTGTTGCTCAGGCAGTCGAGAGATGGGGCCAATTGGATATCTTTGTGGCCAATGCTGGCATTTTCAAAGCATCCAGCTTTCTCGAGTAAGTGTTATCTGTTCTGAGCAGTTGACAAGAGCTAATGGTATATACAGCATCGATAAGCAAATGTTCGACACGTCGATGCAAGTAAACGTCAACGGAGCTTTTTACGCCTGTCAAGCGGCAGCCAGACAAATGGTAAAGCAGGGCAAAGGAGGTTCTATAATCGGTATTTCTTCAATCAGTGCGCTTCTCGGCGGTGGTCAACAGGTTCACTACACTCCTACCAAGGCTGCTCTGCTATCCATGACACAGTCTATGGCAATTGCGTTGGCCAAGGATAAGATTAGAGTTAATGCTCTTTTGCCGGGAACAATTCACACTCAATTGGCGGATAATGATATGGCAAACGAGGAGAAGCGTAAATATTTGGAACATCGCATTCCTTGGGGTCGAGTGGGTAGGCCTGAGGATTTAGCTGGTCCAGCTGTCTTTCTTGCGACGGATAAGATGAGTGGGTTTGTAACGGGAGCTCAGTTGCTGGTTGATGGTGGCATGTATGTTCATCTTCAATAGTCTCGGTAAATACTGAACGTATGCTAAGATGCTATGGCTATTGAAATGCAGCTCTAACAATTACCAGAAACACAATCGTCAAGTAAAGATAATCCCTTCAATACCATGTGCATGTGAACATGTAGTGAGGTGTGGTCCCTAAAGCTGACCAAAATAGTGCCATGTCAAGGGTGAGCTAGTGGAGGTTACGGTCCCTTGCTAGTGATAAAAAAGCGTGCGGGGTAAGCAACCTGATCAGCTTCAGGACATCGTCACCTCGCCTAACAAACCTTGTCTGCCAGAAATTTGTATCTTCACCTTCACCAGACCTGTCACTTACCATTCGCCAACGATGAACCGGCATTGACACCCCGACCTGCTGCATTGAACCCAATGCACCCAAAAAGACCATTTCCAAGTTCAGCCTCTTCAAGGTCGACATGGAATCCAATCCGAGTAGCACGACGGACGAGCCTCGTTCTTTCACGCGAGGGCGACTTTCGCGCGGCAAGGGTCTGCGCAAAACAACAGGATGGTGAGTGAAACATATCAAAATATCCAAAAACAACCCAGTACTCACATAGAGATCTACCTAGCTTAACATGTCGCAGAAGACATGTCAAATGCGACGAAGTCAAGCCGCGATGCGGTGGCTGCACCCGCAAGAAAGCTCGTTGCGAGTACGCGAAAACACAAGGAGGAACGAAACGTACTCGTCGACAAACAAGCTCCGAAGATCCAGTGCAAGAGCCCGATAATATCGATATCTGTCCAAGTGACCCAGCGGCGATCAGGGCTGCTACCCCGTCAAGATCTCCTAACTTTGAGCAGCAGCCAGATCAGAATCGCGAATCAAATGCCGACGACGTACATGGATCCGCAGGTGAGCATGTCCTACCCATCGATAGTCCACAACCTGTTCAGGCCATGGATATCGAACAGGTTGAGGAACCGAACCATGCCCAAGCCCAAATCATACAATCACCACAAAATAGCCTCGGATCACACGGCGACTATGGAAACAGAACTTACCCTCACCTTGACTCTATAGTCTACGGCTTGCCATCACCAGCACAGCTACCATTCCATCCGATGTCTATAACATATGGCAGTCCACCAGATGCCTCACTGACGTTAAAATGGCTCGACCTTCTCCTTGGCGATGCAGCTATCAACTACGGTCCTTTACCTGAAGCCTTTCCTGACCCAGATGGTACCAACATCTTTGGCAACTCGGCTATACAGTCGCCGACAACCCTAGGAGATAACAGTGTATCGCATATGGGTGACGACATAGCTAGACCGTGTGAATCGAATACCGTCGAGCCGAGAGTCGAAACGCGCAACGCATACCTACGAGAACGAATTCCTTCTGGGGAGGACCAGATTCGGGAGAAAGATCAAACTTGGCAAGCACTGGAGCCTATCAATCTTCAAACACAAGAGTTAATACTATTTCGGCATTTCACAGACCACATCAGTCAATGGGTCAGTATTTCACCACAATCAGAAAGAAATTGGTCTATGGTCGACTGACACGTCATCTGAAGATGGACCTCTTTGAGCCGCAGAGGCCATTCGGAAGTCTTGTGCCTCATCTCGCTGTAGGTTCAAACAATTTTCAATCACCGGAAATGATTTATTGATGCGATCATAGCTACACAACGTCGGATTGATGAACGCCATCCTCGCCCTCGCGGCTCGCCATCTCGATGTGATGAATCGCGATACACCTACCTATGCAGCAGGTCTTAGACCGACTCAAGACGATACGATCGGATACTACTACAAGACTCTTCACTACTGCCAAGAAGCGATGCAATACGACGGTTACAAAACAAGTCTGGAGCTTCTAGCAAGCGCATTTATCATCTCAGCCTACGAGATGCTTGATGGCTCCAATACAGACTGGGAGAAGCACCTGAAAGGAGTCTTTTGGATTCAGCGGTCCCAAACTATCCATGGTCATTCCGACGGATTGAGGCAAGCAGTTTGGTGGGCTTGGTTGTGCCAAGATGTTTGGGCAGCCTTTCGCGAAAAGAGAAAGCCGTTTACTTTCTGGAAGCCAAATCGACCGCTGGCTGACCTGAACCCTAGTGAATTGGCTGCTCGAGCTGTTTACAACTTTGCGCATGTGGTTGGCTTTTGCGCCCGTGACGATACGTCCAAAACACCGGAATATATAGCTGTCAAGACGCAGGAAGCTGATCTCCTCTCTCGGCAATTGGATCATTGGGCTTCGTATCTGACTTGCGAGTTTCAACCTCTGCCCATGGTCGCTTCGGATGCTGAGAACAACACTTTCCCCCATGTCTGGATACAGCCAATTTCTTTTGGTCAGTAAATTTGGTTATAGCCAATGCTAGAATTAGCTAACGCAACCAGCCGTATCAATGCAAGTCTACTACTGCTCTCGAATATTGCTAGACCTCCATCGACCTTGCTCTGGCGGATACGAAGAGTACCTTGGCAAACAGCGCACTCTCAAACGATGGGCCGGCATAGTATGCGGTATCGCCAAGTCCTTGAACGACCATGCATCAAGCGTCTTGTCTTCACAATGCGTCTTCATTGGTAAGTGTTTTGGGACCCTTGGTTCACATCTCTACACAAACCAGGAACCAAGCTAACACAACCTCTGAATAGCGGGAATGGTTGTAGAAGATCCTGACCAACGCTCTGCAATTCTAGACATTCTCGACACATGTAGCCGCCGAGCAGGTTGGCCCGGTTATTCACTAGGGCGCGAGTTGAAGGAGATTTGGCGTGACTGAGATTCACCTGCTTGTCTATTTGCAAAATTGAGGTCTACTTCAGGATGCTTTGCCAGCGGACCCAAGAATCTCCATCCACTCAACTGTCTGGTTTATGACTTTCTCTACACCCTGCTCCATTATAGCCGTATGAGATTGTTTAATTGTTCCATCGGCTCGTAAATGTGTGTAATAGTCATCGAGGACGATCCGGTTGACGTTGATCTTGGTTGTGCCGGCCTTGATGCACTTGCGCATCAGGTCGGGTGGGAAACCGTTCGTGCCGTGGAGGGCGATTCTCGCTCGCTTGTTCACTTGCGATCGGATAAGAGCAAGCCTACATGTATGTCAGCTAGACTTCTTGGCTCAGCAAATCAACTCACTAACCTCTCAAAGTCCAGTTGGGGTCCTTGTGGTCCATATTCGCCATGGACGTTACCAAACGCAGGGGCTAGGGCATCTACACCGGTTGCAATGAACTGATCAACCTCTTCTGGCGTCGTCTTACTCGCCTCTAGCCCGGCTGTATCCATGACGCCGTCCTCTCCACCCTCAATACGCCCGGGCTCTGCCTCAGTTGCGATCTTTCGGTCGTTACAGTATTTGACCCATTTCGCTGTCTTGGCCAGATTCTCTTCCTTTTCGTAGTGTGACATGTCGACCATAATGCTATCGAAGGGTAGTTCGTCGGCCGCTAGTTTGATGATGTCCTCCTCTTGTGCATGGTCGAGATGGATCGAGATGGGTACACTAGCCCGGTGGGCGGCGTCGGCAGCCGTTCGAATGAGGAGGCCATCAGAGAACTTGATGGCCCAAGGGAAGAACTGAAGGATGAGAGGAGATCGTGCTTTTTCAGCGGCGCGAACGAGACCTAGGATCTGTTCGATATTGTAAGCGATGGCTGCCAAGACACCGTATTCGCCTTCTTCCGCGGCTTGAAGAATTTGAAGATGGCGGTTTGTCGCCTTCCACTCGTTTGAACTCATGTTGGTAAGGGGTCTATATTGACGTTACTAGTGGTGTATACGCGAGCTCGCTTGCCGTAGATTATCAGCATTTGGGCAGGCTGTTTATCAAAGAGTATATATAATGGTATATCATCACGTCGCCGCGAATCCTTTTGCGATGCGTGTGGTACTTAGTGGTGGAGATTGCAAGTGGATTGTCTTGGAAAGTGACACGTCAAGCCACTACCTCGTCTCGAGAGTGAGGTGGTCCTGTATATTTTACACCATGCCCCAATTCAGCTAGATACATCGCAACCGGTCCCAATTGGTACCACATAATAGCGATCTTCCGTCTTACCTCGTCTCGAGGTCTACCAATCCGCCTGGACACGATCACTAACCCGATTCGTACTGGCAAGGAAGCAACTCAATTCATGCTATTAGGCCGTGTTTGCCAAGGGAAATGTGATTGCGAACGACTTTCCAACGACCATCATAATCATGAAAGACGAGATCGATACAACAAAGACGTGGCAGGTCCATCACGGCGGATTCAACTCGATCCTCGGATCCCGTCCGCAGATCGATTTACTTCTTCAGATCAACGAGTACCCATTCGCACATGAAGCCGGAGTCTTCATCGTCCAGACCAGTGAGCTTTTTATAACCAGCAATCAGTTTAGAGGTGAAAACGGCAAAACAAAAGTGCAAATTTCCAAGGTTTCTCTTGGCAGCAGCAACGAGTCTGTTAAGCTCGAAAACATTGACTGCGATGACATTCACTTTGCTAACGGCGGCGTCAATTACAAGGATGGAATCCTTTTTTGCGCCCAAGGCTCTGGAACCAGCCCCAGCGGGCTCTTTCATATGCAAGCTTCACCACCTTACAAAACCAAGCCTTTATTGACCAGGTACTTGGGAAAGCCATTCAATTCAGTCAATGATGTTGTTGTGCATGATGATGGTAGCATATGGTTCACTGATCCTTCGTACGGGCACGACCAAGGGTATCGGCCTCGGCCCAGTCTACCCAACCAGGTGTATCGATACAACCCCGCGAACGGAAATATCAGAGCGGTAGCAGATGGCTTTGGACGGCCGAATGGAATCTGCTTTTCGCCTGATCAAACGACACTATACATCACAGATACGGATCAAGTGCGCGGTCCTTGGGTCGATCAAACTCGAGCTGCTTCCATGTAAGTACCACCTTGTCGAGAGTACCCGAATTACTATCTTGCGGCACATATCTAAAGATTTACAGTTATGCATTCGATGTGATACATCGTCACGGCCAGCCCTTCCTTGTAAATAGGAGATTATTCGCGTATGCGGACAGCGGAATCCCAGATGGCATCAAATGCGACACTGCAGGAAACGTATATAGTGGCTGCCCAGATGGGATCAATGTTTGGTCTCCTGGTGGAATACTCTTGGGAAAAATCGTGATTCCCGGAGGAGTGGCCAATTTCTGCTTCGGTTCGGATGGACAAATCTTTGCCTTGAATGAGCATCGCTTATGGCGTGTTCAGCTTGATCCCAATGTTCAAGGCGCTCTACTGGCCACAAAAAACAGCAACTAGGGTCTCCTAATTGTGAATCGAAAGCGGATTTAAGTTCTTCGATTATTAATCGCAAGACAGAAGCGATACCTTGTTTCAGTTGTGAACCTCCGATAAAACCACGAAATCAGATACGTCTTGCTGTTGAACGCAAGAACTGTGTCCTCCTACGCCCGGCTCAACAGAAGAAACTAGCTCGTTGAGGACAGAGATTTCGAGTTTGAGCTTGATCGAGTACACGAGGGGTTTGAAGCCCCGTTGTACGTCATACAGGTTTCTAAACTCTACCACAAGAAGTGCCACATCTAACAGAAGAATGATGACGTTTGTGCAGATAAGTCGCCGGAGAAGATGTTTCTGACGATGGAATGCGGTGCGCTGAAAATCTGCCGCTCTCCATATATACAAACCTGATAACGTGAACTCTTGAATGCAAAAGCAGACCATTTGCACTTTTTCGATCACACCAAAAGCTATTTTGCAATCTTCTATCTTCGATGCGGGAGCATACAAAGATGCATAGTGAAGCGCAATGGTGGAAGGATGCCAAAGAATGGCATTAGCAATGATCATATAGAGGACGGCGCGGAGGATTGGTATGCTGTAGAGAAGGAGATGTAGGCGAGAGTACAACACGAAGGACTGGCCAGAGATCATGAAGATCCAGCCAACGCAGTTGATGGTGATCCCTGCGTATCTGGGGACGATCCCAAGGTCCTCAAGCATGAAACCGAGACAGAAAGGGATCAATGCAAGTGTCGCAAGAAGCATGCTCCAAAAGTAGAGACCAGAGTGCACCTTGAAACGAAAATAGATCGCCACCAGCAGCTCAACGGTGTTGAAATAGGTCACTGCCAAACATATCTAAACAAAATGTCAGTACGTGCACATAACCACCTATAGAAGTCTTACGATGATGAGAACAGAGTCCAAGCTGTAAGATAGATCACTGGCTCGAGAGATAGGACGCTTAGTCGAAAGAGCCATCTTGAAGTTCTCTAACTAAATGACATAAAGAATACTGAAAAACGGCAGTTGTCCAACTTTGGCATGCGATATTTCATGGCACTTATTCCGAGAGGTCACCAAAGTAAGGTGCTACCGTGACGATTGTAGGTCGCGCCTTCCAACGTGCGAAACATGAGGGGAATAGAGCTTTTAAGGATAATAGAAGTAGTTAGCGCTTGCTCTTATCTCGGGTATAAAGATATCGGGGTAGAAAATGAGGCTAAGCTCGGATCAAATTGGGTGGCCAGCATTACAACCTAGCTGGTCCAGATTGAGGCTGGCCGCTTATGTAAACTGTTACTGTCTACATAGCCACTGGCGAGAAGTCATTGGAGCGCTTAAACTTTGGAAGAGATCAATTCCAGTTTGGAAAATTGTGTTATTCGTGCTCCAGGAAGACAGTGTCTGAGAAGCATATGACACTTCTATACCCTCAACATGCCAACGTGTAGTAATAAGGGAACTGTGAACAAAGCTTAAGAACAAGATGATGAATGAATTGTAAAATACTGAACTTCTATAATCCTAGACAATCTTGTCTCTGAGAGTGGTACTATCTATCTCGAAGTCATTTAGAATTTGCTTGAGCCACTTCGGAATAGCTATAAAATGATGCGACGATTTCTGGTAATTAGGGCCTGGCTTTGCCACTTCTGTTCCAGTCTCTCCCGTCTCTGTGGTCACCTAGTTCAGCCTAAATAAGCCCAGTATTGTCTGTTGATGGGGTGAAGTAGAGAAAACGGAACCCATCCCGTCCTTACCATGTAAAATTTGCTCCAACAACAACAACTAATGCTATTTCTTTTCATCTTGGAGGCGTTGCAACCCGATGCCTGAACAATTGCCCTCTGAGCTGCAACGCTGCAAAGTTAGCACCATGTCTGACTCCTTGTTTTGAATACAAAAGCCTGTAAGTCTGCCTACTCTTCCTCACTTGCGACAATCCAGCTCACTGTCCAGACCTAGAACAGTATATTGTATGAACGGCGTAAATGCTTTGGCTTGTTCCTGTTGCACTTTCGCCTTGTATACATTGTGATTGGTCTGTGGACTCGAGCTCGTGAATATCTGGGCCTGCGGTTAGCTGAGAGTCACTACTCAGTCTTGACTCAAAGAGGACTGAAGCCGGCCTGTAGATGCTTATTCCACCCAAAAGGAGATCTAGAGGTGGCTGTGAGGGCGGGATACGCCTCTGTTTCCTCTCAATCAGGCCTTCAATGTCTGAGGAACTGTCGCACGCGCTACATCTGGAAAACTCCCCATTGAGAACGATCTCTGGTGAAAAACAAGACGTTTAGGTCATCAGTGCATCTTTATTTTATGCAAATACGGAAAGGCGAATTACGCCTAAATAATCTCTGGGTATATCAATACGAACTGAGGTGTCTTCAGCTAGTAACCTTTTCGCAACTTGCCAGGGCTGGGGGAGACTTGGAAAAGGAATGGAAATCACATTTAACGAGCATGAAGTCTTGGTATAGGCAGTCAACGTGCATAACCCTATAGCATGGATCACTAATGTGTCGTTCCCTAGGACTCGCGTTGCCTTATTCCATCCTTAACTGTGTCACGAAGCACTATTAGTCCTGCCAGCCTTACAGAAAGCGGGGTAAAGATCAAAATGTGTTTTTCCAATGATGGGATTCGTTTAAGCGCCAGGCAGGTCGGGCTGGCAGCACTGCCTCAGCCCTCCAATCTCTTCAGCCACAGTTGATACTTTCTGACCTGATCAGCACACCCTAAGTTTTCTGTATGTGATCGAACTACCGTCAACGAACCGAATGTCCCTACTAAGAGTCTCAATCGGAGATTCTTGGCAAATCTTCTTGGTTCCACGCTCGAACTGAGTCGTCCCAGAACGTGCTGGGTTGTGTAGTGGCAGTTGAGTCTCTACCACGTCACCTATCCATCTTTCACCCACGCGCTCCGTCGAGAAAGAGATTGATCGGTGCTCCATGAGCTTCTCACATCCCAGGAGACGTCGAGTTTCCCGCTCCAGACCAATGAAGCGCCTGATAGGTTCGGCGCGGAGGGCTGGTGTACCAGTACCGAGACCGCCCTACGAAAGCAACCAACGACCTATGGTTGTTGATGAGGACTACAATGAACCTGGCCATGATCTAAATACTGCCGACGAAAGAAACCGACTATCTACATTTCTTCGTGAGAACCATGACGATTCTGACAATGACCACGAAGTAGATCTCGGTCTGCTATTCAGTTCAACAGAGTACTCTCGGGTGCCCCCGGATACTTCGAATCAGCGGCTAAAGTTTCCGTACACACCACGAGGGACACTAGCGTTGGCCAGTATTTGTAATAAGGGCACGATTTCCAAGGACAATACCCTCGGCGAACAGGCGCGGACAGGAAATCTTCTAGCATATTACGGGAAGAAAATATCGAAATCATCACAATCTCACACGCCTTCAGAAGGGAATGTATATGATTCGGAAGAGCATCCTCGTCCTTCGCAGCCCTTCAACGGACAGATGACACCGCAGATGATAGCCGCCGTACAACAACAAGAACGGTATCTTAATGCTCAACAAGTTTCCCAGGTCATCATGAAAGGCGACATACCTATGAATATGGCTCAGTTTAGCCAGTCCAGGACCCTCAGCAGACTCACCAACTGAAAAGAGGGCCCCGGACCGGTGCGTAGATTGATACCCGAGCTACCCCGTCGTGCCTTCCCAGCTAACAAATCAGGGACAGTATCCTCAGGCCCAGGCGATTATGGCTCAGCAGCTTGCTCTTTAACAACAACAGCACCAGAAACAGCGAATCCAAGCCGGGTCACATTCTGACTTACTCGCTCTTCACAATACTCTTCGGAAACAAGTGGATGATCAGCAGGGTCAACGGCCAGAGGAACCTTGTTAGAGCAAGAAGAGCACCTTTTTTCCAATTTCATAGGGAGAATGCGGCGCGGTATCCGGTTGACGGCGGTTCACCATCACGAACCGGCCTGAGACCCCACCTACCACAAGACTATGGCGACCTGCCAATAGATTATCAGCTTTCAAATCAAGTAGTGACGTGCAACGCTCTTCCAGCCATAGGAATTAGGAATGAGGACTCGTCAAGTCACGAACTGGCCAGAACACCGCGATACTAATGCGCCTCGACCGCAATAAAGGTCAAGGTTTGCCTTTGTTTAACACAGCCCCTCCGCTGTTGACCAAAGTGCCTCGAAAGAACTTGGATCTACTTGATCAATAAAGAAGCTTGTTTTTATCAAGAAGGATTGGAGAACGGTGGTTCTCCAGGCCTTGTTGTTGTGGAAATATTCAGTTTAAGCCAATTGATCTTACGCGGTTTGAAGATATACCCGCGCACTTGTGGCAAGTTTGTGCCGTATCCAAGATGTTGAGCGGTAGGTCACCAGGTTCCGGGGAAATCGCTACTATCATCAGTTTTGTGAACCCTCTTGTAATAGAGGTCTCCCTGCTGTTACGCTTCAAGTCGTCACGGTTAACATATTATCGACCTGTTTCGCCTAAACCTTTCTCTTCCAGCAGAGGTGACTGCCGAATAGCTTCTTAAGCATATATACTCTAAATAAATGAGCACGACAGTAAAGTATTTCATAGAGCCTTTTGACCTCCCGTGAACGAAGTCGGCCTACAATTTCTGATCTCAGAGACACGGGCCGTTGTAAAGTCGCCGCGCTAACCTGCCATTGATATACACCTATAGTTTGGCTCAGGGCAACAGTTGACTTGGTTGAATGTTACTCAATGAAATTCTGGTCACTGCCTACTTTGGAGACACCATCTTATGATTTCGATGTCTTGAGCATGACTAGAATCTAAGATTCCTTAGCTCTGTCGCTTGATCGTTTCAGAGTGGAAGCTTTCAGACCCTATCGACCACCATAGTCCGCACTATAGAATCCACCGGAACATTGATCGGTCGGCCATCGATGATCATGACTTTTACTACTGCTTCCCCCTTTAGTTCTTGTATAACCTTTGAAAAACCAGCAGGCCACTGATTAGCATCTCGAAAGTTGTCTTTCAGAATTCCTACGTCAACAACAATCGCAATGCAAGAATCGTGGCCCAGTACACGTGCCAGACAATCAAACCACTCCTCCATGTTAACAGCTTTGAATCCACGCAACACTTCAGCGAGCACTATATTAGTGTACGGCACTTCTGGGCAGTAACCTTTTAGTCGTGAAGACTGAAGTGCCAGCTGCCGTACTGCATCGGTTCCACCAATTGTTGAGCGCTCGTAGATGTCGCTTGGCAACGGACTCAGAAGATGAAGAGTCGTGTAGTCATTTGATACAAAATGACCAACTATATTAACGCTAAACTTCTACAGGCGTTCGATAGACCAGGGCGTGCCAGAGACAGCCAGAATTGCTGATTCAGAGCTTGAAGACCAGTGAACTACCTCCTTATCACCCCAGATATCATTGGCAATAGTCTCCTCGGAGGCTCGGAGCTTCATTTGTTCTTTGACATAGTCCTGATCAATGTATTTACCGCTCTCGTTGAAAGCGGGAATTTTCCAGATGAGGTTGTCGGGTCTAACGAGGTTGCAGCCAGGCTGACCCTGACTCCAGAACAGATCTGCCACAACAGGATGGGGATCTCGATATTCTGTACAATTATTAACCCGATGCTGGATCTTTCAATCAACGGGCTAACCTACCATCAATGAGCTCTTGTATTTCGCGTAGGTCTGCCCGATAGGAGCCAGTATCGTCTTGTCGGCTAAGTTCAATAAACGCTTTGCGCTCCGGTTGTGGGCTGGTTGATGCTTCTAAGGTAGACAATTGTAGAGCGATTTATTTTAAAAGAGCTTCCCAAGACTCCTCTGCGTGTCTTTGTCGATCTGCCTGGGTCTTGGGGAAAATACAGGGAGGATTAGTTTTGAGTTCAACCATATTTGCAGAACTCTGGCAATAGTTTAAGGTAAATCATACAATTCTTCAAAGAAAAAGATAAAGAGGTTGAAATGCTATGCACCTAGGTCCCAAGTCACGAGACCTGCTACCTCTTGGTCTAGTGCTAACGGTGAGATTGACAGCAGGCGATCAAAACCGTGTCAATAGGGCTGGGCGTTGGACCTTTTGTCTCTCATGGCCTGGTTTTGATCGTTAATAGATGACCATGCCACTCACATAACGCCCTGATGATGAGGAGCCTCCACAGAGAATTGGATCCAGCGGCGGTCGTCTCATACATATATTATTTTACTCAGCAACGAGCAACCTGAAGGATTCTGAGTGGGACCCTTCAATCACGAAGTATTCGACATGGGCGAAATACCAATTCACTCCTTTAAAGGAATAGGCAATGTGGTTATTGAAACTATCTGTAATCATGGATATGAAATAACTTTCTTAATACATACTAACCTATACTAATCCCAGAAATCCTGATGGATATCCCTGAGGCGCAGATCTCGCCAGAACCACTACCATAGTCTGGTCGCGAGCAACAGGAGCCAGAGTAGTTCCACGTTCGTCTTGCTCCGCTGGTTTCCTGATCTTAACCGAAGCTTCAAACGAGACCGAGCCTTTCGAGCCCGAATCATTGCTCATCTTGATTTCGTCCTGTGGGACGTCTTCTCCTGCGACCACAATCTCGATGATGGGATTTGTAATGGATTTTGTCTCTTCCGTAGTTGAAGAAACTTCTACAGCACCCTTGATGGAAACGTAGATGTAGTCGGGGGCATCAGAAGGGGAGCTGACGCATTCGAACACTTGTAGAGACGGTCGAGGAGCTCGCTCCACTTGCTTGTCTGCCAGAACAAAGTTGTCACTTTCCAGAGGCGGTGTCTGTGGCGGAAGTGTCCGGAGATGAGTTTTCGTCTCGAAAGCATTCGCCCACTTGAGAAGATTGACATCGTCACAAGACTTTCCAGCAAATGTCAGACCAATGGGCATCTTCTTATCCGCAATCTCACCCATAGGAACAGTGACTGACGGGATCCCTAAATGGCGCAACGCCCTGTTCCCATGGCTGTAAAGCACCCCGTTCTTAAAAGCATCGGCAGCGCTTGAAGGGTCAACATCTGAATCCTCGGCGGCGACGTCACCGACAGCAGGAAAGACGAAGGCGTCACAACTAAACTGAGCCAAGTAGTCGTCCAGAAGATGCTTGCGCAAAGACTCAAGAGTACGTAGGGAATCTCCCAGGTTGTTTATCTCGTACATGGTCGTATCTTGGACATATTTCGCAAGCTTTCCCCAGTGAACAAGGGTGGCCCTGGGAAGAAGGGCTAGCTCTGCTGGGCTTCGCATTGAGTCTCCGAAGATTTCGAGCTCGTCCACAGAAGCTAGATTGGAAATTCGAGGGTATCTATTGGTACGTAGGAAACTGTCCCATCCATGAGCAATCAGTGGACCTCTTTCAGTCCACATCCAGTTCTCGGGAAGCCCCGTTACGTCTTCAGGAAGAAGATTGGGGTGTTCATAAGCTGTAATAGCTGGGAAGTCGGGAACAATGACAATCTCAGCACCAAGACTTTCGAGGTGTTTTCGCGCATCTTTCCATACGTTGATCACTCCTTGATCAACCGTAACAGGAGTAGCTCCTTCAGGAGCTTGGCCACCAACATACATGGCAGGCACAGCGAATCGCACACCCCGAAGCGATAAAAAATTGCCGATATCTCGAAAGGTATCAGGCGATGGTGATCCTCCCCATGGCTTAGGAAGTTCAACAAAGGGTTGATCGCGCCAGAAGTCTCCAGTTGTCGTCGGATCCTCAGCTGCGATGACTTCCAGCAACGTCAACAAATCTTTCATGGTCCTCGTGTGCGGTACGACGACGTCACAAGTTGGGTAGAGGGGCCAATTGCCTCGAATAGAAATCCAGCCTCTTGATGGTGTGTATGCCACGACGGCATTGTTCGAGGCGGGAGATCGACCTGAAGAAACGGTCTCCTCACCCATGCCAAAGGCAGCGAAGGATGTGGCAGTTGAAACAGCAGATCCGTTTGATGAACCGGACCAATAGGCTGCTGCGAGGTACTTAGGGTTGTAGGGGCTTTCGGCTCGACCGTAAACGCCTCGTTGCATGCCACCATAGGCCATCGGCGGCATGTTGGTTCTCCCGATGAGTACACCTCCCTCAGATCGGATAGCTTCGACAGTAAAGGCATCTTCTGTCGCAATCAAGTCTTTGAATGCTGGTGATCCGGCAGCTGCAGTCATGCCCTTGACCTTGTAACTATCCTTGACAGTATAAGGAATGCCTTCCAATCGCCGCAATTTACCGGAAGCCCGGAGGTCATCCGACTGAGCAGCTTCTTGGAATACATTGAGATTGAGAATAGGTATAGAGTTCAAGCTTGCACCGCGGCAGTCATAAAGGGCGATTCGACGCAGGTACTGAGCCACAAGATCTACACTCGTCAATGCACCCGAGGATAGTGCCGCTTGCAGGTCGTCGATGCTCGCTTCGACGAGATTGAATGAGGTCATGTTGACAGGGAAGCTTGAAAGGATGGCTCGTGGATTGGCCAGTAAGGTTAACTTGGAAATCGGAATGAGATCAAATGTTGTTTATCTCTAGACTATACGCCAAGTCGGGCGAATTTATTACAATCTTAAGCATCTCCGCCTATCGGAGGCCAAGCGCGGATCTCCGTGGTGCGCGGATTCCCGTTCAGCATGTGGTGGGCGCTACTCGAAAATCGTCATGTGGCAACGCCCTTTTTATTGTCAAGGTGGACTACTTAGCAATTAAAACGTACAGAAGCCCTGTTTTTTTGTCATTTTTGGATCAGGTTCTACCACATAGATTCAGTTTTACACTTCCAATTGCATATAAAACGCCTAATGGCGTCCCAAGTTGTACAGCGCATCAGCGTCCGATGGTTGCCGGAGCCCGCCTACGAAGACACAGACACAATTGCACTTAATGTGGGAGAATACTTTATCGACCTTCGGGTAGAGAAGGAGACTCAAGCTATTCAATGGAGTCGAGCTGGTGAGCGGATTCTCTTAAAGGAGTACCCTCGTACGTTTTTTCTTTCACGGCAGTCATCGAATCTCTGACCTGAGACTGACCTTCATCAAAGCCACATATCGATGGACTCATATCATTGATTCACTCGACCTCACGGTGCCGGACGAAGCATTCTTCAAGAAGTTACCGAATGGCGATGACCTTGAGATCGGAAGCACGCCTTGCCCGCACAAAGAGGGCGCTGTGACGGACTACGAAGAAGTATGGCGAGACATTACTTCTAAATCGCTGACTGCTTCGTCCTGGATTCTACAAAGCAAGGATGGCACGACCTTTGTGGGAAGAGTTGGTAACATTTACTTGGCGATAAGGAAAGACCTGAGTGGTGCATTCTCGGCACGGAAGGAAACTTTCAACTCATCAACCAACTCGTGGGATCCTTTGTTCAAGTCTGATACTGCCAGTGTCCTTCCCGATGCGCATAGTTCAGTCAAGGCAGTTGAAGTAGCAGGACAAGGCCTGGCAAAGGAAGATAAAGTTCAAATAGGCGGTCTTGGGTTCATAGTCAGAGCTTTCAACACAGAATAAACGATATGGGTACTCTTCAGAGGCTCACCATTGAACCACAAATACCTATCCAGAAGATCAACTTTGACTCCAACCTGAGCGATAGGAATCGCTCAGCGTCCAGCTTTCATCAAGACTACACTGTGTTTCAACAAAGCCGGCATACTCCGGCCAGGACTTTTGCGATAATGGGTTCTATCCTACATCCAGTCCTCCATTCAGTCCAGATCTAGACTTACCCCAACACCTCAACCCTGGCCGGTCAGTAAAGCCAAACTATCTCCGAGCTGAAGAGTCTCAAAGTGGCAATTTGCGACCGCTAGGTGTATCCAAATTGGTGATAAGAGCACCATGAATTGCCAGATACCATGGAAGATAGGAACCCGATTGATAGGAGAAACACAGTAGATAAGGTCAGAACTATGCCGATATCTAACGAGTCATGGAGACCTGGTTCGCCACCCCATGGGGAAGGCCCTGTTAACCCCGCCTTTTTTGCGTGGGCGGAAATCTGCTAGCGTCGGAAATTCGCGAGACTGGGGAGATTGGGCCTGGAGCTAAGATAGATTATCTTGGCCAGAAGATTAGAGCAAACCATTGAGAGCCTGGGGTAATCACTTGGACGATCCGTACGCCCGGTACTACCGTCCAGCCTGTTTATCTGGGGTAATGTCCATGTCAAAGATCGTCGTATATAAGACTCTCTGGCCTGTCATTCTAGGTATTGCACCTCTATCCAATCTCTTCATAGCCATCTACACACAAACAAAGTCTAAAAATTTCCAACATGTCCGACTCGAATTCGAGCCCAAATACTGCGAAAGAGGACCTCAATATCGGACGAAATGTAGAGGCGGACGAGAAGTCGATTCAGGTCATGCCTGAAGAAAACAGAGAAGTCTTTGATGCGTCAGAGTTCCGTGCTCTTGGATGGTAAAAAGTCAATTCGTGAAGATTTTTCATCCTGCTAACCATGGGTACTTAGGGTCAAAACCACCATCATTCTCATGAAGCTATGCTTTGCGACCGGCGTCCTCACGATTCCATCGGCTTTTAGTGTTGTGGGTTATGGTCCTGGTATTGTACTTCTGGTGTGCTGGGGTGCATTGACGACATGTAAGATAACTAGCCGACCATAAGGGTCCAATGACTGACGCATCTCGTGTAGATTATGCATACATTATGTACGCATTCCGCATGAAATACCCTGGTGTTCACAACATTGCAGATGCCGCCGCGGTAGTTGGTGGGCCGATCGCTCGTGAGATCGCTGGAGCTCTATTCCTTCTTACTTGGGTGTATGTATAACGACATCCACATGAGAATTCTATTCCCCTAACACGCATTAGCTTATCCTCTGGCTCTGGCTTCATCGGTCTGGCCCAAGGCTTCAAGACATTGGCCAATGGCAAAGTCTGCACCGTCGTCTGGACCATGGTTGCCGCACTCTTGACGGCAGTGGCCGCGAGTATCCCTACCCTAGGCAAGCTTGCTATCCTGACTTGGATCGGATTCGCTTCCATTTTTACGGCTGTCTTTGTGGTTGTGTGAGTTCATCATTAGCAATTTGACTCTGTAAGCTCTGCTAATTATATCTCCAGTGTTGGTGTCTCCCAGGTAGATCGACCTGCTGCTGCCCCGCAGACCGGGCCTTTTGATATGGAAGTTATATCCGTTGCCCACCCTGGATTTGTTGCTGGTCTTACTGCTGCTATCAATCTTTTCGGTGAGTAATATAATCAAACCCATCGGCAACCAAGTTTGCTGACTTGGTTTACTACTTAGCTGGCTATGCCTCCACTCCCACTTTCATGCCCGTAATTGCAGAGATGAGAGTTCCAAGTTCGTTTCCTAGAGCTCTGTTCTCTTCTCAGGCGTTTCTCATGGCATGTTATGTTTCTTTTGGCATGGTTGTATACTAGTGAGTTGCCATGGAATAACTCTGTATAGATGGCATTACTGACGAAAAGTCTAGCTTCTGTGGTCAATATGTTGCCAGCCCTTCTCTAGGTAGCGCTGGTGGCACAGTCGAGAAAATTGCTTATGGAATCTCAATCCCAGGATTCATCATGACTTCTACCCTTTGGGTTCATCTGGCAGCCAAATTTGTAGGTTTGCGGCTCCCGTTTATAGCACTTTGGCTGACAAATTGAAGCTTCTCGTGCGCATCCTGCGTAACTCCGAGCATCTCCAAAAACACAGCATCATCCACTGGGTGACTTGGTTGTGAGTTAGTGCGCTGTTTCTATACATGATCTCGCTAACACCATATACAGCGGCTCTACTCTTGGGATCTCAGCAGTTGCTTTCATTACTGCTGAGGCTATTCCTTTCTTCAGTTATTTAATTGGCTTGATTGCATCAGCCTGCTGTGCCCCAACATGTGTAAGTCTTTATCCTTAGTTCTCTTAATAAATACTCGCTAACGACGGTCAAATCGGCAGTTCATCTTTCCCGCCCTGATGGCTCTCTACATGGACCGAGGATACCACCAGTCATCCAAGACCAACATGGCTCTCTGTGGGCTCCACATCTTTACACTGCTTCTAGGAGCTTTCATCACTGTTTCTGGTACTTATACTAGTATCCAGAGTATCATTGACGCATACGCCAATGGTGTTGTTGGAGGAGCTTTTACATGTGCTTAGGTTTCAAGCGACTTGGGTGTATGGACTTGGATCATTTCGCTGCATGAGTACTTGGTTTCAAGCTTAACTACGCAATTTCGGAACCATATACGGACAGTTCGTTAAGTTTGAGTTCTAGTATATTTTATGAAACTGTCTCGTGAGATGTCTCTTTGAACCTTGTTCATCGACTTCTTTATCTCTATGCATGGACGACACAGACCTGTATTGTGGTCTAATCATATATCCAAAATTCCCTCTCCTTCCGCATAAACTTTAAGTATAATATGGTAACTCCCATTGAGCATTTAAACTGCTTATACAACACATTGTACCATGAATGCCTCGCTCGTGAAATTTGCACTAGGTATCTAGGTTTGGTCTAAGATAGTCACGTGCTCTTACTGGATCCTCCACTCAGTAGCCCCTCATAATTTCAATGGCTCTTCTTATTTCTACACTAACCTAACATCTCATTGCCTACTTCAGATTACTTGGCACTTGCGAGACTCATGCCAAACACTTCACGTAACAAAAGACACAGGTCAACTCCTGCGTGCGCACGATGTTACAAACTCAAACAAAAGGCAAGTCTCTCCTCTCCACCGCTAATATTTTCTCAACACAGTTACTAACCATTCAACCAGTGTGATAGGGGCACTCCAAGATGTCTTCGGTGTGTTACAGCGGGAGTTGATTGTGCCGCAATCAATCGACAGACTTCGCTTGAAGTCCCCAGAAGGTAGCGTAGCCTGCTTTTAAGAATCAGTAAAACAACCCGGGCTAACATATTGAAGCCCCATCCAGTACCTTGAACAGCGCTTGGCTGAACTTCAGCGGATACACGGCACAATCGATGGCTGTGAGACTACACGAATTGAGGCTATTGGAATACAAGATGAGACTCTCCAACAGGCAATTGATATTGCCGGTGTATCTATCTCATCGTACACGACCCCGAGCCTTATCAAGTCAAATTCAGTTCTACAACATGGAGCCAAGTTGTTTTACCCTTCTGAACGACCTCCACTCAAGATTCCTGTTCATGGCAATTACTACGATATGTATCCCAGAACTGCAGGGCAGGAATACGCGGCCCAGTTCTCTCAGTTCAACGCCCAAAAAATACCGCTGGAGGTGGCCAAACGTTTATTCGCAGTTTACAAGGAGAACATTCTTCCCCGGTTTCCATCTTTCATGGAAGAAGACTTAGATCAACATTTCGATCTCTTCTATGGCGACGACGCTCAGCCATCCAGTACGACCATATTCATAGTCACTTTGATCCTGGCTATCGGCTCGCTGACATCAAAGCGTCACGAATTTCGAAAGATTGCTGCTCTCACTGAAGCGCTACATGCAGATGCAATGCGACACATCGACTTTCTAGGAGAATCATCTCTCGCATCGCTCCAGTGCTTGCTTCTTCTTATTCAATGTGCTCTGTTGCTACCGCACACGGCAAATCTCTGGTACCTGAGCGGTGAAGCTATGCGAATGGCTATCAGCCTTGGGCTTCATCAAGAACTTGACGAAGCAACGGCCGTGCATTCCCCTTGCGCAGAACTTCGTCGAAGAGTCTTCTGGGTTGTAAGTACACGTATTCCACTCACCTGACGACTGCTGACGTAAAGTAGACATATTATCTGGAAAGACTGATAGCAATTTACAATGGTTGCCCAGTTGCTATAACCGATGATCACATCACAACACGGCTGCCTTTTGGTGCCGGCCCTCATGACGTTCCGGATATGGAAACATTTCTTTCCCAGGTCTCGCATGCATCTGAGGGAAAACAGTTCCTGATCCAGATCCGAATATGTTTCATCCAAACTGATATCCTATCAGTTCAGTTCTTTGATCAGCCAATACCTGATGGAAAAGATCACAACTCATGGGTTTCGGCAACTAAAGAATCCATACATGGTCTTCTGAAATATGCCAACTCAGAAGGCATCACGTCGCTACCGCTGATCTCAGCAGCCCATCAGTGCCAGATCTCGCTTCATCGACCTTGCTCACGAATCATTGCAGTATCGGAATCATTTCTCACAGAAGCTGTCACAGCCTCTATTCAACTAATCGACTTGTCAATCAAGACCATGTCGATAGGTGGTTTTATCTTGACTTTTGGCTTAGCCAGCAATTCATTCCACGCGGGCGTGGTTTTGTTGTATGCTCTCAGAAATCATGCCTTGACTCTACAACAAGCCGATCTCATCACTCAGTCGAACCATGCACTGGAGCAGTTATGCCAACTTCTGGTGAGTTAGTCTGATCAATGAATCGAGCGAATACTTATAAACGCTTAGGAATTACTGTCTTCCAGATGGCCGGCACTCTCTGATACTGCAAAGTACATCAAGGAACTAATTGACACGAATCTGAGAAACCCGATCAACGACCTGGGCACTGAATATGATATGAGTGTATTGGAAGAGCTCGACTTTCTTGTTACCCAGCGCCGGATTCACAGTATATATCACCGCAACTTGCCGGTCCCAAGTAAGGAAACCACTAGCACTCTCGAGACACAGATCTTGAGCGAAATCAGCCCTGGTTTCTTGGACGACGACTCATGGTGGCACGAGTTTATCGTTGATGACTTTGACATGTTTGCCAATCAAGATTCAGCAGCTGCCGACTTTTCGTTTGCCACTCCTTCGATGGAACTTCCAGTTGAGGAGACACCACCATCAATAAGGAAGAATCCGCCCAAGCGGAAAGGAACAGATCTTGAAGAGATCCTGGAAGCTCTCCCATCTTGCAGTTCATGTCGAGACCGGCGTATCAAATGCGATCGTCAACTTCCAGCTTGCAGATACTGTACACGGATGAATCGTGATTGTGCCTTCTTTGACCCTGTCCTGTCGGAGAATGTCTCTTTCGGGTAAGCTCTCATCTGATCAAGACTACATAAGAGTACCATGCTAATATCAGTGGCCCAGACGCATACACTGTCTAGTTGAGAGCATCAATAAGCTCCTAGTTCAAGGTAATACATGCTTTGTTGCTGGCCCTCGATCAACCTCGCCTGCAATTCGTGCTCAGAATACCGTACTTTTGCCCTTTCAAACTACTAGGCAATCTCAACAAAATGATAATACTCTAGCAATCCATACCATCTCTTCATTCTTTGGTCCATGGAGCATGCTGGGTAGCCTACGGGTTCTCTTGCAACACATGTCAAACTTTAAGGTCCCGGAACTCTTGAGACAAGTCGGGCACAGTCCTCTTCGCCTCAATCTTGACATCCAGAGTCAGGAAACAGAACTACCATCACCATCTGTCATATTGAGTTTGCTTCATCTTTTTTCTATATCTGCGAATACCTTCTTTCCAATTATGGACGAAAAGTTGCTTGAACTCATGATTTCAAGCGTATACGACATGAATTCCTTCCTTATGCAAGATGATCATGGAATCATGTATCTTGTGCTTGCCATTGCTTCTTCTATTGCCAAGAGGAGTGACTCCTCTTTAGCTTATTGGGCATGTTCATTCTTCAACAAAGCGATTGCGAAGGCCACGCTTGTTTCCAATCACTCGAGGTCTGAGAATGTTGCACTGTTTCAAAGAACGCTTTTGATATGCGTCTACCTCTTGTTGAATCCAGACGCAGGAGATATCTGGCGACACCTTGGATTTGCGATCCGTCTGTTTCTAGACCTGTCTCATCGTCCATCCGAAGATGAAGTTGAGGATTACCAATTATTTTGCATGCTGACAAGAACTATGTACTGCCTAGAGAGGTGAGTCTTTCAGTTCAATGATACAATCTCAATCTAACAAGTCAATAGTCAAGTGTCGGTTGCATATGGTAGACCAAGTCTCCTTGTTTTCGGTGACAGTCTACGTCAAGTAAGTGCCTCACAAAAATTACCAACAACAATGACTAAGGAATGATCTAGGAATTGGGCCAGAAGAGCTCTAACACTATCCAGGAGGATATCTCTATCTATTTTTATCTCATTTCCTTTCACAAAATGAAAATCCACAGTGCTCTGCTTAGGAGAGGATCTGAAAGCGACAACCCAGACCAATCTAAGATCGAAGAGTATAAGAAAGATATCGAAGAATGGTTTGTACGCTGGAAAGAGCTTGTCATACTTTTAGCTGAGACCCAAGACACCCATCAACTCTTATCATGGGGCGAATTAAACTACTACCACGCCCTTTTCATGGTCTCTATGCTATGGTCTACACCTGGTGGGCAAGCGCTCAGCCTATGCGATAATATTTCGAAGGCAGCAACTAACATGGCACGTCAACAATTGTTCTTTGGATATTTAGTTCAGGTTGACAGCCAGGCCAACACCCATTTTATCTTCCCGGTAAACTGGACAGTGGGTCATCTCGTTGCTCAGGTCGGACTCCAGCTCGTCAACCAAGATACAAAGAGTTTCAATCTGAGGCCTGGGGAGACTCTAGCCCTAGGCCGATGCCTTTCACTTCTATCATCACTTGAAACGGACCCAAACAATCTCTTGACTGGTCAAGCGATGTTACTTGAAAGTCTATACGAGATGAAAGTTACCACAAAGTAAATTTTCTCCTACAGTTTTATCACGTATTTCCCTTGTAACTGACAATTTGTTAGCTAGAATCGGCGCATCAAACGCATCGGAGTCTGTTACCTGGCCCTTTGACATTAAGTCCATCAATTGTTCCAGCTCCGTCAACTCTGCCCATCGAACTTTCGGTACGACAACTCGACGCTTGACAAACTCCAATGCTTCCAAGATATCAGACCTGGTTCCAACTGATGAGCCAATTATCTTCCATCCCTTTTGGATCATCCAAAGCGGGTGGAAGTAGATCTTTGCGTCCTCTGGAAGAATTGAGATGCACATCAATGTCCCGAATGGACCTAGCATCTCAAAAGCCTCTTGATAAGCCACGGCTGATGTAGCTGCTAGAACGATAGCTTTTGCGCCTTGGCCGCCAGTGATCTTCTTCACCTGGTCACTTGGGCTGGACTTTGCGATATCGATAAAGTGTTCGGCGCCATGAGCCTTGCAACTAGCTTCCCTGTCTTCACCTGTGTCCACAGCAATGACTCTATAGCCCATGGCATGAGAGAAAGCAACAGCGAGAGAGCCGACTCCACCGCCTGCGCCTGAGATAACTATCCATTGCCCAGGAGTGAGGTGGCAACTCTTGATGGCTTTATATGCAGTCACACCACTACACAAAATCGGCGCAATCTCTTCATCCGGTATATCATCAAAGTCTTCGGGAATCCGGGCGAGATACCGCAGTGGAACCAATGTGTACTGAGCAAATGTGCCGTCGTAAGCCTTGCCTGAATGGAGAGCTTTCTCACACCTAGTTTCGCCTTCGTGGACAAGATCAGTGCAGAATCCACATGAACCACAAATATCTCGGGTCCAGGCTATTCCGACACGTTGACCGATCTCCACTGTTGAATCGAGAGCTTCGACATTGGAGCCAAGAGCAGCAATGCGACCAACGCCTTCATGTCCTAGAATAGAGCCAACTGGCCCCATATGTCCAACAGCCATGGCATAGTCGGAGCCACAGATACCGGTTAAAGACAGTCGAACAAGGACTTCATTGGGTCCAGGAACTGGCTGGGGGATGTCTTGGATGGAAAACGCCGGTTTCGTTCCAGCCTTTTGGGGCGACTATTCCTTCAAATTAGCAAGCTCTTCTCGTAGTTAGAATGGGAGACCAAACTGTCAGCACTGCAGCTCGATTCATGGCACTGATATTTGTATGAGATCGAAGATTCTACAAGTTTGCAAGGAATGTCTGCCCGTATTAGGCCCTCTTATAGACGACTGACAACCCATTATTCGCTTTTGTGATTGGACGTGAATCCGCATGTAAAACGCATTGGGCTGATATTACTTGGCTATCTGATCTTGATTGGTTAGTAGCAGCGCAGATCTCCGTCTACTGCGCATCTCCGACAACAATGTTGTCAATATCTTGGGGAACATCTGCCTACGGAAATGCGCTAGCGTCGGGTTTTGGCGGCTTTGTTTCGAAGTGAGGCAGTTGGGAGAACGGAGACCCGATGACCGCTGACCCACTGAGAGCCCGCGTATATACCTTCAGCTTTAACATGACTTTATGTCAGAATCATGATAACATAGAAAGAACTTGGTATTTTCAAAAGCCCACCAGCTCAGGTTGCCGCTGGGTCTTTTATTCGCCTTGACAGAGGTGCATGAAGTGGTCAAGCTCTTTGAGTTCTATATGGATAACAAAGCTAAAGATACAGGATAATAAATTCTAGGGCTTCTATCCATCGCGACTCGCCCTCTCAGGTTTGAGATACATCTACAAAATGTAAAGTTCTGATCAAAGAACATCCGAGCAGGTAGCTAGCGTTCAAATATCGCTCTACAAGGCGAAACAAAAAGCCATTATTCCTCCTGCGATACCCGCCATCAAAGGTGCCTTGAGGCCCATAGCACTGCTGTCACTATCGCCAGTCGCCTTAGCTTGCCCAGCGCTGGAGCCTGTGGCATCCGTTCCATCTTCGTCAGATGTGGTCTCGCTGGTGGCCGTAGCCATGGTACTATCGGCAGTAGAGGATGGCTTGGCATCTCCGTCAGAGCCGTCGGCCAGATATTTAGAGCTCGCGCTTTCGATAAGAGCAGTGTAATCAGATGCTGAGATGGGAATCTTGGTCGCACAAGATACCGGTACGGCCGTCGCAGTGGCATCGCAGAAAGGCCATCCCTTGCAAGTGCTGGGATTACCGCCAACGCAGCAGAAACCATCTCCGTCGCCACCGGTAATAGATAGAATGCCGGGGCACTTGGTGCCTACGTCACCATCACTGTCGCTTCCACCGCCGGTTATAGTTTTACCACCGATGACTATTTGAGCTGAAGCCTGGCTGTGGAGGGCCAAGAAGGCGGTAATTTGAGACAATGATCGCAGAGGAAGCATGCTGAAAATATTGCTGTAAACAAGTCTTCAAAAATGGAAGATGAATCCGAGACAGAGTGTGAGGATGAGAATGAGATAAAAAGATTGAAATTATTCACCCCAATGGGAGTCACCTCATTTTATAATTGAATTGAGAGGAAACATATCAAGCAATGATTCCTATTACCCGCCTCCCTTCACGTCAATGGACTTTTCAACGAAGCCTCACACCTCACCTCGGGGACAGCTTTAATCATAGGCTCGCATTGAAGTTCCTAAAGAAGCTAGAGCCTTAGTCTCTCCAGGATTGACGCAGGCGGCAGTGGAAAGATCGACATTCCCCACGGACCAAAGAAGCAGCTAGTCTGAATACCAACAAGGGCTTATTCAGTCATCGCCGCGCAATGTTGATCTGACTTCTGCCTACCAGACGTAAAAGGTAATTATCCAAGTAGCCCTTGTTCAGGTCCTCCCTTTCAGTAGGTCACAAATCCACGGACCAAGCATCACCCGGCTGACTGGGGCGCTGATGATCACAGAGCAAAATATTACGATTTGAACCAGTGACGGAGACTTTTAAGGTTCCACAATTGAACCTTGCCCAATCGAGTGTTTCAAACCTCCACCCCTGTTGTGAAACAGCTGTTAGCATTCCTAGCTTGTATTTGCCGAGCCCTGTATGCACTTACGCCATATGTCGTGAAGAACACTGTACCGGCATTTGACAACCGAGGCTCAATCTTGTTATTCCAACTGGGATGGCTGATGATTTCCCTTCACGATTAGCCGACTGTTTGACCAATCTAACGCTCCGTCAGAACCGAATCGCTTGATGCGATGCCAGCAGAGGCAATACAAATATCTTACAATTATGACCAGTTAATTATACCCAACTAACTGGAATAGATAGGAAATACAAACCAGCGTTCATTGGTAATACAATTATCAGCATCTCTTCTCATATGTAGTATAACGGTCTTGAAGCAAGTGATAATTTACCTTATTATCGGTCATCTATTTAACTAGGTTAGGTAGACAACCAAGTTGGTCAATTTCTATTGACATGTATAACCTCCATCAATAACAATCTCTGTGCCTGTCGAATAAGAACTTGCATCACTCGCAAGATAGACATATGCGCCTTTCAATTCCGTAGCGCTACCCTGTCTACCAAGAGGTATCATACTTTTCCAAAGGTCTTGTGTCTCATCATCGATAAAATCTGCCAGGCCTGTGTCGATATAGCCTGGCGAAACTATATTGACCCTCGCAAACCCACGCCATTCCACTGCAAGTTGCTTAGCAAGCTGTACACAGCCAGCTTTTGCAGCACTATAACTCCCGATCTCTTGCGGAACGTTAACAATATGGGCACTCATGCTGGCCGTAATAATGAATGATCCACGGCCATATTTGCGAAAGTGAGGTCCAACAGCTTTGGCGCAATAGGCAGTACCATTCAAATTTGCACTGACAATGCGATCCCAGTCATCTTTCGTTGTGTCCAAAATACTACCGGGCTGCGCTGTACCGGCATTCGCAATGAATGCGTGAATCTCGCCGAAATCTTCGAGAACCGTATTCACAAAGCGCTGAACAGCATCATAATCGGTGATGTCCAGCTGGTAGGCTTTCACTTTCACGCCGTAATCTTTGGCAATATTGCAGACGTTTTTCTCTGCGTCTTCACGGCGTGAACTGTAGGTAATTGCGACGCTGGCACCCATTTCGGCGCATCCTCTTGCTGTTTCAAGGCCGATACTTCGATTGCCAGAGGCACCAGTGATGACAACAACCTTTCCCTGTAGACTGAGGAGATTGCGCAGGCTAGAAGCCATAGTGGGTGAAGAGGCCATAGTGAAGAACTGGATTATATTTTATGCAGGGTAAAATAATTAGTGGAAGCGGAGTTGTGTGAAGGCTGAGCTTGTTAAATATCATGTTCTTGGCTCTTATATCGTCAATGAGCCCGGCATTATGGTACTTTCCGGCTGTTCTGCTGACGAAACTTTGTCAGTCTCTGATGGCGGCCGCTCGCACTCAGTATCCAAGATAGGTTATCCGTGGGTGACACTGAACTCTGCCTTATCTGCTCTGCTACCGGTACTGTACGTAGACTTGCTGTCGACTGGTCTGTCAGCCGTACTTGTTTCAGTGGCTGTTTTCATGGTGTGAAGCATTACCGAGCAAACCCTGCCGTAGGTAGTTCGGAGGCTGTTAAACCTTTGTATGATGTCATGAGCATGATGCAGGGGGTTGGTAATTACGGATCGGGGAGTCGGAACATATATCTTCCGTCAGCCTAGTGCTTGGCCATGTTCAAGGGGATTGGAGGAGGCGTTGATTTCCTGGGAACTGTCATTAATTCTATATTCTTACAAGTCTATCAATGAGATTGTAACTCTTTTTTAAAGGCAAGTACTAGGTCCAGGAAGCTTTAAACTGACTTGAAGAAACTTTTGCCAGCGCAGAAGAGTTACTAATGCTATGCTTCTTATGAACTCAACTTGTTGATTCTGCTGTATAGGGTAGCCTCGAACTGCGCTAGTCTCGTACCAAGGCAGACAGCAACTTTCATTCACATGCCCCGTTTTAGCCTAGTCTCGCACTGACATGCGCGATACTTGATACGGCTAATCTCGCATCAAAACTGATCCTCTAGACTGTACAAAGTTAGGCTCGCACTGAGGCGAAGGCATGATTGGCCATGTGTCCAACCTCCCAGACCCCTTTGTCTAAAGTTCCAACAGTGGCTGTGGAAGGAGTGAGAAGCTCAGCAGTAACTACTCTCGCAGGAGGCATGTATTCCCAAATATGTATAGTAAACGCGAGAAGAGATTACATGAGGATGTCTCCAAATTCAGTCAATAGGCACGAGTATTCTTAATGCGAGATGAGCTTTTAATGGATCGACAGATGACTGAGCTGTCACTAATTGTAAAGCATAGACTTATTCAAGCTACAGAGCAAACATCAAATCATATAAAGACTACAAGAAGTCGTGACTCTACACATACTTCTATCTACATACCTCCCCTATCGATTTTAAAGACCATACTGCATTATGCGTCTACTTTCTACATTTATGTTTGCCCAACTAGGGTTTGCCCTTGACGTTCGTCGAGATTCCGACAAGTCATCGTGTGAGACGATTCAGGATGTCATCAAGAAAAGTCGCGCAGCACATGACACTTCGACTCCCTTTGTTCCTGGAACACTCGCAGTCGATTGCTTGCGGTCGATGCCATACGATTCTGAGCTTGGTCAGAGATTCATCACAGAGTTGACCAAGTATATCCAGCTCCAATCTACCCTCGAAGCCTTGACCGATCCCCCTGATACCTATATGTATGAACCTGTTGATATCCTGGCTGGACTGAGAAACATCTCCAGCACCGACTTCGACAATCACTACGACTTTGATCTTGCCATCAGCACACTCCTCTACAGTGCCCACGATGGCCATCTTTATGTGACGCTCCCCTCACAGGAACTCTTCAACTTTGGTCTTCAAGTCCCGGGTTTTGTCTCTGTTTCTGAAGACGGTTACGAATCCCCAGCTGTCTACCTCGCTACAGACATAGACGCTCAAAAGGATGGAAAGAATATCTCATCGATTACCAAAATCAACGGGAAAGATGTCGAAGACTTTCTCAACGACTTTGCAGCTCTTCTTAACAGCCAGGATCCGGACGCTGGTTGGAACCGTCTGTTCTATTCTTTCGCCGTCGCTGCATCTGCGGATAGAGACAGCGGACCTGGACGTTTGACATTCAATTGGGACCTCTGGTGGGGAACCGAGTCTCTTGAATTTGAGTTCCACAACGGCTCGACGCTCGAGTTACCCTTTACCGCTCAGATCGGGGTCGGAGCTTACAAATCTGGGTTCGCGTCTTCAGGCGAAGAGCTTTTCGAAATGTTCTGTCTGCCGCAAGTGGAATCCAATGAACAAAAGCGATCGGAAGGTGGGGGTAACAGTAGTGAGCCATCAGTCCCTAGCCCGGCAAAGCAAGGTCCTGTTGGTTACCCCAAACCTACTTTTCGCGACCCTTATAACCAGATTTTTGGATTCGAACTCGATAACGACACCATGGTTATGTACATACCTACCTTTGCTCAGGTTAAAGGTGTTACAAACTCATCCGTTCTCTTTGCCGATACAGCCAACGACATCGTGAGCCACGCCACGAAGACCGGGAGATCCAAGTTCATCATTGACATTTCAGCCAACGGTGGAGGAAATATTGAGCGAGCTTTCGATCTCTTCAAGTTGTTCTTCCCAGATGAACTCCCGTACTCGGGAACGCGATTCCGACGCAGTGATGCCTCCGAATCCCTGGCTCAGATTGGAGAATACACCAACAAAAGCGAGTCGCAATGGCTCCCTTTTTTCTTTAGAGGTCAAGTCACACCCAATCAGAAGGATGATTTTGCATCCTTGGATGACTTCCTTGGTGACGATAAACAGCTCGGAGTCAATGTATCATCGCCTTTCGCCAACTTCAATTACACCTACCTTTCTACCGAGCGACAACCGATTCGGGGCTACGGTGGTGCAGAGAAGCTTCTTAACGAGACTCAGCCATTTAAAGCCGAGAACATTCTAATCGTCGGTGACGGCAACTGCGTGTCGACGTGTACCACATTTGTCAACCTGATGACCAACGTTGGCGGTGTCCGTTCCCTCGCTTTTGGTGGTCGGCCTCGCAAAGAGCCGATGCAGATTATGGGTGGTGTTAGAGGCGCGCAGTCAGCTTCTTTTGCGACGGCAATAGGTGAGATGTTTGATACTGCCAACTCTACACTGCAAGATTTAGACGAGGATGACCTCCCAGAGGGTTTCATGGAGACTGTCCAGAAGAGCTGGCCTATCGGTGTTGCCAACCTCCCTCTTCAGCTCAGTCAGGGTAGCGTCAACCTTCGCAATGCTTATCAAGAAGGCAACAATGATCTTCCTCTGCAGTTCGAATACCAGGCTGCAGATTGCAGATTATACCTCACCTCAGACAATATCTTTGAGCCTGCTACAAGCTGGGCCGCGGCTAAAGAGGCGATTTGGGGAAGTGCAGGATGCGTTCAAGGTTCTACTGGCGGCAAAGGGTCTCTAAAGGACCGAGAGGCAAGCCAGAGTAAGAAAGAAGACGGCGAGAAGGGAGACGGAGATGCTAGTAACGCGGGCAATATTCTGGGATCTGGAAGTGGATCGTTACTAGCACTGATGATTGCAGTGTTGGCTATCGTGTAAGGCTTGGAGTGTTCTTTTTGAGAGATTGTGTATACAGTGTTCATAATATATTGTATAGTAGATAGGACTCATCCCTCATTTCACAGTTGGTCGTTCTTCTGCGTAGGTGTTCTAGATTCTTTTTCATAATCCTGTCCAAATGTTTTGCCAACGATGAGCATTGTCTAACATTCATTGGCCTAAACTACTGCCAATTTCCATATATTGTTACCTGTCAGCCTAGGTAAGAAACGGACCCAATAATGATGACGGTGGTGGCTGGTCGATTGTTTGGCCAGCTTGGCTTCTTACTGGCTGAAGACCGAGACCTGGCGGAACAGGAGAGAATTCTCGGCACGGCAGTTCGGGATGACTCTGACTAGTTTAGCTTGTTGGATGGATCCTTTGAGATACGTTCTCTGAGCTTGGACAAGCTTTATTCACCAGTCTAAAAAGTAATCCGTAAGCAATGGAGTCGCTAGTATGTAACTATTGAAGTTTGTACTAAACTATCCCCGGCATAGGGCTGCATATCACCATCTGTCATCTGTCTGCACCCCCATTTTTGCCAGCTTCAACCTTTCCACACCTAATCCTGACCGTTTTCCCAGGGACATCAGCTCTCTTGTATCCATTGACTTGGACCTTGGTGCGTTTCATCGCATACTAAAGCTTGTGTTGAGAAATAATGGTTGTACGAGGCAAACGCGTCAATCGCTGCGACACTTGCATGCGACGCAAGGTAAAATGCGGTAGGTGATTGACCATGCCTGGGCTCAGCCTTCTAGCTAAGATAACCGTCTGCCAGATGAGGGCAAACCCGAATGTGAACGCTGCAAAAGAGCAGGTCTGAAGTGCGAAGGCTATAATGCAAAACTCGTATACGTCACGGTCAACGAGGGGACGGCTTCAAAATACAATACGGCATGTGCGCCAACAAGCAGCATTACTCATAGGCCAGTTAATATGTGCGCACGGCAACAAAGACCCCAGTTCGTACATGGTCAAAAATCGAAACAGCAGAACATACCCAACATGCGGCTTCAGTCACTTCTTCCCGATGAGAACAGTATTCTGAGCAGTCACATCCTTTCCCGGTTCAACCCCTCAAGTCAAGCAGAACCATCGGCACCAGCAGCGCTGCTTACAAAGCTTATCGAGATGGACACATCATACAGCGCCCAAGCCTTGACAGCCATCTATTTCGGAAAGATGAGGAACCAATACGAGGTCTATCAGAAAGGGGAGCGGTTCTACGTGGCAGCTCTCAAGCAACTACGAAAATCCCTGCTTAACCCACAGGAAGTGGGACAGAACCAGGTTCTAACCAGCGTACTATGTTTATGTCTCTATGAGCATGTAGTTCTGTCCGAAGAAACAGCCTGGCTTAAGCACTACGAGGGTATCGCTCGGCTTGTGGAATATAGGGGCCCAGAGAGTTTTGAGACCGAGTTTGAAAGAGATGTCTTTCAGTTATGTCGGTGCATGATTGTGAGCTTCTATGTGAATGACCGACTGATCTTCGAGCTGACTGTTTTGACAGATAAAGGCCGCCGGCGTTACAAAGTCTCACTGCTTTTTGGCACAAGGCAGATGGAAGGTGGGCCGAAAAGGTTCAAGCTATGACCACCAGCAGGTTATAGATTGCATGTATGACACCATGGCCGAAGTGCCTGGTCTTTTTCACGACATGGACCGACTTACGCACGCTGATAAAGAGACCGAGTCACCCTCGTACCTGGCTCTACGCGGCCAAGCACAGGACCTTCTCAACGAGCTCTACAACTATCCTCGAGCCCTTCGGATGGCATCTGATATTGAGGAAGATAGAGATGAGATTTTACCACCCCGAAATCAAGCAGTTGCTGCAGCAATTGCCATGTGTCACGCGTCAATTCTTTGTCTGGCGTTGGCAACCGATTACTTCGATCTCCCTCTTCAAGTACCAGGCTTTTTAGGTGCGGAAGATGTTGACGCAAGAGGTAAAGCTCATAAAACCGATGTGCGAAGAACAATGGCCCGTGAAATTTGTCATCTGGCCACTGCAACATTGCGTGGTGAGCAATCCACGTCAGCTGCCTTTTTCTTCATCTTCTCATTGCAAGTGGCTCATGAGCATTTACCCCCGGACACACTTGAGGGTATGCGTCTGGAAGGTCTGTTGGATTCGGTTATCGCTGGAAAACACGGATTTGAGACTGGGCGGACCAGACGATGGGCAGCATACTTCAACTCGCCACCGCAACTACGATAGTTGGAGGATTATAATGAAACTGAACCTTCGAATGTCTTCTATTCTAAACTATATATCACAAAGAAACGTCTATGAACTAACTCAATCTTGTATCTATCACGAATCCCGCTCTTCCTGAATCACCTTGACCAACTCAGCATTAAACCGTTCGACAAACTTGGAGACCAACTCGTTGTCCCCGCTCAAAAGGTCCTCGGTACCACTTGCATCAACATTGATGTTTCCATTTTGATGCACCAAGACATTGAAGTAGAAGACATTGTTGCTCAAGGAAGATGTGTCCATACCATCAACGGTCGAAGTAATAGACGATGGTTCGCCCTTTGTGAAGTACTCCGAGGCCAGAGGCTCACCAAGTCTGTGACGCTGCAAGATATGCGTGTTTTCAGTACCATTGGTTTGTGAACCGGCAACCTCTTCCGAGTAGAGGATGTTGATGTACGAGTTGAACTTGGGCGAGAACTTGTCCAAGTCGTCGGCCTGTGCAAACTTGTTGAGTTGAGCAAGATGATCCTCCACAGCATCAAGCGCGGCTATCTCCACGTTGACAGTCATGGGCACCACAGTCATTGTAGGGATACTCATTCCCGTCAAGTCGAGAGTGTGTTCGCCATCGGCCGAAGTCAGTGAGCGCGAGGAATAGTTAAGGCCAAAAGTAGGTTGAGAGCGACCTGTCAATTGCCCAAGTGCGCGTGCGTAGGAAGCAATGACAGCGACAGAGGTGCGCGTTTTGGCTCTGTTAGCGTCGGCTAGTATGTTGGCGATGTCTTGTGGTGTAATATCGGCGTGATGAGCCTTGAAGTGCTGTCCCAGAGGTGCTTTGTCCTGTACAGCAGCCTCAATGAGGGTGTCTTGCGCTCCGGTCAGGTGCTGCTTCCAGTACTTCTGTTCGTCCTCGGGCTGTCTGAACTTGACGATTTCTTGGACAGCCGACTGAACAGATGGTGTTGACTCAATAGACTCAGCATCGAACAAGCGAACAAGGTCCTTCTGGATCATTTTAATGCTCCATGCATCATACAGGGCGTGGTGCACTCGAAGAACCACCGCCTTGCCGTCAGAAGCTTCGAGGAAAGAAAGGCGAGCTGGAGGCTCTCTGAGGTCGGATGGTTCGGCGTTGCTTTGTCGTACGTGCTTCTGAATCAACTCTTGGATCGGGATAGTAGCGTCCTGGACTATATTGACACGCTTGGCTGCCGAAACACTCTCGTCGAGGGTAACTTGTACAAGCTCGGCAGCGCCGCCTGTATGAACAAATGTCGTTCGCAAAATATCATGTGCTTGGCAGAGCGATGCCCAATAGTCTTTTACCTTGTTTGCGTCAATTGACTCATCAACGATTCGATACGTCCAAGGGGCTTCGAAGAATCGCTTTCCACCGTGAAGCCACTGCTGCAGTGTACCTCGTTGTCCTGAGAGAACAGGCGAGATGGACTTGATTTGACCCTCCGACAGGCCAAGCTTGTCAGCCACTGATGGTTTGAGGCTCTTGTCGAGCGCAGGAACTTGCTCCTTTCGCTGCTTCACACCATTCACCTCCCTCGACACCGACTTCTTCACAATGTCATAAACACTAGCGCCTCTGACGATCTCAAAGACGCTTGCTTGAATGCCCATCTGCTTCCTCAACATTTTGGAGAAGCGGATGGCCGAGATAGAGTCAAGTCCGATGTTGACTAATCTCGTGTTGTGAGAGATCTCCTTCCCCCCGACCTTGTTTCCAATTACCTTCTTCACAATTTCAACCACTGCATCAACCTTGTCTGCCAAATCCTCCGAGCCGATACCATTAGTATGTCCATTGGTGGCTGGCTTAGCGGGCGTGTGTTCATTTTCCTTCACGACGTCTGCCAGATGTACATGATCGGGGTCAAGAGCTGGCTGTTGAAGATCCTCCGACACAATGTATCGTAAGGCAGCCTCCAAGCGTTTGCCCAGCTGACTGACACCATCGTCACTCATCTTCGCCCGCAGAGCACCATGCAATCTGCCGTCTCTGATGCGGAAGCTGACAATCAAAGGATAGTCATCGTATGCAGGACCCTTATCGTCTTCATTTGTGTCGGCCTGTGTCTTAGCTCTGGCTGGAACGATGAGGTCCTTCGACGCTTCATCGCTTCCAGTGGTGATGACGCCGTCGTATACAAACAAGCTCTGGAAAAGACCGGCAGATGTGTCGACACCGTCTGGCCTTGACGATCTCCAAGATGTTTGAATCGCTCGCAAGGACGCCATTCCATTCTCGCCTCGGGCATTGTCGCCTAGCGTCTGAAGTCCAGACAAAGCTTTCTCAATGCTGGCGGCATCCGGCTGGCCAGTCAACTTGATACGCAGAGGAACCGTGTTGATAGTCGGCCCCACAATGACATCGTCGTCATCGCTGTTAGCTGTAATGACTTCTCCAAAAACAACATCTGCTTGTTTGTATAAAGCCTCACACAACACCTTGGCCCATGCGAGCTGCATGGCCGATTTGGGGGTAACATGGGCTTCCTTGCACTTGGCCTGTAGGCTAGACAGATCTGTATCGCTTAGACTGAAGTAAAAGGAAGACGAAGCATGCATGGACTCTTCAGAAAACTCAGCAGGTGTATACGTGTAGTCTCGCACCGCGTTGGACCAGAATGAGACGGCTCCCTGCTGTGCTGTCCTAGACGATCTGGCGAAAGGACGGAAAAGATACTTGGCAGACTCTTCATCTTCCCCAACCTCTTGATGACCCTCAAGGCGCTGGGAGTACATCTCGCGCAATAATTGCCAAATATTCTGAATGGAATTGGCGTCATACAAAGCGTGGTGGATCCTGAGCTGGACTAGACCAGTCTCAGAGACGTGCCAATTGACAAGATCACTTTGCTCCGTGGGTGAGACAAGACCAACCCATGGTGCTTCATCATTGTTCGTAAAGACAAAGCGGGTCCTGAGGATCTCGCAAGCTTGGATAGTGTCTTTTAAGGCAGCATGAAAGCGTTCAAAGCCGGGGGAATCCTGTGCAAGGGCGGCCTCAGACAGTTGCATGGTGTGAGTGTATGTGTATGCCTGATCTGCAATGGCCATGGACGCGCTCAACATGCCCTCTTGGAGTGGTGTAGCAATGAAGAGGAGATCACCAGCTAGCTGCTGCAGGACCTGGTCATATGACTTCTGGCTCACGGAATTGTTTTGAACAAGGTCGTTGTTCTTGGCATGGCCATTGACGACAGTGGCGGCACGTTTGTTCTTTGCCTGTTGAACAAGCTCTGCAACGCCTTGTACGGTGCGCGCCCGAATCACAGCGTTGGGCGTGATCTTAATACCCTCCGACTTGTTGATGAGCTTGACAAAAGGAAGAACGTTGATGGAATCGAGGCCAAGTCGGTAGAGAGATGTTGACTCTTCGACCTCAGCCTCATCCAAGCGCAGGAGACGACAAGCAGTGTTTCGCACGCAAGCCAAAGCAGCTTGGAAGCCTTCGTCCAATGATCGGGTCTTGGACTGCTTGGACTCACCACTGGAAAGACCATTGGTGAGACCGTTAACCTCATAATTCACTGAGGCAAATTCTTGAACAGTAGAGGCGTCGTTGGCAGAGTTTACAAGAATGTTCTCAAACAAGCTTGAAGTTTCCTCAAGCTGTGCTTCAGTCAAAACGCCGGCGGACGCAAGCATGAGGTCAATCTTGCCATCAGCATGCAAGTCAATGTCAATAGCCAAAGCCATATCAAGCTTGGCTTTACCAGGCAGAGACTCCATGTGACCTGGGGTGGCCTTGCGACCAGACTCATCATCTGCCGGTAGGACATTGACTGTCAAAAGACTGTCGAAAAGTTTCTCCTCGAGTCCTGCCCAGCGTTGGACCTTGTCAGCTGTAGCGAGTGCCATGTTGCTTTGACAAGCATCAGCGTGGGTCTGATGAACCTTCTCGGCTAAATGAGGCAGAGTCTCGTTCGCAGCGTCAAGCTCAGTTGCATGGACAATAGTGTTGAGACAAGGGCCGACAAAGTTGTTTATATCCTTGGCAACGTGGCTCAAAAGAGGGCGGAGCGACATTGTGAATCCGTAAGCAATCCATCTTTCCTTAGTCAAGTGTGCAAGACAGAGAGTCGTGGCAAGCTGGAATGCGGTTGAGATGGAGACAGGTTCTGCACCTCGTTGGAGCTTTGCCTTGAGCTCGGTCGCCGTGAAGGCAAGACGTCGAGCTGAACGGGCCATGTTGTACTCTTTGCTTTCATCAAGATCTCGGCCAATGCGGCAAGGTCGGGCGTGGCGTAGTTTAGTCTGCCATGAACTTTTGATGGCCTCGACCTCTTCATCATCGAGATCGCAGTGGGTAGCGAGACTCTTTAGAGTAGAAAGACTCTGATTACCGGATGATATATCTTGGTCATTGCCGACGTAAGCTTGCTCGATTTTACCCCTCAGCATCGAAATAGCTGCACCGTCGTACAAGGCATGGTGTATTCTCAACGAGACAAGTGTCTTGCCAGATGCTTGATTCTCATCGACTTGTAGACGGACAGGGGGTCGGGAGTTCATCTGGGCAACAATAGCGGCAGCAGTATTGTCACCTTCGAATGGTGATGGTAGTGACTTCAGCACGACCTGGAAGATCTTACCATCCTCCTCACGCTGAATGAAGCAGGTTCGTAACATTGCTTCAGAGGAGACAATCTCTTCGGCAACCTTCTTCCATCGAGCAACATCTGTGCCGGGAGCAAGTTGATAGTTAAATTCCGTGACGTAGGGAACATCTGCACCCGAAGTTTCATCCGAGTCGAGCCAGTTGAGAGACAAAGCGGCCAAACTCGATTGGAGAGGTAGACAAGGTAGAACCGCTGTAACATCTGCCTCGTTCAGATGATGGGCGCTTGGTCCAAGGTCTTGGAGACTCAGCTCCTTTGCCGGGCCATTGCTCTTCTTCTTTTCAAAAGTGACATCTGCCCCAGCCGCTTGAGCAAGAGAGCCCACTGAGCATGAGTGCGAAACCAAGTCTGCGAGAGAAACCTTGACAAAGCCACGCTTCTTAAGAGTCGATAGCAGATGCATACCCGACAGACTGTCAATACCAAGACTACGAATAGTGCTGGTTGGCGTGGCGATGATTTTGCTGCCTACGACTTCTTCAAGAGCCGCGACAACCTCCTCTTCTGCAGCGTTCAACGGAGTAACAGTCGCAGTAGATGGATCGCTGATAACCTGGGGTTCTGACTGGGAATTAAGGAAGTCATTGCCCAACTTGATGAGAAGCTTGGTATCGACTTTTCCAGATGCTACCAAGTATGGAATCCTAGACACCCATGCCATCTCGGGAACCATGAATGCCGGAAGTCCCTGCTGACATGCCTGCTCCACGGCCGTGACCACAGCCTGCAGAGGCTGGCTGGGATGCGAGATCAGTTCAGGCTCAGCGTCAAGTTCTGTCTTGAGTAAGGCGTTCTTCTTTCGTGCCAAGAAACCTATCAGACGCTGCTCAACAACCGCAGCGGCCACGTCTAGAGATCCTTGTTCACCGACGACCTTCTTAACGAACGCTTCCACTTCGCCAATCTCGAAGCGTTGGCCACGGATCTTGGTCTGTTGATCTCTTCTGCCCAGAAACTCGACAGTGCCGTCGTGCATCATTCTCATGATGTCTCCAGTCCTGTAGATGCGCTTCTCACCACCTCCCAGAAGTGTGGTGTACTGGAAGCCCTTGGCATTCTCTTCAGGTCTGTCCAGATAACCAACAGCGACCTGAGGTCCAGCGATACAGAATTCTCCAGGCTGGCCTTTACGAGCAACGACCTTCTCGTCTCCTTCTCCAGAAACAAGCAGAAGGGCTTCAAGGCCTGGCAACGGCAAACCAAGGTTTCGTGCATTAGAGTGATGGCCCACGATATGGCTCATGCACCCAACAGTAGCCTCAGTCGGTCCGTAGAAGTTCATGAGCGCTGCATCAGGGTTTCCCGTGTTCAATTGTTCAAAAAGCTCATGAGATGCCTTCTCGCCACCAAATGTCAGAACACGCATCGAAGGGACATCTTTGAGGCGCAGGCCCAGTTGGAAGAGCACAGATGGTACGGATCCCATGTGTGTAATCTTGACCTCGTTGATGACTTGCTGTAGACTGGCAAAAATACCATCGCGGTCCTTTCCAATGGACGAACGGAAACCAAGATGCCACGCAGCAAACATGGAGGTGAGATGGGTATCAAACGCTCGAGATGCGACGTTGAGGTACTTTCCGATACCACCAAGATTGGCCGTGTCTGCGTTGGCTTCAATGAGACGTTTGGTCATAGCCGCGATGTAGTGAAGCAAGCTCTCATTTGTGACTCGGACGCCCTTGGGTCGACCTGTTGAGCCAGACGTGTAGAGGAGATAACCTCCATCGGCAGTTGCAGGCGGTTGACTCGAGACTGTATCAGGCCAAGCGCTAATGGCGTCTAGCTCATCATCTCCTTCAGGGAGGAAGACTGCTGGGGGGTCATTCTCCGAATCCAAGTTCAGATCTCCAACTAGGTCTTCTGTCGTGATGATGAGCTTGGCATTTGCATCACGAACCAGCAGCTGCTTCCTGGCCGCAGGAAGACCGCCATCGATGGGCAGATAAATGAAGCCACATTTGAAGATTGCGAGGATGGCGGCTAAAGACTTGGGGTCTCTTCCGAGGTATAGAGCGACCACATCGTCAGGCTGGAGGTTGGCTGCATGGCTGGTCAACTTCGAGGCAATAGAGTTGACCAACACTTCCAGTTCACGGTAAGTGAGAGTCGTGGTAGTGATCTGGTCATCACCATCACTATCCTCTTCCAGGTAGATCTCCTCGACGGCGATCCAATCGGGATGCTCAATGGCTTGCTTGGTGACCAGTTCAGCTGGGTTTGTCGCGATTTCGGTGCCAACAAGAGTGATAGGTTCTCCAACCACAGAGACAAGCTCACGGCCCATGTGGTTGTTCAGCTGGGCTAGAGGCGTCTTAGGGTGCTCCAGCATAGCACGAGCCTGAGCAAGAATTTGCTCAAGCATGAGATCAAGCATCGCTTGGGAGATACGACGAGAATCTCCAGTAAGTTCGATAATCTTATCGGCTTCAAAGATGTTCAAGGCCATGGGATGTTCGACATTCAGAGACAGAGCTTGCCCAAACTCATGGAAGACTTCAAGTCCAGCATCGGTGGCGTCGTCGCCATCGGTAGCAGGATGGTAGACAAAAAGAGCTGGGAAAGGGGCATGACTATCTCCGCTCCCCTCATTGATCATCTTCTTGATATCCACAGGATGCAGACTATGGGCGAGTTGGCTCAAAGATGAAGCATCACGAGCCATCTCAGCCCATAATTCCTCAGCAGTCGAAGCATGTGTCCGAACAACAAATGGTAAGGTTGCCATAGCTGGACCTACAACTCGGCCGAGATCTGGGTGCAAAACTCTCTGAGTTACAGTCTGTCCCAAGACAATAGTCTTCAACTCGAGAACAGCTGCAAGAATACATCCAAAGGCAGACTGCACAAGTCGCGGCAAGTCAGGCAGTCCAGCTGGGGACTTGAGCAGCTCAGTCGGGATAGTTGCCTTGGAAGAGAAGATTGTCCGTTCTGGTTTCTGGCGAGAACCTGTCAGATCAGGGAATGGTGCATTCAGAGGCCCATCAGTCTCTACCAGTCCACCGAGACGTTTGTTCCAAGCAGAGTAGGCTTCGTCTCGTTGGGATGCAGATGGCAAGAGGCCTAGCTTCATACCCTCTGCCATTTGAAGAGCTTCACTGGTGATGGTAGAGCTCTTCTCTGGGTGACGGTAGAAGTTTGCAACAATGTCGAGAAGCATACGGGAAGACTCCCCGTCATGAAGTGCATGATGCATGCTCAACATCATCTTGTTATCGCCTTCGGAGAAGGTAACGGCCCAAGGAGGATTGGCAGAGTTGACAGGCGCCAGCTCCAATTGCAGCTGCTTAGCGAAAGATGCTAAGCTTTCTGCGTCTGCGTTTTGAAGCGTTGTCCAGTGCACAATTGGTTTATCGACGACCAGTTGAAGAATGGCAGCGGTGACGCCATGTTCGCGTGCCCACTGTCCACTGCTAACATTGTTCGCGCTCTTTTCATGCACAGCAAGTTGCGACAACGGGGCAAAGACTGTTCGAAGGATATCGAGATGAGAAGCGGCAGCTGTCCACGCAGCTTCTAGGCGGCCGGTATCGATCTCACCAAGATGACCGAGGTCGAAGAGTCTATGAGACCAGTATGCTCCCGGCTCGACCATTGTCTCGACGAGCAAAGACTCTTGAACAGGTGTAGCGGGCAGAATATAAGAAGTGTTGCTCGGTCGTAGTCCTCCATGCAGACTCTCGGTAAGTTGGTCTTGGAGAGATGATACCCATGATGTTTTGGGAGCTTTCTCAATCTGCTCCGAGTCTTTGGTCTTGTTGATGGATCGCACAACAACGTCAACTAATTCACCAAGAGTCTGGCATCGCATCAGATCAAGTACACCAACAGTGCACTTCATCTGACGTCGCGAAGTCCAGGCCAGCTTTGTAACCTGTAGAGAGCTGAAACCCAGACCAGCCAAGCTATCGTTGGGGTCAAGAGGTTCGATGGGTACATTGAAGTTCTCTGCAATAGCCGTGACAACAGAAAGCTGATCCTTGGACCATTCAACTTTGGCAATGCTTTCAGTAGCTGTGGTGTCGCGTCCTGCAAGAACATTGAGATCTGAGCTGTTGTAGATGCTTTGCAGCGCCTTTCGATCAACCTTGTTGGAGGCTGTTCGCGGCATGGTGGTTTCCAGCACTACTACGTGGCCAGGGACCATGTATGCCGGCAGTACCTCCCTAGCCTTCTGGAAGACTTGAGTTCGTATCTTGGATGTGTCAACGCCCTCCCTTTTGACCGAGACAAAGGTTACCACGACTTTGTGATTGGAATCACCGCCGCCAGCTTCTGGACGAGGCAGATAGAGGGTCTCAACGTGCTCGACAGCCGGCTCCTCATCCTTGACAATGGCACAGGCTGCACTGATCTCGCTCAGCTCAATTCTAATACCTGTGATCTTGACCAGATCGTCGTTTCGACCAAGGAACTCGAAGCCATGGTCATTGAGACGTACCATGTCTCCAGTGAGGTAGATACGCTCGTCGATACCCGCACCTCCCTGGATGAAGGCTTTCGTTGTCTTGGCTTCATTGTTGAGGTATCCCTTGGCCACTTGGGCGCCACCAAGCGCCAATTCTCCAACACCATATCGAGGCACAAGATCCCATCGCTTCTTGTTTGTATCATTCGGGTCCACGACTTCGCGTACGACATACGCTGTGCAAGGTGTCAATGGGAAGCCAACATTGGCGGCCTTGGCTTGATCACGGCTCTTCCCGAAGAACTGTCTCATGGTAGATACAACAGCGTTCTCAGCGGGACCATACGTGTTATACGCTCTCCTTGTAATCTCTGGCGCAGCCCATGCTTCAGCGACGTCTTCCGTGAGCTTCTCGCCGATGAAGGTGACAAATTGCAAGGTCGAGCCTTTGATTTCTTCGACGTCGATGCTAGCACCGAAGGATGGAGTAAGATGAGCGTGTGTAGGGCGTGTCTTGTTGATAAACTCGGTGAAAGTGCCCAGAACCAGTTCTCGCGTTCCGCTGATCAAACCACCAGCCAGGCCCCAAGTGTAGAATAGATCTTGGACAAACACATCGAAGCTATAGGCTGAAAGCTGGAGAGTACGCACCTGACCCATCTTGTCATCGTGCTCGACCTGGACTTGAAGGTCACGCATAGCATTTGCAGCAGCGTAGTGTTGAACCATTACACCCTTGGGCTCTCCAGTCGTGCCTGAAGTCCAAAGCAGGTAGGCAAGATCTTGTCCACCGATGGTAGATCCTGAGGCCTGGAGACTCTGGCGTGGCTCAGCCCTCACTGATGTCTTGTGGTCTGCGTATTGATCGACGAGTATCACGCGTACACCAGCTAGACTCTCATGGGCCAAACATGGCTCAACCAAATGGAAGGACTCGGTGGTAGTGAGAATAACTTTGCCCTGCGTTCTGGCAATCAATGAAGTTCGTCGTTGAATTGGTGATGTCTCGTCAATGGGAGACCATGCAGAACCAGCCTTGAGAATAGCCAAAATAGAAACGTAGAGCTCCACGCTACGCTGCATGCAGATAGGAATGACGTCGAGGTCTTCTTCACGGAGGATATTCGCTAGACCGTTGGCTCGTGCGTCAAGCTCAGAATAGGTCAAGTTGATAGGTGAAGCGTCAAGCGATTCGTAGAAGCTCAAGGCCAAAAGATCTGGTGTTGCTGCAGCTTGGTTCTCGAATTGAGCGTGAAGAACTTCGACGCGTTCTTCCTCCTGGCGCGCTTTTTCCACTGGATTTTCAGTTGGAACTGGAATAGTGCCCTCAGCCGAAAGTAGGCCCTTGGGTAGACGAGCTGGCAGTGCGTGCACAAGGTCATTAGCTTGTGAGTCGAGCAGTTTCTCGGTCAATGCTGCAAATTGCTTCACAATGACTTGTGCTGAAGTCTTAGATAAGGCGTCATCACGGTATGTAACCTTAAACAGAACCGTGTCCGATGGGGTGTTATGAGAGATAGCAGTAGGAGGGAATACCTCTGCGAAGATGTCGAAATCGTAGCGGATAGCAGGGCTTCGCACTTCGGTCCATGGCGCCGATGCCTCCTGAGCTTCCCCGGGTACAGTCTCTGGAGGAGAGTATGCCTGAAGAGCCAAGGCAGTATTGTATGGTAGGGTTTCAAAGACACCAAAAGACAGGTTGCGTCGGCTTTGGGAGAGTCGAGAGCTGCTGATAAGCAAGTTGGTGAGCTCACCGACTGTCTGCTGGTCGGGTAGAAGGACACGGCACGGCACGACGGAGAACGTGGGTGCATGAACCGCCTCATTCTGACCAGAGAGAACGCTACCAAAGACAATGTCCTCGGTATTTGCCTCTGATAGGATTTTCAGAAGTAAGGACCAAGATGCTTGCAAGACAGAGAGGGGCGAAGCACCCAATTTTCTGCTCTTGGCTTCCAACTTCTGCCATTGTATGTCGCTGGTAAACTGCACCATAGCATGTTGATAGTCGGCGGATATGCCTGGTGCGGACGTCTTGACGTTGTTACCACTCAATGCGTGGAAGCTCAAAGCCTCCCAGTCCTTGAGTGAGTTCTTCCAATACTTGTCGGTTTCAACGCTGAGGCCAGATACCCAGTCCAATACGGCATCAGAAACAGAAGGCCGTGAAAGGGGGCTGAGGCCTGCATATTCCCTTGCAATATCATTTTGCAGCACCTCGAGTGATGCACCATCGCAGAGACAATGCGCCATGCTGATGACGAGAAGTCCAGCACTGGCATCATCGCCATCTTGGATAATCTGCACATGGTACAGCTTTTGATCTCCGAAATCCAGGTACTCATGAGCAACGTCAAGCCACTGTTGAGAGCTTCCGATGGACCCTTGTCTACGCACAACCCTAGGGCTACTGCCTGTCCATCTGCGCCATGCGTCAGGCGTCAAGACAACTTGAGCAAATGGTGAGAGATCACTGTCACATGCAACGAAGGTGCATCTGTAAATGGCATGTCGCTCAAGAACGGTATTAACGGCTTTCTCGAGTGTTTCAAACGAGACGTTCGCCTTCAATGGCAGAACAGTGTGGCTGATATAATTGCGTCGATCCATGGCAAAACTGACGGCAAGCTGACTTTGTGTGCTCGTCGCAGGCAACACCATTTCAACATCAGCTTCGCTGACACCATCGAGCTTGCTGAGCGACTCTGCTCGGTGGCTCGAGGCAAAGTCTGCAATCCTGTCTTGTGTCTTGACTTTGTCGCTTGACGCCGACTTAAAGAAGACAGATCGTATACTAGCTTCAGGGTCAAGTAGCGAGCTGAGTGATGGTTGAAGATTCTTTGACTCGGGCCAATGCTTCCTAATGTCGCGTAGGAATCTCATAGCGCGGAGACTATCGACGCCAGCCTCGATGAGCAGTGAGGTGGCTGTCAATGAGGATGCCGCGGTTGAATTATCGCTGACAATCGTACGGAGGATGTTGATGAGCTCTGCCTCAAGTTTGGCGTCTTTCGCATTCTCCAAGGCTTCTTCCTCCGTCTCTGCTGCATGGTGGTCGCCATTGGGTAGTTGTTGTTGCAGTTTGCTTCGTACATATGCTGACGCTGCTTTGCGATCAACCTTACCAGAAGCTGATCGCGGCAGTGCATCCACCTGGATGATACGAACAGGTCTCATGTAGTCCGGCAGGTAACGTCGCGCTGCCTCAATGCATTGCGATTGAACAGTCTCAAAGTCCGAAGTGCTCTTCGGGTCAAGCACAACCAGACTCATGACTTTCTCAGAACCCGATGTGCCATCTTGAGGCTTCCAGACACAGGCTAGCGTCTGCTGCACGCTTTCGACCTTGCTTGCTAGAACGCTCTCAATTTCGCCAAGCTCGACACGTCTACCGCTTAGCTTCACCTGGTCATCGGACATGCGCCCTAGGAATTCGATGACGGGTTCGCTTTGCTCATTCCATACAATTCTGGCACGATCACCAGTCCTGTATGCACGACCTAGCTTTTCGTCGTCCACGAACGCCTTGGCTGTTTCTTCTGGACGGTTCAGGTAGCCCAATCTGCTGACCTGAGGACCAGTGAGAACCAGCTCACCTGTTGCACCCAGGGGCACAGGTTCTAGGCCCTTGGTCTGTTCGTCGATAATAAGAGCACCACAGGTGGACAGCGGCGAACCGATAACTGAACCGCGTTGGTTCGCAGGAACATGTGCCTGCGCTATCGAGTAGATTGTCACCTCCGTTGGCCCATATCCGTTATAGATACCCTGAGGAACTGCTGAAACATCTTCAGCTTCAGGGTTGTACTGAGAGAAGTCTTGCAAGAGCCGAGTGTTCAAGGTCTCTCCACCCACCATAAGACCACGTAGAGAGGATGGGTCTATCAGGCTGGCAAAGCTAGGGGTGACGTTGGTGATATCGGCTTTAAGAGTAGTGACAACTCTGTCAATATTCTCCATAGTAAGATGTCTAGGAGCACAGCAGATTGTTGATCCAGTGCTGAGCGTCCAGAAAATCTCAAAGAGGGAGATATCGAAAGTAGGTGCTGCGCCTTGGAACCACCGAACCTGTCGATCAGACGGTGCGTCTGGTGGGCAAAAGCCGTAGTGGTTGCTCAGAGCACTGACCGTGCAAACAGCAGAGATGTGGCTGACGATGACACCTTTGGGCATGCCCGTCGTGCCTGATGTGTACAAGATGTATGCAGGGTCATTTTCAGATACAGAAACTGGAGGAAGAGGTTCAGGCTCGGTGTTGCACGCCGCGAGAAACCTGTCTACGCTGATTGTCTCAACGTTTGTCGTGAGTCCGTTCAAATCGCTCGCCACTAGAACTGCCACTGGCTTCAAGTCGGCTAGCAATGCATCTTTTCTGTCCTGTGGCGCATCGACGGGTATCGGACAGAAAGTCAAGCCGGCCTTGAGGGTAGCGATATAGCTGATATACAGCTCGGGGCAAGGGCCCATAGCCACAGCTACAGTTCTCACTGCCGCATCTGACTTTGAGCCTGCTTGGTGGAGTTTGGCAGCCAACGCGGTGGCAACATTTGAGACCTGTTGATAGGCATATTGCGTCCTCTCTTCGGTCTCAAAACTCGAGAGAAAGTCAAGGGCAATTCTCTGGGGATAGTCTTTGACGGTCTGCCCAAACCACTGGTGAAGGAGCACTGGCTGCTCACTCTGGCTTTCGCCTGGCAGTAATGATACGGGTCTTTCTTGCGATGGGATGTTCAGCACAGATGGATGAGTCCATCGAGTGACATCTTTGCTGTCATCCTCGTTTAAATTGCGGAGGATGTCTTGAAACATCTGACCCAACGCATCGAGGGCCGTCTGTGAAGCTTTGCCAGCTTGAGCAATCAGCTGTATCTGGTCATCTGTAACATGAAGTTGGAGGGCCTAGACTCGGTCAGTCAGAAGATTTCGAAAGGAAGGGATTAACGCATACCTTTCCAGGCCCAATAGAAAAGTCTGTAGGAATCTCCTCTTGGTAGGGAACAAAAGAGTGGTTATCATTCTGGAGGTTTTGTCCAGCCCGAGCCCAGATGTAGCCACCACGAGCGGTATCCTGAATACAGAATGCTTCGTCTAGATCGACGATTGTGACAAGGGACACGAGCCTCACGAAAGCTTGAATAACAGCATTTTCGCTTGCACGCGACTCAAGCGAGCTGGTCCAAGTCAATTGAGCTGATGGCGACGTTTCGTCGAGCTCAATGAGGGTATGCAGAGGCCGAAACTGCGTCACGGGCGGCCGTGTTGAAGCATTTGCGTCCTGCATATGAATGGTGTTGATGTTCGTTCACTAACAATGACGTGTATTGATGCAACGCAGTTGGTTGTCTGTAAGTCAGATTGACATGCGTGACTAAGACAGTACAGTCGTATAAAGTGTGAGCTTCGTGAACTGAGAGTGGGATGTCGAGTATTATCGGCCATCTACGGCTTCAAAGCTATGACGATCATGAAGGCCGCTCTCGGCGAATGTACCCAGAAGATACATCCTGCAACGGCCGAAAAGCGTCAACAAGGGTGAGGGTGTGGGTAGCTTGGAAAACAGGGGTGCAAGAGAAAACCTGGCTCCGCAATGTACTGTATACCTACTGTACATTGTCTACTGTATAAATTAGACCGGAGCAGGGCCCATAACTTACACTGCCGAGATTGCCACTAAATGACGAGCGGTCCGTCCCCCCACTCCGAGTGAGACGTTTCGTATTCATGACTTCGCGGATTTCCAGGTATGACAGATGGATTGAGATTATCAATCAGATTACTTTTGATCCAATTAACGATCGATGAGATCATGCACGATTCAGGGTTCAAGCAGGCTTTCATAAAGGAGGGTGGGAGGTCGTCATTATGCATACATTAAGCTAAGGTACAATAGCGTATAGGCTAGCTTAGCTAGATCGAACTAAGGTGGCTTGGAAGCTAGAATTAGGCAGCTGCTCTCACGGTAGGTACATGGCACCACTGTAGGTTTATTCCACAATGGAATTGTTCTACTGCATGTAAGCATGTGGCATAGCATCCATTCACATGCATTAATTCACAAGATTCGGTCAATTCTGCACAGAAAGAGAACCCTGAAAATCCGCTCTTATTGTAGTATCTCAATGACGCGCTAATCACACAAAGTGGCCCTCCTGGAAGAAGCGGTCCCGCGACAAGGCAATCAGCATGGATGTCTTGTGTGGCAGGTGGAAACGCTTCTTCTTCTCTATCGGGATGAATCTCTCTTGGATTTTGAGGTTGTTCTTGCCGTATTCCGGCTCACCGATGATTTGTCGGGTCCGCGGATCCCGTAGGAAAGCAAGGTGCTTCATGGAGGTGTTTGCCGCTTGGTAACGCTTCCCACCGCGGAACTTCTCTTCACCCACCAGGAAGTGCGTATTTTGATCATGTTCGCCAACCACAATATTGCACCCGGCACCGATGAATGCGGCAACGTTGTCCTCCTTGACAAAGCCTATCTCCATGTAGCCAGCAAGCTGTCCATCCCAAGCAAACACACATGACATGGTGTGAGGGTCTGCCAATTGTGACGCCAGGTACTTTCGGTGATGTTCATCGGGGCCACGCTCTCTCCATCCGGCATTGACACGGTCGGAATTCTGCCACTTGGCGTAGTTGTTGAAGTGTTCGGGGTTGTTGGCATCGATATGGTAGATTTGTAGTTGTTGACCGACTTCGACGATGAAGCGCGAGTAGAGAAGAGTGCCTGGGGCAGGCTTGGGCGGGCGAACTGGGTGAACCGTCGAGACGTTACCCTTCTGCGTGAAGCTCAACTGCGTGGGAAAGTCGACATTTGTACCGAAACCAGGGAACTGTGTGACTTCTGGGCGACATTGCACCCAAGTCTGTGAGTCTGGTGCTCCGGCTCCCTGCCAGAAGGCTTCGCGATGCAGCCAGAAGATGGTGTCTCTGGGAACTTCAGTTGTGGTGGATCGGGCGGTAGAGAATGGGGAGATGACTCCCAAGCCAGAGCATCGCAGGTATTCTCCAAGTCTCTCGCTGTTTACAACAACGGGGATCAGGTCGCTTTCTCGAAGTTGAGGATGAACCCAAAGAGAGTATATGGACGCCCATAGCAGTGCAAGGTCGTCCTGTCCAGCACTGCCCGCAAAGTCAACAGCGGGGGTACGCTCCTCAACAACCTCAAACCGCAAGAGGTCTTCATACTCAGCAACGTCGTCGTTGACCATTGCAGGCGACACTCTGACTTTCTGGTCGGCCGTGGTCCAGCGAGACAAGACTGCTCTGCCCTGGCCCACTTCGTACGCCACGGCTTTGCCCCGATTGACAGCGTCAACCCAGACTTCAGTCTTGGCGTCGGGCAGTCGAAAAACGACCATGGTTTGATGCTCCTGCTGCGAAGCAGGGTCTTCCTCGTGGTTGATGCTGCCCATTGTTGTTGCTGTTAACTTGAATGTGACTGTGACTTGATCAATTGTTGATGATAATGAGCTTAGATATAAGCTTATGGGCCCAAAAGACTAGCGGCTTGGATGATTGTAATGACCTGTAGCTTAATTGGAGCTAAGCCCAGCGGGGTTTTATTCCGTAGCGTGATTCGGCAGTTGGAAGGCGTGTGGCGAACTTGCAGACACAGGGTAGGCGCGTTGCCGAAAAGCCACAAGTTAAAGCTATGAGCTTAAATATAACTTGAGATGAAATATGAATATGATACTATTTTCTTAGTAATTTTCGCAAGCCTCAACCGGCATCATCTAACAAATCTACCGTTTAGTAATTTCGCGATTTAATACCGCAGCAACGGCCTTATTTCGACATCTCTCGAGGCCGATGTCATCATTTGAGACATCTACACGAGAATAACAGGACTTTTGCTGTAGGCGAAAAACTTTTCGCCGATCAATACGACACTGGGAAGCCAACATGGCGATCTTGCCATATTTGCTGTCTTACCTGCCTGAAGCGAGATTTTAGACCGGCATCGTCTGCATAACTGATATGTAGGCCACTTTTGTCTGACCAAAACGCCTCCATCGCCGCACATCCTGCATCGTCTCAGCGACATGTCTGCTATGAGGGAAAAAAAAAGCCGCAGAGGGGTACACAGTGTACGAACTAAACAGGGGAACCCCCATGGATCATCATGACCTTGCTGTCTTTTTGTGGTTTCGGTAGGCCTCCGTAGTACGTGCCGTGTGCTAGCGTCTTCTATTGTGCATCACTGCCGCTTCTGGAAGATTGATAAAAAATTTAGAGGATCAGATAAATCATGGCCTTGGCAAATGGGTCGTCACGCGGGGGCATAATGACAGATCATTACGTACTGTGTCATGCAATGGGTCTTTGAGAATTTCCAGTACCCTTCGCTATTCAAACCGCCGAGGTTGCGGCTCCGCTATCGGATCTTGTCTTCTCTTTTCGAATCAGGAACAAACAATCGACACGACACGACACGTCTTGAAACACGTCCACACGCATGTGATTCCTTCGACCCTTCCTTGACACCATCACCAAGCCATCACTCACGCCATGGCGAGCAACGATGGCAAGACGTTTCCTCCGCGGAAGTGGTACAGGAGACCGCCTTTTGTGTCGCAAAAACCCATCGAGACGAAACTCACAGAGCGACATCTAAAGTCTGGATCAAGCCCTTTCAATGCCGAGAATGGAGACAACACCCACGAGCAAATCTACGAGACGGTAACGCCTGAAGCTAGAGCCAATTGGCTATCTATCCTCACATTCAATTGGCTGGGCACGCTGCTGCGAACGGGCTACAGTCGCCCTCTCCAAGCCGATGACCTCTACGACCTTCCCGACAACAGACTGGTCATTGACCACAGCGAGCGGCTCGAAAAGGCCTGGGCCACGAGGTTCGAGGCGAACAAGCACAAACCCGCGGCCGGGAAATGGTTCTCGTGGAGACCCTTTTGGTCAAGAAAGACAACCGACACAACCGTTCTCACCCTCGCATTGAACGATGTCTGCTACAAATGGTTCTGGCTGGGCGGATTGCTCAAGATGTGTGGTGACGTTGCACAAATTGTATCGCCGCTAATCATCCGCTTCCTCATCAACACGCTCAACGATCCATCCCAGCAGGCGTACCGATCAGGATTTGGCTATGCCGTAGGATTATTCCTGGTCTTGGCCTTTTCCGTCACTACAAATGTCCACGCCTTCTATCGCTCTGCCTCGACCGGAATTCTCCTGCGCGCAGCCCTGATGCACATCATCTACCGCCGAGCTACGACGCGATTGACCGAACAAGCCAAATTGGACGGAGGATTCCAGACGGCAAAGTTGATGAGCTTGATGAGTGCTGATGTCACGCGCATTGACTTTTGCTGTGGTTATTTCCACTCCGTCTGGACCAGTTTTCTCCAGATTATTCTTTGTCTAGCTCTCACCATCTGGACGCTGGGGTACAGCGCATTGCCAGGCTTTGGCCTGTTAGCGCTACTGTATCCCCTTCAGTCATTTATGATGAAGAATCTCTTCCGCCTGCGTCGCAACAGTATGCCTTTTACTGATGCACGTATCAAAGCCGTTGTTGAAGCCGTCTCGACCATTCGTCTCACCAAAACCAATGCCTATGAGCAAAGCTTGCTGTCCAAGATTGGCAAGCTCCGTTCTAGCGAGGTTGTCTACATTCGCAAGAGAATGTTGCTCCGAGCACTCAACATTGCCGTGTCATTCACTGCTCCCACCCTCGCTTCTGTGGTCGCCATCGTCTGCTATGGCGCTACTACCGGAAATGGCATGGATGCTGGTGTGATCTTCTCATCTCTGGCATTCTTCCTGCTGATGAGAACTCCATTGGGTGCTCTGCCTGTTGCGATTTCCGCAATTGCTGATGCACGAGCGGCAATTGAGCGTCTGGCCACGTTTATGATTGCTTCTGATGATGCCGTCCCACGCGATGCTGCCTTGCGTGAAGCCCTTGGTCGAAAGGGCTCGGAAGAAGAGAAGGGATCTGTCATCAAGGTTCAAGATGCCGAGTTCACCTATCACGATGCCGAGAAGCTGTCAACTAGTGATATTGCCGATGAGAAGTCCGCCCCTACGTCGTCTCGCCTTCACATTGACTCGCTTGAGGTCAAGAAAGGACAAGTTGTTTGTATCGTCGGCCCGGTCGCATCTGGCAAGTCATCAGTGTTTAGGGCACTCTTGGGCGATATGAATCTCGAAAAGGCACAATCATGTTCTATCAATCTTGATTCATCCTCCTCGCAGTTGGCTTTTGTACCTCAAGCAGCCTGGCTTCTTAGTGAGACTGTGCGGGAGAACATTGTTTTCGGACGCCCCTTCGATGCCGCATGGTACGACGAGGTTATCCGCCGATGCTGCCTACAACCAGATCTCGAGATGCTTTCTGACGGCGACATGACTGTCGTTGGAGAGAAAGGCGTTTCCCTTTCAGGAGGTCAAAAGCAACGTATCAGTCTTGCCAGAGCAGTTTATGGTCGCAGTCAACTCATGCTCCTGGATGATTGCTTCTCTGCGCTTGATGCTCACGTGGGAACGCGTGTATTCGAGAATGTTGTGAAGCAAGTCCGTAAGAACCAAGAAGGCACCATCGTTCTGGTCACACACTCTATGGTCTTTGCTCGCCAGGCTGACCACGTCGTGTTTATGGACAAGGGTCGCATTGTGGAACAGGGACCATTCAACTACCTCCAAGGCATCGGCGGCTCATTCAAGGAATACCTTATGTCGTCGACGGCCCAGACTTCTAGCTCAGCTTCATCCATCACGTCGATCGAGCCCGTTGAGGCCGAGAAAGACATTCAGACGCCACCCAAGGAAGAAGCAAAGGATGCTCAAGTACATGAGCAAGATCAACAGAAACCGGATGCCGACTCAAAGCCAGCTGCTCAGAAAGAACGCGGCAAAGAAATCATGCAACGCGAAGAACGACTCGTCGGAACTGTCAGTGGAAAGACATACCTACGATATGTCCAGTTTGGTAACGCATGGATCACGGTGCCTCTCTTCTTTGGAGCAATCGCTATATTCCAAGGAAGCAGTGTGGTCTCGCCCCTGTGGCTTAGCTGGTGGCAGGAGAACAAATATACCAGCATATCGGAGAACGCATACATGGGAAGTTATGCTGCTTGGGGTATTGGCCAGTCTCTTGGTCTCTTTCTCACCAGTACTGTCTTTGCCTTGTTCTGCTTCTGGTGTTCCAACCATCTTCATGCTGCAGCTCTTCGTGGTGTACTCTTTGCTCCTGTCGCTTTTTTTGATACGACGCCTCAAGGCCGTATTACACATCGTTTCAGCAAGGACATGGACGCTGTGGATAACGTTGTTGGCGAACAATTGCGAATTTTCATCTCCACATTGGTCCAAGTCATCGGTACTGTTATTGTTGTGAGCATCATTCTGCCCATCTTCTTGGCTATTGCGGCTGGTGTCTTGCTTCTCTACATTTGGACCGGCATGTACTATCGCCCTGCTGCAAGAGAGCTGCGACGCCTCAACAATCTTCTCCGAAGTCGAATCTACGAGCACTTTGACGAATCTTTATCCGGACTGCCAATTCTCAAGGCGTTTGGCGTCGTGGAGAAATTCGTCGATGACAATTCTGTGAGAATTGATACTGAGAACAAAGCTTACTGGCTTTCTATCGCGGCTGTTCGTTGGCTCAACCTGCATCTTGATCTCTACGGTGCTGTCCTTGTTCTAGGAACAGGATTATTGACAGTTGGACTTCGTGGCACCATCAGCCCCTCTTCTGGAGGCGTTGTATTGTCATACATGGTCACTGCTCAAGCTGCTTTCAGCAACATGATTCGTTTCAGTGCTGAGATCGAGAACAACATGAATTCTGTTGAGAGACTGCTTTACTACGCGTACAATATCGAGCAAGAACCTGCCCATGATGTGAAAAGCATAGACAAGAGTCTTAAGGAACAGGAGTGGCCTAGAAAGAGTCATATCAAGTTTGAATCACTCACGCTCAGCCATCGACCTGGCTTGGATCCCGCTTTGAGGGATGTGACGCTTGATATTCGTCCAGGAGAAAGAGTCGGCATTGTTGGTCGAACCGGTGCAGGCAAGAGTACTTGTAAGTCTTCAACCAAGCGTATTTCCTCCCCTCAAAACTAACAAATTTCTAGTGATCACTGCTCTCCTTCGACTCACAGAGCCCACAAGTGGCCGAATCGTTATTGACGACGTCGACATTCATACAGTTGGCCTACAACTTTTACGATCGAGCATGTCCGTTATTAGCCAAGACGCGGTCCTCCTGGCCGGAACGATAAGATACAACCTTGATCCCTTCCAGCAATACGATGATGCCTGGCTAGGACAGTGTCTTCGTATGGTCGGCTTGGGAGATGAGATTGACAGCAAGGACACCGAGGGTGAGGTTGGCAGCGATTCTGAGAAGGGCCATGCTGGTTCTGTTCTGAATCTCGACTCTGAAGTTAAGGAGAATGGTGCCAATATCTCCCACGGCCAACGAGCTCTCATTTCTATCGCTCGAGCCCTCGTCAGACGATCCAAGATTGTCATTCTCGACGAGGCCACTGCTTCCATCGACGGCCGAGCCGATAAGAAGCTTCAGGCTATATTGAGTGATGCTATGGGTGATGCCACAGTCCTCACTGTTGCCCACCGACTCGACACCATTATTGACTCGTGTGATCGGGTCTTGGTGATGGAGCGTGGTACAGTTGCAGAGTTTGACAGCATACCCACTCTTTACTCACGACCAGACAGCCTGTTTAGGGCATTGTGCGATGCTGCCAAGATCACGGTGGCAACTTAAAAGTTGATGATTGTATTATTCGCTATAATAATAATTCTTCTCTTCCATTCTTTTTCCCTTTTCCTCGCATAGTAGATAGATATGAAACCAAATAGATAGACCTGGAATCAAAAGCATTGTGTATCTGCTTCCAGAACCTTGGCCGCTATTTCCATAGCAACTTTCTCGCCCTAGCGGTATATCAAATGAGTCCGGCTGCTACTTTCAAGATGCGTGAGGTAGTCAATATCCGAACTCTCCAGTCTTTTTGCCGCACGATGCCGTGGGTGCCGAGGATGGCTGTTGGTACTGGGGAGGCTGTGTGATGAACGATGAGCTATCCATAATCTTGCAGTATAAGCATCACCAACATGCACTAGCTAACTGTGATCATCGATCTATCCGATTTTTATTGAGACCTACACCTTGGAATAATTAAGACAATGCCGCCGCTATCGCTCGACAATCGCAAAATAGCGTTAATTCTCACCAACGGCGATTTTCACCTCGGGTACTCGGGTACCTCATCTTTGAACACAAATGTGTCAGGCTGCAGGGATTCAAAGGGGCAGGTGATCTTCGGGTGCGTTTTTGGTGAAACGTCCGATCCCAGTTTAACAAGACATCACCTAACTAACCATTGGCCCGTGGTTCATTTCAGTGTACAGTGTACAGTAAGAGATATGTGGGGGGAATTCATCTGATAAGATCATGGTTAAATTGTGCATGTTAAGGTTCGCTCGGGTAAGACCGGACCTAATGTCATCAAACGAGTTCGCTAGTTAATATATTTTGGTCAGGTACTATAATGCTGTAATAATGATGGTAACTTAGTAGTTCTCGAATTAGAACATGGGAACTGGTATTATGTGACAAGATTTGACTAAATTATAGAGATAGACTCACGCATTTTTTACAACACGATAATTCCTTTTGCTAATTGAGCATCCCACGGGTGTTCCGTTTAGGAAATGATCGTTGAGACGAGTGATAATCAGCAATCGACCTCGTGTATCGCGGGATGGATTCTTGGCGCATCAAGAGACATTGATCGGCAAACCCGTAGAACTGGCCACGATCGGAACATCCCAACGGTCGTGATGCCTTGTCTTGGCGTCTGACTGAAAATCTCTGATGTCTCAGAGCAGCTCAAAAATGACCCCCATTCTTGGAATGTTAGTCGAGGTTCGGAGAGGGTCCTACTGGGATTTCACAGCCAAGCATTTCTTACAGTAGTATCACACTGTACCTTACTGTACTTCATCCCCTACAAGGAAGGTATAGAGTCAGATCAACACGCTGGTCCCACTGCTGCGATGATCCTTACTATTCCCGTCAGCATAGTGCGACCATCTGATTAGATGGCAACTGATTATCCCCTTGGTACCCCCATGGCTGCAGACACGTACCGATCCACGGTTCATCGAGTGGTTCTCGTTGGAGGCCACCAAGCTTCGGCTGCATTCAAATCATCACGATACTTCCACAAGATAATCAGTACTTTGGTTTAGCGGCCTCATAGATTATCTACAGATTATCAGTGGCAAACAAGTGGCAAAGCAAGCACCTTGAGTGAATTGAGTCCAGAAAAATGCGACAATCTCATGAACAGTTGGTTGGAAGCAAGTTGTTGGCTCGGAGAATCGGCCGAGTTACTCAGAACAGCCATAGTGGTGCCAAGACTACCCGCCATCTTGGCCAACCAACTTGATGCAGCGTGAGTTTTCTGGTAATGTTACCTGACAAAGAGATCTGATAAAAAATTCACATCAAAAAAAGAACGCACCTTGTCTTTCCCAAAAACCCAGAATGTCACGTTGGCCCGTTCCATATCCCCGTTAGTAGATCCACCCAACTCGTACTTAGTGATGCCAAGGGCCTCCGCCGAGGACCGGAAAGGTGCCATTCGCTCGATGAGAGACCCTGCATCCTGCGCACTGCCTGTTGGTTCTAGTTCTATTTCTTTTTTGCCATGCCACTGTAAAATTGTCAGGCCAGACGAGACTACCGCGATAATTGAAAGAGTTTTTTCCCCTCTCATTCTGGGTTTATATACTCATTTCTTCCCTTCTTCTTTTTCTCTTCGTTCGTCTTGTGTTTGTCCAGTTTTAACTTCATCTTCAAGCCCTCAATTGCTTGCCCAACATGTCGACACCCAAACAGCCCGAGAGCCCGACGGCTCCCGCGCCAAACACTGCACCTCAGAATGAGCACATGTTTGAGACCAACGAGAAGAACGACTACACCTCGTCCAATGCCCCCGTGTCCGATGACGATAGCCACAAGGAAATTGGTGTCGGTAGAGTTGAGGCCTTCAACAAGGTCCTCTACCAATCTGGCAAGAAGGGCAAGATTTTGCTCTGGCTGCTCGGTATTTCCATCTTTTTGACCATGTTCGCCTACGCCCTGGACATGGGTATCACCACCACCATTTTTGGTACTTTGGCGGCTTCGACTTTCAAGGTTCACAGTCAGCTTGGTACCGTCAACACTGCCAGTCAAATTATCCGTGCTATCAGCAAGCCCTTTATCGGAAAGCTGTCTGACATTACCTCGCGACCTACTACGTACGTCGTGGTTCTCGTCTTCTACGTCGTAGGCTTTGTGGTCGCAGCCGCCGCCTCTGACTTCGCATCCTACACCGTCGGTATTTGCTTTACCTCGGTCGGAAAATCCGGACTTGATCTCCTCAGCGATATTATTGTCGCCGATTTGACTCCTCTTGAATGGCGTGGTTTCTTCAGCGCTTGTCTGTCTTTGCCTTTCGTCATCACGGTGCCCGTCAATGGTTTCATTGCCGAGGGCTTCTACGACGATTGGCGATGGGGTCTCGGCATGTTCACCATTCTTATTCCCGTTCTTCTCGCCCCTGCTATCCTCACCCTCTACACGATGCAGCGTCGCGGTGAGAAGGCAGGCATGGTCACCATGGCCGACTCCAAGGATGTTCGAAAGGGTGTTTCTGAGGCCACACCCAAGAGCTTGACATACTGGGCCAAGCTTGCGTACCGAGGCTTGATCGATATCGACATTATTGGTCTTATCCTCCTGGGCTTCGCTTTCTCCCTCATTCTCTTGCCCATCACTCTGGCTAAGAGTGCTAAGGGTGGATGGAACAACCCCAGCATGATCGCTATGATCGTGGTGGGTTTTGTCATTCTTATCCTGTTCGTCCTCTTCGAAATCTTCCTTGCTCCCAAGCCCTTGATGACCAAGCGCATCTTGAAGAACCGCGCTTTCATCGCGGGTGTCATCATCCATGTTTTCAATCAGATGGCCTCATCCGTCCGTAACACCTACTTTTCGTCCTATATCCTCATCATCAAGAACTGGACTACTTACCAATGGACAATTTTCCTGGGTATCACAACCATGGGTCTCTCCTTGGTCGGCCCTTGCGTGGGTCTGCTCCACCGCCGCTATCATCGATACAAGAGTCTGGCACTTTTCGGCGCTGCAGCCAAGATCCTCGGATATGGTCTTTTGATTCAACCCAGCGGAAAGATGACTCAGGATACTGCCCGTCTCGTGGCAGCCCAGCTCATCTTCTGTCTCTCTTCGTTCAACGTCGTCGGTGCCCGCGTTGGTGTTCAAGCCTCTGTTCCTCACGATGATATTGCCTCTCTCATTTCCATCATCACCCTCTGGTCCACTTTGGGATCCAGTGTTGGTAGTGCCATCGCAACCAGCATCTGGACCGAACAGATGGTTGACCAGATGTACGAAGAGATCCCTACCACCAACAGTACTCTTATCACCAGTATCTACGGTAGCATCACGACTCTCAAGCAGTACCCCATGGACGATCCCATTCGTCAAGGAGGTATCCGTGCCTACTCCATTGTTAACGGACACATCACTGTCGCTTCCATTGCCCTGTCTTGCGTTACTCTCATCGCCACTCTCTTCATGCCCAACTACTACCTTGGCAAGCAGCAAAACGCTGCCAACAACAAGGGTCTTGATGGCGAGGTCGTCGATGTGCCCAGCGACAAGCACGGAGTTAACAACGCTGCTGTGCCAGAGCCTCAGACATTCTGGCAGAAGGCGGCTGCTTTCTACCGCAAGTAGACATTCTCATTTCTGGGATTTGTAACAATGCGAGTGTTGGCCCTTGACTCTTCTACAATTAATTCGGGAACCAATGGTTTCATGGAAGATATTGGGATAACCTCAGAACTTCAAACTTATTGTAAATAGCATAATTCCAGCCTTCTAGTCGAGGGCTGAGATCTACTTTAATATCACAAATACCACTACTGTGCCGCCAGGCGCGATAACAGAGTCTACTCAATCATGTCCATACGGTCACACATACGTGACCTGGCAATGTGATGTTTCTTGCACGTGATTGGAAGTGATGAGTACCTTGTGTTAATGATGATCATGCAGACGTTTTCCAGAGGTTGAATGGAGTGTCTCAGGCCCATTTTGTGTCTTGGCATCAAGTCCAGCCAACAAGCAACACTGGAAAGCGCGTCTCCGGCTGATCAGCAAGCACGTGATGCATCTGACCCACCATGATTATCTGATCATCTGATAAATATTTGTTCCCTCACGATAACCAGGGATCAACCAAACTCGTCAACCTCGCTCACCGGGCGCCCAGAGTCAGGCAACAACAATGCGATACTGGAATTTGGGAAGCGCAGCATGTTCCATCGCTCTTCTTATATCCAGCCCTGCTCAGGCAGAGGCCTCTGCAGTAGGCGGCAAAAGTTGCGGGAAAGCCTGTCGACAAACGTATCGGACACTACGGTTTGAAGATGCACCTAAGGGAGTATTCTTTGCAGTACAGGAATGCACCAGCCGTCTATATCAGCAATCAATCTACCTCTGCTGGGATATACACTGTGCCAAAGAAGTCTGGCTCGCAGAGTCAGCAAATATGAACAAAACATGTCAAGATATTAATAGTTCATACTATTTTGCGCCACACGATATCATCGACGGTCTCACGGGCGAAGATGTAGCTCAAATCACTAGATTTAACGCGACAAATCCGGACCGTACGCACCCTTTTGACAAGCTTATGCTGCCATCGCAAGATTATTACGATCTCTGGCGCCGGACGCTGGTCAGTCTTTCCTTCCGGCTTGAGACATTCGTCCAGGAAGTAGATGGCTTACTGAACATGACAACAGGATGCACACGATTACATCTGGGATTATCACTACTACTACGGTTGGGCGATGGGAATCTTCTGGGCGGTAGTTGTTGCGGTGGGCATGGGATACCGAGCACTCACGAAGTCGCTCACTAATCAAGGTCGAAGTGGCTTATGGATCAAACGCAATATTTTGACGCCCGCGACGTTTGGCCAGCGCTGCGTGCAGGACTTTGGAGGCTGGGGTACTTTGCCTCCACGTGTGCAAACACTGACACTGACTTTGTTCGTGGTCCTTAATGTGGCCTGCAGCGTACACGGTTACGATATCTTTGAGGGATATGGCTAGTGAGTTCTTCCCGTGTCAAGATTGTATCTGTTGGCTTTGTGCTGATAAGACGGGCGTTAAGCTATCCTACCGTGGGGATGCAAGTCCTACGCCACGTCTCCGATAGAACGGGTATCATCTCATTTGCCAACTTTCCACTTATATGGTTATTCGGCATGAGGAACAATCTCATTATCTGGCTCACAGGGTGGGACTTCAAGACATACAATAATTTTCACCGCTGGGTAGGACGAATAGCCGCTCTGCAAGCTGTAATACACTCAATAGGATACACGGCTGTTATCTTCCAGCGTAAGATGTCTTTCAAGACCATCGAAATTGCTTTTACTGACATTTTGCAGGGGGTGGTTGGGATTACTTCTGGAGAAGTATGCACATGACCTACTGGTGGACTGGTGAACTGGTAAATTATCCCGCGAGTTAGGAGTGTTCGCCGCTAACTCCCTGATAGGCCACTATTTTCATGTGCATACTTGTTGGTTTGTCGGTCTTTTGGTTCCGGCGCAGCCAATATGAGCTCTTCCTTGTGTCTCACATTGTTTTATCGGTCTTGATCCTCGTATCAATGCTTGGGTAGGTTCTATTGCGTAAAACAAGATAAAGCGGCGAGCTAATCACATTCCAGCCATGTCTCGATTTTCATTAATGGTGACTACGATCCTCTCGTCTGGATTCCGGCCTTAATATGGCTTTTCGATCGGATCCTACGTGGGGCTCGTATCTTGGCCTTCAGTCCACTCGTCTGGAAAGCAAAGGCCCTGATCACCTACAACGAGGATGCTCACATGATTCGAGTGGTCGTCCCTATTTCATCGAGTCTTTATAACATCGAGCCTGGGACATTTTACTACCTTATGGTGCTCAACAAGTGGAACTTTTGGGAGAGCCATCCATTCACTGTGGCATCGGTATCAGGGCCTGGTCGATACGGTGCGGGAGCCCTGGAAGAGTCCTCTCCTCTATTGCGTCCTGCATCGATTTCGTCCCAAGAAATGAGTGGTGAATCAGAAAAGCTTCATCGGGAAATGACCTTTTTAATCCGGCCGTACGACAGCTTCACTAGGCGGTTGAAGGAGTATGCCGAAGCAGAACAGCCAAAGCCAGCTACAGTATGTGTGGCTATAGACGGTCCTTATGGGAAGGTCCTACCCTTGGAAAAATTCGACAAGGTCTCCTTTATCGTCGGAGGCAGCGGAATTGCTGTCCCGATCTCATACCTCGAGAAGCTCACAATATCTTCCACACGGCCAAAACTGGTCGAGATTCACTGGGCTGTACGGCAGTCTGCCCTCGCTGTCGACATTCTTGATCACGAGTTAAATGATGCGCTCTATAATGAGCAGGTGAAGATCAATATCTATGTGACCGGTGCCGGTAGCAGGAGAACAGGCGACGAGGCTATCTATCGCCTCGCGGAGTGGAAGTACAAACGATTAAATGTCGAGGGGATTATCGACAGGGCCTTGAATACCAGCGAAGGGGGCAGTCTCGCGGTAGTCACAAGCGGTCCGGGTAGGATGGCTGACGAAAGCAGAAGCGTAGTAGCAGCCAGGACGGTACACTCTCTACCTCGCGTAGAGTATTTTGAGGAGAGTTTTCAGTGGTGATTAACATTATAGAGACTAGCATATAGAACGATAGAACGATAGAACGATAGAACGATAGAACGATAGAACGATAGAACGATAGAACGATAGAACTTGAACGAATTGAGCGATTGAGTCGATCATAACCAACCAAGCTAACAACACTTCTATTTTGGCTGATGATGTTTTAGGCGAGATGGCAAAGAACGAGCCTACACGACACTCGCCTTTATCCACACTGGCGAACTAGGGTTGTACCAACAAGTCGTACAGCGACAGAGCATTCTTCGCCACGTTTAGCAAATGCACAATACCCTCGGCCCGTCGTACTTTATCCTTGTAGTACCGATGTAATGATTCCAAGTCATGCAACCTGCTGCATACTCACGGCAGATGCCGATGCTTCCAGAACCCTTGTTGAGGCTCACTGCCACGCCAGACCAGCGGGTTCGCAGCATGATTCTTACCTAGATCCCAGTACACCGGAACACACCGGTCAGAAGTCAGGGGATAATCTCGTCTTTTTTTGGGAAACGGAAAATCCCGTTTTCATCCTGTCGCCTTGCCTTGGCTTTGAGATTAAGGTAGCACTAAGAGCGGATAGCGGTGACAGCGGACATTTCGGGCGCACAGGCAGAGTTTGTCGGCAGGGTAATTAACACGTGGGGGTAAGGTCAGAATTGGATTAATTAGGTAATTATGCTTAATTTCTACAGTGTGTCTCAAATTCAAGAAACTGTGCGCGGTTTCTTCCTTGTCTCTCTCTTCTGCAGGTTTCACTGAGACCAGTAAAGATCGGCAAATTGATCATCAGTCCCAAGCAGCATCTTGCAAGGTTAATCAGGCCGATGGTCTCATATTAGCAAAGTCAATCTTATCAGATGGCCACAAAGTTTTTCGCCTCGGAGATATTCCTTGAACTAGGTCCGATCACCTGGTCGGACCTTGATGTCACCCTCGCCCACTGATTGATTAACCAAGGATCTGATAATCTGTCCCGAGCACGTAAACTTTAGATGCCGTTATCGGTAGATGGTAGTCAATCAGGTTTTTATCTGATCTTGCCCCGGCACAACCACTTTTCCTTAATTTAGCTCCGGCTCGGTAAATGCTTCTTGGGATTTCTTCCCGTGAAGAACATGGAGCAGTTCCATGTACCTTGGGTAGCAAGTTCCTGACCTCGCTTCTACGCCCACCCCTCGCATCCTAGTCTAATCATCCTTGCAGTGCCTGGACCAACAGCACAGTTTTTGGAAATTTATCCCGTGTACCACCGAGCAACAAGGCCTAAAATATGAGACGAAAAAGAAAAGGGTCCGCGTCAGTCAGAATCGGGTATGCCGGTCAGCCCAAGGGCAAGCAGCCCGGGGAAACCGTGAACCGTAAACTGCTGTAGACTTTAGTGTAGGGTAGTTTCTGAAGAACAATGCAGGGAAAAAGAGGCGAGTTCAAAAAGAATGTAGCTTGTCTGGAGACTTTAAGCCTGGAGTATCCGGTTCTAAACCGTATGATAACGGCGTCTGGCAACAAGGGAATCAGGACGGCCTCGTCAGGGAGAAGCGACGTCGTACTAAAGTCTAGCATCAAGGTTCCCAATAAGGTGGTCAAATAACAAGGCACGGTATGTTGAGGCGTCATTGTAAAGTGTTCATACTAAACTCTCGTTTCTATGCATCACTCTTTTTCAAATCTGTCTTTTTCTATTTAAGTAATATGGAAAACGGAAGATTTTGATAATACAATCGTCAAGCCCATCTTGCTAGAACACTCGATAGCCCCAGCGCAGAAGCATTCCTTGTTCACCGTTGACCTATACGTTCCCATGTGACCCAAGCTCAGCATCGGAAGTCACTTCATTAATCCATCTCTATGTGCTTCTCTTTAATCAAATCAGACTCAAGACTCCCCAAGTAGCCCATATTTCCTATACACACGGATCGACAGGTGTAACTGCATACTCTTTTGCCGATCATTATACTCAGTGCTCTCAGGATTAACCAAGCTTAAGAAGCCACAAGCGCTCTACAAACACACACAAATATCTTTTTGTTACTAGTAGGGCTAAAAATGTAGCTAAGCTACTCCAGACAGTCCGGAAGTCACACCGAAGTGACTCTCAAGCGCGCATCTTTACGGCTAATTCTTCTTCGGATGGTTTAATCAGGCTCGAAGATCTAGGCAGAAATGGCAACGATACTCAGAAGACGGTAGAGATCACGGTGTCGAGCTAGATATATGGCAGTGTTTGCCGACTTAGTTATCCAGGTCTATTCCAGCACTAACAGACAACTCTTGGTTATTTCTACTAACCTTATTCAAAAATTTGACCGCTTTACTACAATAGATATTATCATTAACCACTAGGTATATATGCCTTCTAAGCTTGGCAATCCTATTACTTCATACTCAACCAAGAAAATAACCGAGAACTATAACGTCACAATATATAGCTCGAAACACTACCTTACTAACATACTGCAGTCCGATGCATCGCAATATCTCAGCTATAGAGATTTAGTCGCGACGCGGTCCTGACGAACACTTCTCTTCCAGAAGAATACAACAATCTGGTTAATCTAACACAAGAATTCGCTATGCTGGGTCTCACTTCTTCGTGATGCTACTTCAGATTAGTAACACAACCAGCCCCGACTTTTCGAATCTTTCTTCGCAGTAACCAATCAATAGCTTGATAAGATCCCCGAGAATAAGAGAACAAAAGAGACATCAGAGTAGACCACTATCAAATACCATCTGCGAACCGACGAAAGCGGTGCCACACATGATGAAAGGCAACTGCGAGAACAGCTAGAACGCGCGACAAATGCTAAGTCATATCCTGATAACGGGTTATAAAGCGTAGCCCTAGCTAATTCTCTATCTACATCCGTAAGACTAGCGTCAAAACAGACTGTCGATCTGCAGGAGATTTAGAATGACTCGAGAGTCTAAGAGGGTCTTGAGCTCATTGCCGAAAACTTATATAAGCACCGGTCTATCTCTTGCCCTGCCGGACGCCGCCAGCTGCGCAAATTTCTCTCAATTGGAACGTTGGCTCGAAAATTTCCAGTTGATAAGGGTTAAGACGATGCACTTAGTAAAGATGCTATCTCAACCTTGAGTGAATGTTTTGCTTAAGGTTAAAAGACTTAGGATCTAACTAGAATCCCCAAAAGAACTCCTATTGGAGCTAGAACGTAACGCAAAAGCCAATTCTGTGAGCTTTTCGGAGATGGAAAACCTATGTCCCGGGACGCTTTTTTTTTTTTTGTCTAGCCACCAGCTATCGACGAATAAATCTTAGCTTTGAAGAAGAAACTCGATGTGATACTCCTAGATGACTATAAAGAATTTTTGAAAGTTAGGACCGGGATTTGGGTCGCATGGAATGGCTTTCATTTTGATCTGACTTTGTATGGAATAGATGATGTTTGCTGAACTAATTTAAAGCTTGAGATTCCTTTTCTGGAATTCTACGAGAGTATTTCTAGCGTGATTAAGCTTAATCTATCTGATGAATGCGAGCCTAAATGGTCTTGTTCTAGACTAACAATCGAGATTAATCTGAAGATATTCTCTCCACTCTCTTGATTACTCTTCATGGCACTAAGAAAATTCTCGATGGATATGAAGAGGCTATGAGTGAGCGAGAAACATCGGAAGCTGCAAAAAAACGTTCTCCTAAGCTTATTGAGGCTCGATATGGTACCTTTAAGCAGATGCAAAAGCTTGAGTGGGTCACGATTGAGAAACGTGATTCAGAGATACAGCGTCCCATAAGCCGCTCGCTTACAGGATAGACAGAAGGGTCCATCCAGGACGTGCGGCCGCACCCATAGCCTGCCATATGGTGTGATACTTGTAGATAGAAGAAGAGGCTAGGAGTCTTGCTTACAACAGTCTAGCTAATAGTTCTTAATACAATATTGGCCAACACAAGTATGCTGCAGGTACTCAATGGATATGAAATGTTGCAAAAGGGTTTCGTTAAAATATGCAGTGACTATGGAAATAGTAGAAAACTTAGAAATTCAACTTCCTTCATAAACAACGTATTATATCCCATGTTTCAAAAGGAAGTCCGATACTATACAGTCTAGTTTCAAGGATAATGCCACCGTTCATAACCCTTATTTTTATCCTTTTATTGCTCTTAATTCTTATGTATTAACTTCATTAAGCTTTGAATTTTAGTCTACAATCATGCTTTGTAGACCCATCCAACTCTACGAAATAGGAGAGCGAATACACTAATCATGCTCGTATATATACCCTGAAAGGCCAAAGACTTACTTGCTATGATGAGTAGTGATAACTGGACGACTACAGCAAAATCAGATTCACAGTCAGTTATTGTATCCGGCATCGATAGACGGCAAGTCATTCTGGGGACTTTCCGCCTTTTTGTTTAGTATCGAGAAATTAAGTTATGGATAGCTAAGCATTCCCCGTGCAGGTCAGCCCTACGATCAGCGTTCAATATGACACACCCACTGGACGGCCTCACGAGAATGTTTTATGACTAGCGACCAACAAGACCCAGGCAAAAAAGAGGGTGCTAATAAACAAGAAGGTCATGGCTATCGTCATCGTTAGCTACATGCAGTGTCATCTTGCGGGCTCCGAGAGGCCATAGTTTTATAAAACCAGTGTACTTATACCCTGAATGATTGCCTCGTGCGTCATTCTTTTCTTTCTTTTTGCTTTTATCATCCCCGACCTTTGTTGATAGACGTGCATCATCATATGACCAGTGCTGGTTCGCGTCCAAGCCCCAACCATTTCTCCATGACGACAACCGCCCCAACAGCAGTAGCGCTATGTGTAGCATGCAGCAAGTTCATTATACTTCTGTTTTCTCACCTGGACCACGATTCCATCTCAGAGAATAGCACGTCCACCGAGCCTTGTGGTGAAGTCCCCACCGGCGCCGTCACCCAATATCGGGATACAATATCTAAGTCAGCACAAAGCGCTGATCTTGGCCGCAAATGGCTTTTGCGAGATTGAGTTGCATACAGAGGGTATCTCGGTGTCGATGCGAGAGATAGCTTGCTTGCCTTGCTCGCGGGGGCTGTATGAACAACCATACCGCAGAGAATCGTCTAGGGCCTATCCGCAGCCAGTCACCTGCCCACGTTAGCATAGCCCAAATTCGAAAGCTCGCTCAATCGAACTGGACTGATCATCGATGTCAGTGACAAGGGCTCAAAGTATTCAAGCGGCATACGTTTTCAGTGTGACGATACAGGGCATTTGTCATTCCAGTTCGACACAACTCCTCTTCCGTCATACCTCCCACTTCCTGTCTCGTAGCATATCCTCGAAAGAAACTACTATGTAATCACTGGAACAAGTAGAAATATGTGGCCTCCCAATCAGAGATTAGAGGGAACATGTTTGAACCCCACGCTGAGAAGCTTGCTTAAAAGTTCAAAGTGAAATGTTGCCATGCATATTGACGAACATGTTTCCATTCTTACTCGGCGGACTTTAATCTCTCATTTCACAGGTCGAGTTTCATCATACACTATGGGTTGATGTTGCCGTCTAAAACTGCACATGGCCAATCCATAACCCAGCGCAACTTGGCTGGCATCAAGCTGCGAATGCCTCGAATATCTCGTGCGACGACAGTGTGGTCTCCCTTCCCGTTTATCCACCAAATTTGCTCGATTTTATCGAGCAACACCAACACCCTTGCCCACATAGCCATGGCGAGTGGGTCGTGTCTTCCAAGCATCTTGCGATATTCAGGGTGGCAATTCAACGCCATGAAACCAATCAGAGGCCGGAGAGCTTGCGCAGACGCACCGGAATAAAATAACTGGTAGCAGTGACGAACGTAGCCTTTGGCACGCATGTAGACATGTCTCCGGTCCTCTGGTATGTTGAGAACGTCAAATGCTTCCATCAGCTGTGTGAGCTCCCAATTTATACTCTTGAGCTGGGCTCCAGCGGTGAGAAACAGGTCGTTTTCTACTAGTGATGGGATATAAACCATGGCTCCGTGTCCAACCCAATCATAGCCCGATTGCTTCAGCAAAACCTGCTCCTTCGCGAACAGGGTCGTGACTCCTTGTAGCATATCGTATGTCTGGAGAGGAAGCTCATACGTCACACCAGACTGTTCCTGATGCGCAAGTAACCATTGTAAATGGGCGAGGATCACGGCGGCAAGCCAGAGCTGCTCCGAAACTACGTTCGCAGCGGACAGTGCTTGGCGGTACTCCTTGAGCGCTTGATCCAGGTACCATCGCACCGCCATCGCCACTACAGTATCTGCCGGTGAGCAACCGTGCAGATGAAGCGCAGAAATGGAAAGCATTGGGTTCAACACGAGCTCGAACTCGAAGGAGAGTTGCGGTATCACCCTTTGCCATGTTTGGTGACCCCTATCCACGCATGCAGGCATCTCATGGCTGACGACAGTGGCGTAGTGGTACATCAAGCGGAGCTCCAATTTCCGTCGCTGGCGATTGTCTGTTGCCAGAGTGGCGTAAGGATTCAAGTGGCCGGCAACGGGTTGCTGATTCACAATCACATCCCGTGGGTCGCGGCTGCCGATGAGACGGGGCTGTTTGTGACTATTCCACTCGCAAGACTGAATCTCAAGGAACCGCCGACGGCAATTTGAGCAAACAGGTCTGGTCTCGTCGCACTTGATGACGTTTGATATTAGATCAGATGACTATGTGATCGATCGGACCAAATGTTTGTGGTATTCCAGGGAGGGGTAAGTACCTTGACTTTGCGGAGTCTACATTCTTGGCACCCAAACCGAGACTTTCTGAGCATGTTCCAGTATGTGATATCCAACGTCAGAGGTATATGGCTGGTGACCGATGGCGCTTCGCACGAGGAAAAAACGTTGAGGCAAGAATACAGCAAGCATGCGAACATCCGAGTGTGCGAACTCGGTGCAAGTTGAGTGGGTTATCATCAAGCGAATGCGGCTAAAATAGCCTCAAGGAGAAGGGCCAATCACGACGGATAGCGAACTTCCGAGCTTTTCTCATCTTACCCTAGTCTCAAAACGACGATGAAGGAATGTCAGATGCGGCCTATGATCTTGTAGAGGTCATATTGCGGCAGACAGGGATTCGCTCTTCCTCAGTTGCTAGCCTGTTGAATCGTATACGAGTCAAAAATATCTTGTTATTGCGTATCGAAGTCAGTCCTAGCTGGCCCGACGGCAGGGTGGATCAGCAACGTGACACGGAAGTGTGTTCAGTTGGGGCTTTTCGTATCTATCTCCGTGACGAAGCAGCACTGCCCGACAATAAACTCCGGTTTCAACTCCGTACCCTCCGATTCTTGATGGAGCAGGATTGATAGCCGAGTCTAGCTAACTGCTGGTCGCTTAGTTCGCTTTACTCCGTACAGCGCCGTAGTCAGGAAACATTTAGGTATTAATACACCATTGTCGGTCGCTAGGTCTTTTCGTTTGCTAGCCACTTCAATTCACAATCCTATCTCGTACACTGCATTACTTTGCTACAGCAATTGTATATTTTTTCAAAGATGGTTTACCACGTTGCGACCCTATACCCCAACGATGACGGCATTCGATTCAATGAGACCTACTACCTACAAACCCATATGCCATTTGTTGAAAGCATCTGGAAACAATATGGATTGCTTACTTGTAAGACAATCAAGTATCCCACTTCTCTTGATGGCTCTCGCTCCAGATACTTGATTTCTACGCAGTTGGAGTTTGAGAACGGTGAAGGTTTGACAGAGGCTTTGAAGGATCCAGAGACTTCCAAGATCTTCGCAGACCTTCCCAACTTCACCAACGTGCAGGCCGTAACGCTAGGAGGTACTCAGCTTTAGGCTACTCATCAGTGAGTATTGACCTGTTTTGTCGGATGGTCATGTCATTCTGACGAACTAGTATGACAAGTACGACGAGAAGGACGGTGCAACTATTGAACCGATAGAAGGGAATGGGAATAGCAATCACAGCTCAGTTTCATAAGTAAACTCGCAAAGCTCAATAAATCTTGCAAAGTGCTATGAGCACACTTAAAAACACCCTTCCATCATAATGTTGTCCTTCAAGTCAACCTCGACGTAACTACCAGACTCCTTGTTAGTCGCAAGACGATATAATCGAGCGTAGCATATCCTCTTAAGCCGCTGATATTAAGTGAATGCATTTTTCTTTAAGTTTATCTAGTATTTCAGAAGTTTTGTCAACACAGGTGTACCCAATTGGATCCTTTTGTGAACCGTTTTGGCTGGCAGATGGACTGTCGTCCTTCTCTGATAATAAATTGGAGGGCCATGGGCGTGATTCTGAGGTTCAATCAAGCCATGCCTTATACTATGTTGGCGATGCATCTTTCTGACGTATGTCTGCACCTTCTTCATTCCCCTTCATGTATGTTAGAGACCTCAGGGCAATCTTTGACAGCTAATCTAGTCGGCATGTATCTGAAAGCCCAAGACGGCATTAAGCCACCGCTCTGGTCTACAAGGCCGGTGACGAAACGATTGAGATTCCATTCTGACTTGAGTCTCACCACGCTTTCCCCTTGCTGTTTCTGTACAGATACTTTCCCCTCGGTTGTGTTCCTCTTTAAGTTCTTGACGCAGGTGATGCATAGACTTCTGTACCTCAATAAGAACCTACGCTTTTAGCTGAGCGTTCATCAATTGCTTAGTCACAATTGGTCAAGCTCCTGTTTGGTTCAGAGCCAAATTACTGCTTTTGGGAGACATTATGGGACTCCTTCAAGTGGGGCTTGCACAGAATTAGGTCGCCCTTATCGGATAATCAGTGGTTGTAGAATCTGGTGCAATGAGAATGCAGTGCCGCTGGACGAGGCCGATGACCAAGATTGATCATCGATATCATGGAGATATTTCGCTCCGTGCCTCGATAGAGGACGAGCTTGAGCTCTGGGGCTCCTTACAAAATTTTCATTGAACCACTATAGGAGAAGCTTGTAAGCCGTCTTGAAGGTCGCCTCCAGATGGAAAGAGTACGACAGACAATGTGCTTGTCACTCGTATGAGTCTTTGGCGGTCTCGAATATCAAAAGTATTACTACCAAGTAATGGTAAGTATAAAAATTTTTGCGCGGCCCTCGCATCTTGTTCTCAGGTGTTACACCGGAAAGATGTTCATTATCTAATGTCGGTGGGCGGATTGGCTTTAAGTCCACCAGGGCAGATACTCCAATTCCTATCTCTGAGCGACGAAAACGTATAATATATGTATTCGTTAACTTTAATATAAAAGACGCGCTAGTTTGGATTCAACTGAAACAAAACGGCGATTGATTCCCCGACCAGCTGTGGACAACCCTGCGTGTAAAATCTTCTTCAACGCATATCTTGGCAGATTGGCGCTGAACCCCTCATAGCTGATAACCACCTTTTCGAAGAGATCTGGTTGGAATTTGACATATTATGAACGACCAATGGTATCGGTAGCATTTATGCCGTGTCCGGGGACTCAAGGCGGTCGGCGACTTGTGAGCCGGAGTGGCCGCCGAGGATATCGTCAAGAGAGGCGGCTGTCGGCGCCCCCCTCCATACCATAAATAAGATGCATCGGGCCACAAAACAGAAGCCGTTTTTCTCGGGGAATGTTTTAAAGTAACTGAATCAACATGAAGCAGACAATTGAGCACGCGTATTATGAGCTCGAGCCAACAGTATGGGAGGCACTCGTGGAGTGTATCCCTACAGCAGATGGCGCTCTTCGATTCCTCATATCTTTATTCCCATGTCTAGGCTGGCTACCTCGATACAACTGGCGATGGCTTCTGAGTGACAGTATTGCTGGTCTCACAGTCGGACTGGTTGTCATCCCTCAAGCGATGGCGTACGCTCTTCTAGCAACGCTCGCCCCAGATTTCGGTCTATATACATCTTTCGCAGGAGCCGCAACTTACTGGTTGTTTGGAACATCGAAAGACATTGTCATTGGAGTATGTTATCTACATAACGTCGTGGGCTGTTGGCTAACGTGTAGTTTCTCAGACCACCGCTGTCGGTTCTCTCCTAGTTGGTGAAGTCATCGCCCACGTCCACGAAGCACGACCGGATACCTATACAAGCGTCGAGATCGCCAAGACACTATCATTCATAACGGGGTTGATCCTGCTCGCTTTAGGCTTGCTTCGTCTAGGATGGCTCGTTGAAGTCATTCCATATATCCCCGTGTCAGCCTTTATCACAGCTGCCAGCATGATCATCATGTGTACCCAGCTTCCTGCATTGTTGGGTATCCCTGGTGTCAATACACGAGAAGAGCCTTACAAAGTGTTGACATCGACACTTCGCAAGCTTGGTGATACCCGTTTGGACGCTGCCATCGGTATCACCTGCTTGGTCCTCCTCGAGTTGGCCAAGTTTATCTTTACCAAGTTGGAGGCGCGTCAACCCACGAGAAAGCGGACCTGGTCAATGTTATCATCCCTACGCCTCACTTTTGCCATGTTGTTGTATACATTAGTCAGTTACTTGGTCAACCGCAACTTGCCGGAAGAAGAATCCAGATTTAAGATCGTAGGCCATATCAATCAAGGTTCGTCAATTCTCTGGCAATAAACCAGTTGTTCATCAAGCACCATAAGCTAACCGACCTCAGGTTTTGTCCATGCTGGGCCTCCAACTCTCAAACCCGACCTCATCAGTGTCATTCTGCCTCAGAGCCCTGTCATCTTGATCATTCTCATCGTTGAGCACATTGCCATCGCAAAAAGCTTTGGCAAGAAGTTTGGGTACGAGGTAGTCCCATCACAAGAAATCATGGCTCAAGGAACCGCAAACATGCTGGGTCCGTTTCTGGGTGGCTACTCGTGCACTGGATCTTTTGGAGCGTCGGCTGTACTGTCCAAAGCTGATGTCAAGACGCCCATGGCTGGGCTCTTCAGCGCACTCGTATTGCTTCTCGCCCTGTACGCTCTAACGTCTGTCTTTTACTATATTCCCAGGGCTGCTCTGGCAGGGTTGATCATACATGCCGTTGTGAATCTTGTGGCATCCCCTTCTACAGTCCTCAGATACTGGCGTCTCTCCCCATTCGAATGCCTGATTTGGGTGGCTGGTGTTATCGTGGCTCTTTTCACTGGCCTCGAAACCGCCATATATCTTACCACTGGACTGTCTTTCTTGCTTCTACTAGTCCGTATCGCGCGGACTAAAGGCCAGTTCCTAGGTCGCGTGTCTATTCAACAGATAGACCCCAGCTCGGATGGGGAGTTTACAGGTACGGATAAGCCTGAAAAAACAACTACGCGCGACATCTACCTAAGCCTGGCCCGTGACGATGCTTCCAACAAAGACGTCATGGTGGAAAGCCCTCACCCAGGCGTCCTGATCTATCACTTCCCTGAGGGTTTGAACTACCTAAACCAGGCACTTCATCTCAAGGCTTTGACAGATTATGTGTACACCCACACCAAGCCCGCGACAGAAGAGCTGGAAATCAACAAATCAGAAGCCCTTTGGTGTGACTCTCCCATTACATACATGCAGGACGCGGAGCTACCAGTGTTACGAGCCATCGTCATAGATTGTTCAACTATTAACAATATCGACATCACGAGTGTTCAGGGCTTGGTTGATGTGAGGGCTACCTTGGATCGATGGGCAAGTCCATCCATACTAGAGTGGCACTTTGGCGGATTGCGTAACCGATGGGCTCGGCGGGCTCTGGCAGCGGCCGGTTTTGGACGCAAACCGACGGACGATTGCCATTCTTTTGGAAGCTGGACATCAGTTCCTTGCTTGACCGGATCTTTTAACGAAGCAACAAAGGGTCATGGCAGGAGGAAACAGAGCAACACAGACGACGAGAGTGCAATTGGCTCAGAAGTTCAGACCGACGAACATGCGTCATCGATCGATGCACCTCAAGACTCGAACTCGGAAAAGTCACAGGGCCTCCAACCGGTTTTTGCGCTTGACAGGCCATTGTTCCATGCTGATCTTGGCGAAGCGGTGGCGGCGGCTTTGGAGAGCGCAAGAAAAAGCGATTGCCGTCCACGGACCGAAGATTGATCCACTATTTTCGGGCTTGTCGGCCGGGAACGGTTGGTCTTGACATGCCGAAGCAGCTCAACTTCCGACTCCCGGCCGAAACATTTGTGCCCCCTCTACACCGCTAGTCATTCGGCGATGTGGGAATGCCGGGGACTCAAGGAGTAGCATGTTCTCGGGATCTTATTAAATTAAAGTTGTGGCGATCATCATGAACAAGTCGCCGACACCCGGCCGGGGAACGGGTTCGGTTTGCGGAATGGTCTGCGGGCAAGTTTATTCAGTGGCCACGAGATAACCCTATTTTTATGCTTTTTAATCTCTTAATCCCTACACCTTTATCACCTTATCTCTACATTGTGCCACACCCAACCTCATTGTGAATCTGCGAACTTTGAGCCTTCAACGAACAAGCTCACATCAAACACGTAAAGTAGCCAAGAGTGAAGAAATAACGCAGTTAAAAATAAAACCACGGTGTGTATCACACCAAGCCCCCTCGAAGGTGGTTCGAGATGACTATGGTTACTGTTCTCACCGCAATGCCGGCATTTGCGCCCGGTGACACGGTGACACCGCTGCGTCCGGCTGTCGGCGGCCTTTTACCTTGTAATCGGGTTCAGGCCACGCATATCTGTTATCTTGACAAAGAAGCGTGTCGGCATAAGCCTTGGAATGCTGTCAAGTCACTTCCATCTCCGATCCGGGGATCGAGATTTTAGACCCCGAGATCCCCGGTGCCCCACCCGACTCGAGGCGGGGAACCGCCGACCGGCCAAAGAACGCCTCCATTGACGTAGGTTAATACAGCGAAGCTTGAATTGACTTAAGGCGGAGCTGCTAAGTAGACAGGAAAGGTGAGCTCCACAGACAATCCATATTGTGAAGCCTAGTGTTACGTTCGAGCGCCGTAAAGGGAGCGGGGTGAATTCTAGTCGCTGTCGCACATATGCAGCCCGGAAAGCTCACTCACTTTGGCTAAGATAGTGGCCCATAATCTCTGTCACAACCTGTATTTTATCTTTTACTCACCTCGCCACATGACCTCTGGCACATGCTCTTTCCTTCATACTTCCGTATCTCCAATTTCACCATGATGTCAGTGCCAGACACCATCAGCAACACACGTTGTGTTCGCCTCAACAATATTGTCCCAGATGGTTACGCACAAGTTTACCTCAAGCTTAAGTACTTCAATCCAACAGGCTTTTATAAAGACTGCATGACCAAGTCAACTATCGAAGAAGCAGAGAAAAGAGCCAACCTTAGACCAGGGATGACAGTGGCAGAAGCAAGTGGTGGCAGCACTGGTTCATCATTGATTGGCACTCGTCTGCGCAGCCAAGGCGTACAAGTGCCTTGTTGTATCCTCGAATGCGTTTGCTATCGAAAAGCTTCGAACTATGAGCGCGCTTGGAACTCAGGTCGATCTAATACGTAGTCCTTCCGGCAAGAATCACGTTGATCGATCCGTCGCGTTGCCGAGCATGCGAAGGATCCTCAGATATACTAGACGAACCAATTCGAGAACAAAGACGCCTTTGTGGGATATCAAGTCTTAGGCTCAGAATTATTGCAACAATTTCCGGACGGTGTGGATGCCGGTTGCTGTTCCGAGGCCAGTCGAAAGACATCGAAGTGGTCAAGATTGATTCTCTGAGCAAATGTGAAAGAAAACGCCTATTTCAACCCTTCTTGAGTTACGAAGTTCTGTGCAAGGTCTATTGTCTTGAACGAAAAAGTGAAAAGCAGTCCAAAGTCTATAAAATCGTCACCAATGCCTATGACAAGCTTGAAAACTGGGAAGGTGAAGCGATCCAGTGCGTTCATGAGTACAATACCAACCTTTATGGAGCTGTTTGTGCACATTATACCGACTCTCGGCTGCCAGGACTGTCCCCCGAAATGCTCGCGGATGACAAGGTCGTGGGTAGTGTCTTCACTTTCCCCAACGCTGCCTGCCCCCGCCCATCGGTCTATCTTGGAGCAATGGGGCTAAACACTAGTTTTCCCGTCCATTGTAATTGACTTTCTCTGTCTGGTTCTGATCTTATCACAAGTCTACTCATCTTACCAAAAGATGAAAATGGGTGTCCCGAGCAGTTGGTACAGTGGTTTGAGGCAGCATGTCGAGGACATGGATATGGATTTTACCTCACAAGTTTTCAATTTGAAACTCTGTTGAGTGGAACGCATCTGGAATAACCCAACTCAGAGAGTTGGAAACGAGCTTCAGAAAATTATTGATCTCTCCGCGCTGGGATAACTGGGTCACCAGGTAACAGCCACTGGTTGCAAAGTCAATTCTATATGTATAGGCAGAGAGCGTGGGTGTTCCTAGCTGATGTAAGACATTATCCGCACCAGGAGGTGGCGCTTCGCTTCCCAACGCGACAGCAACTGAAGACTCAAGGGACTGAACCATGGTGGGACATGTGGAGGAACTAGCTATTCGTATTTGAGGCTAGGGATGAGTATTTGGTCCTGTTTCGCTCCCGACTCTAGGCTAGATATACCTTTGTGGACCATAGTTCGATATCAAGAGGGTTAAGTCTGGCTTGATAATAAGTGCTGCTAATTCAGTAGTTACCGTGGCTACCTAGATCAAGTCTGCAAATCAGAGTCGAATGTCCTGCCCAACCACAATTGCTTTTGGGCGTTTCAAATTAAGAATAACTCCAGATGATAGGTCTTATCCTCAAATTATCTACATGTGATAGTAAGGCCTTCAGATTTCAGTCCGAATTATGTATATATATTCAAACATATACACAGTAAACAAGGCTGGTAACAGATTTTAGCTATCATGGTCAAGCTTGTGACTTCCTTCGTTAAGAAAGTGATTGCAAGTTACGGAAGAATCAGTCTCCTGGTGCATTCATGCTAGTTGTGGGAGAAACCCAAGAAGTATTTGACTTCATAAACTTCACTGACAAGATCTCAAGCGGACCTGATCTGTAGGCCACTTTAAAGAGATATCTTCATCTTGGTCTAAGGCTACTGATATTTCTGTTAGCCTCAAATAAGTTATAAGGGCCCGCCATCAACCTTGGTAAGGAAGACGTTTCTTGGTCTATGGCAATCAACAATGTCTCTGGCCTGAAACCCATTGACAGCGTCTTGCAGCCACGCTTGCACCGCCATACGAGGCGCAACCGACTCACTTGGCATCCGTGACTCAATTTTAGTTGTAACCAGCTTGACCCTGACTCAGTATTATATACCTCACGTAACAAAGGAAACTCATCTTTTCTCTTAATGCCTCTACAATTTTAGTAAAATGAGCAAGATCATCACTGAGAACTACGAAGCCTTCATGAAACTAATCCTGAACTGTCTAGTACTTGTTATTTAGAAGCATGCTCTTCTCGATTACGGCAAGTGACCTAAGTTTGATCTACACCGTCCCGACGTCATGATTCCACAACGTGCTTGTCCTTTCCATACTGTCGCCTTCCCTAGCTCATATCCTTTTCTTAATGCTATTCACTATATGTTTCAGCTTGCAGCATTGTGATAACCCACTTATACCCCGTGCCGCTTAGATAAACCCTCCGAATGGTCGCGCACTGACTCGGGGTCTGCCAAGTGGCCGAACGGGACCCGAAAATAGTTGTCGATCACAACCGAATATATCCCTTTATATCCACTATCTATGCATCGGCAGTTGATTTTACAACCCGAGCCCGTGAACTACATGGAGATCACGACAATCGTCGAAACATCTCTCGACATAAAAGACGTCGTCGAACCGTCTATGTCCACTTTGTCCAGAGACATCAGTCCTACCGAACATTCATCAATTCACCATGACAGTTGCCAAGAACCCATTTGAAGGAACCCCTATCTTCACTCGATATCCACCTAGTGGTATCAACGTCCTTGTTGTGGGCGCTGGCCTCGCTGGTCTCACCTTTGCTATTGAAGCATATCGAAAAGGCCACGACGTGAGTGTCATTGACCGCCGTCCTCACTTCAACGACTATGGTAAGACGTTACGATAGAACCACTTGATTGTGTGAGAGGCTCACATAATCTACAGGAGACTTGATTGCGATTCAATCTTCTGCGATACGAACAGCCGAGTCATGGCCAGGCTTTCTGGAAACTTGTCGTCAACAGCGCATCCCGCAAGTTGGAGACATGTTCACCCACGACGATCAGTTCATCGGTTCCGTCGAGTTCGGATTGAGCACAGTTCGTTCCAACTTCCATAACTTGCTCTACCGGTACGCCATGCATGTTGGCATCGACATTCGTCTTGACGCTCGAGTAATAGAGTATTTTGAGAACTCAGACAAGAGCGGTGTCGTTCTCGATACCGGAGCCAAGATAAGTGCTGACCTTGCGGTTGCTGCTGATGGCATCGGTTCTCGATCCGGCGTTGTCATCAAAGGAGAACGAGATCAACCAACAAGTTCGGGCTATGCGATGTTGCGCGCAACCTATCCGGTCGAAAGAGCCATGAAAAACCCTGCTCTTGAAGAATATCTGAAAGACCGTTCTGCGACCAAAGGTGTAGTCGGACCAGGTGCACACATCATCACTGGACGTAACGAAGATAATGTGTCGTGGATGCTCACGCACAAGGTATGTCGACCACTCTCTTGACATGAGATACCTGCTAATGGCATTGTGCCGAAGGATCATGATCCCAATGGTGAGAATCGCGCGCCTGCTGTAGATCCTAAGGAGGCCTTACAATACGTTGAGGGCTGGGTTCCTTGGGTGTCTGAGTTGATCAAGACCACTCCCGAGATGGGAGCCGTCGATTACAAGCTACTTTGGCGCAATCCTTACCCAACATGGGCCTCAAAGCACGGCAGAGTTGTGCAAATTGGCGACTCTGCGCATGCATTTCTTCCAACTTCAGCCAGTGGCGCTACCATGGCCATGGAAGATGCTGTCTCTCTGGCTACATGTCTGCAACTTGGCGGCAAATCCAACTTGCCTCTGGCCGTAAAGGTGCATAATACGCTGAGGTATGTTGAGATTCTCATTACACGTGACTTTGCTAATCCATCGTATAGATTCCAGAGAGTCACTTGTGCACAGAAGACTGGCTTCAAAAACCGCCAGCAGTACCACGAGACGACTTTCAAGCCGGCCGAGAAAGGAACGCGTCCAGTTTTCCCCATGGTTGGCAAATGGATTACTCAACACGATCCTGAGCAGTATGCTTATGAGATGTATGGGCGATGTGTCAACCACCTAGTTTCCGGTAGTCCTTTCGACAACACGAACTATCCCCGGGGTCATAGCTTTAAGATCTGGGTGGTGGAAGAGCTCCGTGAAGTGGCCGAGCGGGGAGAGAACATTGTCGATGACGGCGACTGGTCTTAAGCACCATAGTCGCCTTGAGGCCAAACCCGACTTACCATGTATTTGCTATACTCATTAGATCGCGATAGAATTAGACAATCTCATCTTTGGTTAGATCAACAATCACTTGGTAGAAGTCCATTCAGATCTCAATTATACAATTATGAGAGTGAAGAATCTATGCACAACTAAATACCATTGAAAATTATGTTTTGTCCCTAAATTCTCCCAACCAGCGACTCCAAGCCGTTCCAAGAGTGCATCAACTGCTAAAAACGATGTGACTGGGGATTGAACAGATGACCTTTAGCCAGTGGCTTACAGAGGCTCAAGTAAGCGGCTGCTGGATGCCTTGTAATGGAAGGCGGTGAACTTGGGCAACACGCAACTTGTGGCTAGCCATCGTGGCTAGTGACAATGGTGGCGCTCCACATCATAGACTGGTACAGTACACTAGCCACACGTCATGCCCGTTGGTCAGTCTCGAAATAGACGATGAGGGCATCTCATAGGCGTAGAGAACAAATCAAAAGTGTATCTATATTCCGTTATGGCGAGGCTACGGGCGGAAATGCGGAAGTTGCCCTTTATTACCTTGTAGCAATGGCTGAAATGCTGAGCAATCACTGGTACGCGTCGCGTATGCGCGTAGGTGAGCCTCGGCTTTCTGGCTAGCGCGTCTCCTAGGAAACTGTGGAAATGCTTACACCAGGAGCCTTTCCTAAAACAGTAATGGGCTCCGTGAGCATCCACCTAAGCGTTGGGCATGAATAATATTAAATAAATTCATGAGAGTCATGCGTTCAATCTCGTATTCAATCTATAGTTTCACATTAAAGGGTTCGCTAGTCTCTGACAATATCTATATCAATCCATTGACAGGTTCAAATCTGGTGACACCTGCAAGGGTTGTAGGGCAAATCACTGCACCAATCACTTAGCGTAGCCTGAATTCGCTTTTGCATCGAGTGGCTGAGTTTCAGCTACCCTACCGAATCTTGCCAAGCACGCCGCTCGTCTGGTTTTTCATGCATAGCTTGGGATTAAGGGTCATAGCTGTCAGAGCCTCAATATGAAAAATATGGACGTATTGGGATAAATCAGCTGTCTCGCGATGATCACGTCTACCCTGACCTCAGTACGTATGCGATGATTAAAGAAGGAAGAGATATTTCGCAAGTGCCAAGAGAAAGAACTGTGATAAAAAATCTGTATGTGCAGCTGTCAATCCTGCATGGTCTCGACGCGCCTAATAGTGTGTCGGATGTGGCCGTTGACATTGGGATCGCTCGGTCAAATGTCACGATACCCGTAGCCTATGTGTCCATTTAGATGCGACAAGGGAGGGAACCTTGGTTTTTTCAACAAGCGTATTTCGGATATGACCCGAAAGTACGGGGCAACTCGTGGTCCTTGATTCCGAGGAACTGGAGAGTTCTGTGGGTACTTTGAGTTTATTCTGAGCTCAATATCCCAAGTCATTGCAGGACAGTAAAATGTTTACTGACCGTGATCGTTGTGAGATCGACATGATTTAGGAAAAGACGGTAAAAAATTGAGTCATGTAAGAGCGTAACAACATTAAAGTTTGAAGCCATCAGCCATTGTGTCATGCCAATTACGCCATGCGAAAATGAAGCCAGAAGAAATATTAGCCTATTACCCTACAGCTACCACGAGACTTTCCCAGCACGCGCACAGCACAATCTTACAAATGGCCTTATTGTATCAGATCACAATTGGAAAAGAAAGAGAGATCATATGTAGGGTAACTACACGTGTCAGATCAGAGATCAGCCAGAATAACTTCGCGTCGGGAATGTAACCCAACATGCATAGCGTTGCGCTTCTCGACTCTTCCCATGTAGCCATGTCGGACTATTTCCCCTGTCTCAGCGGTCACAACCAATGACTTTCATCCGCATCCTCGTCAAAACGGCATAGCGTCTGTTGGTTCTGTCCCGCGTTGTCTGTCAGCTGAAACTCCCCCGCCGCTTACCGGACTTAGTTGCCGTGCAATAACACCCCAGGACCGAGTAGGCATAGACTCCTGGGCCCAACCTTGTGCGCAACTGGTGGATTTACAGACTCCGCATTAGCTTGGCATTCCAGGTGATTGGGGCAAACTGCGCCGTTCTCGACTCATGGCCTATGAGCTGCTAGCTTAAATGTCGGTTGGTGTCCTTCTGTTGCGCCCCAATCAACAGAGCGCGCTTCTAGAAAACAGTCACGCGGTGGGTGGGCGCATTTCTTAGTGAATTGAATTTTGGACAAGACAGTCGCAAACAACTTCGGTGCTATCCACCCCTTTCCCCGTGGGGACCTGTGCGCTAAGTGGATGACTCCAGGTTACTCTATCTGTGTAGGTAGTTTATTCTTATGGGGCTAGAGTTGTGACTCAATTCCTCATTGGTGCGGTAAATGTGTCGCGACTCTGGGGCTCTCTGGGGTTCGAGCCAAAAAGTATTAAACACCTGCCATACCCGCCCACTGTCGATCAGTCCATCGTCTTTTCCACCTTATTCCAAGCAGTCAAGTAAAAGTCGAATCGTCATCATGAAGCCCAAGGTTTATCAATTCTTGACCGGAGTGTTTGCGTCCTTTGGATCGCTGCTCTTTGGTTACGATTTGGGTGTCATCGCACAGGTCATTGCTTCAAAGTCCTACGAGGAGCAGTTCAACACAAATGATGGCGCTTCTGATACGTAAGTCCCAGCACAAATCCCATTGAAATGATTCACTTCTGACTGTCGCAGTGGTGCCGTAGTAGCCCTCTTCACCGCCGGTGCCTTTTTCGGTGCCGGTTTCGCTGGCCCAACCACCGAGTACACTGGTCGACGATGGACCATCGTCATTGGCAGTCTCATCTTCATTCTTGGAGGTGCTCTACAAACTGGCGCGTCTGAGATTTCGCATCTGATGGCTGGTCGATTCCTCGCTGGTCTCGGTGTTGGTTTCCTTACCATGATTATCCCTCTGTACCAGGCTGAGATTGCCCACCCTTCGATTCGAGGCCGAGTTACTGCTCTCCAACAGTTCATGTTGGGAATTGGTGCTCTTATTGCTTCCTGGACCGGTTGGGGTACCTTCAGAAACTACAGCGACAACCGACAGTGGCGAATCCCTCTCGGCATCCAGATCATCCCTGCCCTTATTCTTGCTGCTCTTATCTTCGTCTTCCCCGAGTCTCCCCGTTGGCTCATGGACCAGGGTAAGCAAGAGGATGCCCTCAAGACTCTGGCCCGCCTGCACTCCAACGGCAATGTCGACGACCCTTGGGTCCGCGCCGAAATCGAGCAGATCCAGGAATCCATCGCCGATGAGCATGCTAATGCTGCCAAGTCCTATTTCGACCTTTTTAGAGACATGTCCTGCTTCCGTCGTGTCTTGATTGCTTGCGGTCTCCAGGCATCGATCCAGATGACTGGTGTGTCTGCTATCCAATACTACTCAGTCACAATCTATGCTCAGGCAGGAATCGACGCCGAAGAAGCCCTCAAGTATCAAGCTATTAACTCCATCATCGCTCTTATCGCCCAGGCCCTCTGCATTGCCTTTATTGATCGCTTCGGTCGTCGCTGGACTCTTATTTGGGGCAACCTCTTCAACATGCTTACTTTCATCATTGCCACAATCATGCTGGCCGTGTACCCTCCCGGAAAGGGTACCGCTGCTCAGGGCTGGGGTTTCATCATCGTTACTTGGGCCTACAACTTCTCCTTCTCCGCTACTTGCGGACCTCTCTCTTGGATCATTCCCGCCGAGATCTTCGACACCCGCACCCGAGCCAAGGGTGTCTCCCTCGCCACTATGGTCTCGTTCGCTTTCAACACCATGATCGGTCAGGTTACCGGTATTGCCATGGCCGCTGTTGGCTGGAAGTACTACCTCCTTTTCGTCGTCTGCAACCTGACCAACGCCCTTGCCGTCTGGGCCTTTGTCCCCGAGACCAAGAAGCTTCCTCTCGAGGAGATGAACTACCTGTTCACCCATGCTCCTTGGTTCGTTCCTGGCGTCGACCGAAGCCAGTACACCGCCGACTACCAGGCCGACTTGGCTCGCAGGGCTGAAGCAATCGATGAGAAGCTTGCTGCCGAGCATGAGACCGGCGAGCACGTTTCCAAGATCTAAGATGGCATATGTTGGGTTGGCCAGGGGTTGGCCAAGTTGATGATAGTATTTAGCTCTATAATATGCGTGAGCTTTAGTCAGTGCACCACTAGGTAGACACGTTCACGCTAGTATTCGTGGCTTTATAATTCAAGTCTATTATTCTATAATCTATCATGTCGCTAGTGATCTCCAATGTATTCATGTATGCTTAAGGTAAACTCTCGTGGCTCAAGCGAGCTTTTATCTCCTCTGCCTTATCGGCCCCAATGAATCCCCAAGCACCTTTCGTCTTAGCCATGTCAAAGTCCTCAAGCCCGGTGTCAGGAATATTCGACAGTAAATCCTTGGCCGTCTCGTCGCCTTTGGGAGATTGGGTAAAGAATAACCTATTCCATTTAATGCCCGTCTTCTCTTCTTCCTTTCTCCGTTTTCGTTGTGATTCTTCGATTGCGCTCTTGTGGGCATATACTTTTTCAATGTCGTTTTGCCTAATGGCTTCGGTAACTTTCCACCAAGCTCGACGCGATTCCCACGGTCCCTGCTTGTCTACAGGTGTGATGTTGAGTGGTGAAATGGATATTTGGTCGACGTGAAATTCTTCAAGGGTATTTTTTGATGAGTCCTGGACAGTCAATTCGCCCGTCCATTGTCCTGTGATGCGATATACTGGGGCATCTCTGTTATCTGGGGCAAACACCTCGGCCGTAACCATGTTCTTTTCGCCGCCGAAACCAAATCGTCCTTTGCCTTGGAATTCGATCTTTGTCAAGTATCCACTCGAGCTGGTGATGTAGCTTGGGCCTTCAAGTTCTGGGTATGGATGCCCTGTTGCTACACCTTTGACCAGTATTGTGGGCATAGTCATGAGATGTTTTTCGTCATGTTTTTCGTCTGTGATGATGGCATAGCCTGTCTGACGTACTGTAACCCCGCTGACAAGACTGAAGGAGGTTTCCTGGCCGACGAACCCATTGGAGGATATGCCGCGTTCTTTGTTGTATATTGAGCAAGCTGTGACAGGAGGGTGATGTGATACTTGTTCGACAATCATTTGCGATTTTGAACCAGAGTTGTCGGTAAATGAACCAAGAAATAGTTCACCCAGAAATGGGTTTAGTGGCTTTTTGGCCGCATCTGCTGAGTCTGCGCCGACGAGCTGCTTAAGACTGCAAACATAATTTTTTGCCAATAATAAGGCCCTCACCCCGGGATCAGGCTCATCGGCAGGCTGAAGGAAGAGGTCATGATGACATGCCCAACTGACTGGGATCTCAATGGCTGATCTAGGAGCGAGGATAAAGGGAGGGGCCGTGACGTTAGAGAGATCGCCTTTGACAGCGGCGAAATATGAAAGGACGTCTTTGAGACGAATGGTAGGATCAGTCATTGAGAATGATGCTGGTGATGGTGACGATGTTGGTGGAGTTGATGGTGGTGTTGTTGTTGATGGCGATGATTTTGCCAAGGAATCTGGTTGTTGGTGTGACTGATTTGCTTGGTCCATTTTTGCGATGTGCGTTCTTTTTACAAGACTGCTAAGAGAAGTAAGTTTATTAACAATCGATTCAAAGGAGAAAAAAACGTCAAAAGGGATCTGAGAATCAGTATCAAATCGAATACTAAGAAATTTGACGTCATTGATATTCGCATACGCATTGGACGCGGATACAACGGCACAAGCAAGGTTCTCGCACTCGGTTAATATTCCCCAGCCAATTAGAGCCTGTGATGCCAAATGCAGCCCGCAAAAGTGTTTGCCATATGTACGCATCATAACGCCTTATCTTTTATCTCCATTCTAACACCGAAACATTTGCATTCTACTCAGCCTCAATTTGACCGTCACTTTACACGCCAACAGTGGCAATCTTCCCCTCCCGCCAATACCACAGCCCAGCCCACGTCGCACCCGGTCCTACAAGTAACTGCCCAGCTATAGTAGAGAGACCAGCTTTCACTGCCTCGTTGGTCTTGACGTAACCGAGACGTCTCAAGTCCCAGATGGAATAGAGTTGACTTCCGAGATATCCAACGGCCGCCAATGCTGACTCGTATTTGATCAAGGCTGTAAGCCTCGCAGATAGAGACGGCAGAGACCGTTCGGACTTGAAGGGGTTGGGGAGATTGAGGAAAGTCTGGAAGAGAGAAATATCCGGGTGACTCCATGCATAGGCCATTGTAGTGACATGAGCCGTAGCCTGAACCGCGAAAGCAAAAGTGTATACGGACTGAAGAGTGTTGACATCTTTGGCTTCGTAGCGGCTCATGTCTCGCTCTCCTTCCCGCTTCTCGGAGCCGTTCCACTTCGTAAGACCGGCCGAAATACCAGCGACGAGCAGGTTGAAAAGAGGCGGCGCAAACTGCCAAAGAGCTGACCAATTCTCCCAAGCTTGTATACGAGGAGTCGGCGTCAATGCCATGATGGTTGGGATAAGGAAGCCCGCAGTGATGGCAGGGATAAGTGACTTGGCTACCTGCAGAGGAACAGCGCGACCAGATGGTGTCTCGAAACCAAGAAAAGAGCTCAAAATTGCGTAGATTGGGGCTATGCGACCGATGCCTTGAACTTGCATAGCCACAGAGAACAAAGAAGGTAAAGCCAGAAGAGTGCCTTGGTTGCCGAGCCGATTATCCTCGATAGCATAGATCAAAAGAGGCGAGATAAGCTGAGGTAGAAAGTTGAATAGATATATGCGCGCGGAAGGATCCTTGTTGAATGTAGACACTGCAGATTTACTCCAAGCACCAGCTTCCTGGAATGGAAGACGGAATGCTTTTGAAGCAGCAAGTACTGCAAGACCCATGCCTCCAATAAACCCTTATCGAACATAGTCAGATATCGTCTTGCTCACAGGCTTCGCTGGGAGTTCATCATGGAAAGGAATTGCTCGTGATCGATAAGGAACAGGTAGTTGATGTAGTGTCGTGCCGCCGACATAGCTGGCAACCATATGGTTGAGAGTATTTTCATCTACGCCCAGTGGGCTCAGGAAGTCCCAAACAAGTGTGGATATGGCAGGATTCTCGTAAGCAAAAAGAGATTGCATCTCATGTGAGCGAGTCACAATCGCGTGCGCTTTCTCGTATCTCGCTGACTGAACTTCGCCAAAGATCTGAATATCGTTGCCGGAAAGATTAGACAAGTCACCTTCTCGGTTGTCCCTGTATGTAAAGCCCTAACAAATTCGCGATCAAACAATGCTATCACCAAAAATGTCACGTTGGTACTGCCAGACCTTAGCTGGTATGTGGGGATTATGCAACGAGCCTCTAATGGCTCGATCACTAGAGTTTTCTGGTTAGCTGATGAGACGTAACAAGACGGAGTTCTCCCACATACGACCATACCTACTAGAAAATACGGGATCCCGTCCGCTCTCCCATAGTCAAGCTAGTAAGGGGCGGATTAGTAGTTGGGTCGGTGACGACCAGCGAATCCCCGCTGTTGTATGTTTTGCTCTTTTTGGCTCCGATGAGCATTGTGAGGCCTTTTTTGTTTCGTCGAGATGGTAACGCAAAATCTTTTACAAAAACTAAACTCGTTAGGAAACCTTCACCTTGAACTTTTTCAAGCTCTTCATGTTTTGGTAACGGTCATATTGAGTACAGCGTCTCTTGTCATCCTACTAAAGCCTAACTAAGCATGCCTAGCAATTGTCATTTACTAAATCCTTCAACCAGGTCACAATCCGTGAAGCAAAGCATCACCCGGCGCCCTAGTAACTCCCTTGATAGAGACATATCTACTCCTTGCCACTTGAATCTTCCGCGGCATCCATTCCTCGTGGATAAGCCTCGTTGCTGTCAAAGTGATACAGCTGAGGCTCTGGCACGTTCTTCTGGAAAAAGACATATCTCTGGATCCACCATGGCAAAACTTGAGTCAGTTGGTGCTTTGCATGGATAGTCGTCGGGACAGCAAAGACGTAGTCGAGTTCCTCCAAGCTCCTCTTAGCAGTCTCGGGCATGAACAGGAAGATGGCAATAAGCGCGATAATGTTCAATCCGGCATAAAAGCCAAAACTTCCCGCAGGAGTGAGTGCAAGTAGCATACGAGGGAACGTAAGTCCAAGCACAGCAGCCCAAAAGTTGTTGGTAGCAACGGCCCATGACATGCCGATCTCTCTGTGGGACAGAGGGAAGACCTCAGCGGAGTAGACAAAGGCACAAGGACCTTCTCCAGGAGAGTAGAAAGCAACGAATGCGAAGATGAAGAACGCAATCATGCCCAACTGAGCTGGGGACGATGAAGGGATGTAGAATGACATTCCGGTGCCGAGAAGAGTGAGAAACATGAATGGAAAGGTGGAGATAAGAAGTGTGCGACGTCCCCAAGTATCAATTGTTTTGAGGGCAGGGAAAGCAAAGACGAACATGGTCTATTGTGAATGGGTTAGCTAAGAGTTTTAAGAAGAACAAATACTTGGGAAAGGGTAAACGTACCATTCCAAAACCCCAAGACACGAGTAGTGCCGTGATGTTGTTTGCGCCTGCTTGGGTGAAGATAGTGGAGGAGTAAAAGGCAATAATGTTGACTGTTGATAAGCTTATGGTTAGCAAATTCATGTAACGAATCAAGTGGTAAGATGTCAGGCTGAGGATGAGACTTACTACCACACATCTGCTGGGCAATCATGATAATTCCTGAGGCCTGAGTGGCTCGGCGAATTCGAGGAACAGTAAACAATTCCACTGCTCTGGTGAAAAAGTTGGCCTTCTCAAAGCCTTCCTCCTTGATAAGCATATCCTCAGCGAGAAGCTGTGAGTGGATGTAGTACAAGTCTCGCGCAGCTTGGAGAGGTGTGTGGCGAAGTCGAAGGAGTGACTTGTACGCCTTGCTATGTCTTCCCTTCTTGATCAACCATCTAGGTGACTCAGGAGCGAACCAGATACCAAGAAGCAAAGGAACAGCTGGGATGAAAGCAGACCCAAGCTGGAGTCTCCAAGCAATGGGACCAGTATGGACCACGGCGAGGTTTGCAGAGAAGCCGAGCATGATTCCGAAAGCGACAAACAGCTGCCACGACATGACCAAAGCTCCGCGAATAACAGCAGGGGCATTTTCCGCAGAGTATACAGGGACTGTGACCTCCTTGAGGCCCATTCCCACGCCGAGTAGGATTCTGCAAACTAGGATTTGAACCCAGCTCTGGGAGACTGCTTGGCCGATCGGGGCGAGGAGACTGAAGAGGGCTCCGATGAAAATGGTACCACGGCGGCCGATGAGATGGTTCAGGGGGTCGGAAAGCCAGCAAGCACTGAGAGAAGGTTAACGTCCGTCGGCGGTAGATTGCATCAGCAGAAGACAACTTACAAGAGAGCAATTGCCATGTACGGAGCACCGTTGATAGCACCAATAATCCATGAGTTTGACTCACAAGTTCCAGCTGCCTCACAAGCTTCACCGTGATCCGCAATACCGAAAGCCTGGGGGAAAGACAGATTGGCTCCGTTGGAACCCGTCTGATCCCATCCTTGGATAGCTGCACTGATGGAGTTGAGGAAAATTGTAAAGTAGAGGGCCTTGGGGTGTTTCCATCTATGATCTCTCTCAGTTCGTAGTGCTTCACGGTCGTATTCGCTGAGTTCTTCAATCGATTCGAATTCGCCGGGTCGCTGGGCTACGAGGGCGCCATTTCGAAGGTGAGGCAGAGCATCGTTGAGATCGTGCTGCTGGGCGTAGGCTTCAACTTCTCTGAGGAGTTGTTCCTTAGGGATACCGGCGAGGGGGTTTTTGATCCTGTTTTTGTTAACGCTGGTCAAGATAAGGGGCTCGGGTTAGAAGACTCACTCTCCAGTTTCGTTGTGTGTCATGCTGGCGATACTAGCCTTTCGGTTCTTCTCAGCAACATCACCTCGGCCCCTTCACAAGTTAGACTCGGGTTATCAAACGGAAAAGAACACAAGGGACTCACTGATCGGCTTGCTCAATGTGATGAGACATGGTGAACCAGATGTCGAGTCAGATAAGACAGTAATAGAGAAGATTGTTCGATGGAACTCTGGAGCTTGAGTCTTAGAATCCATTGTCGGGATGACCTTGACAATATATACAAATTCATCTTCTTCAGCGTTTCCCCAAGTTCCCCAAGTTCTCCGCGTTTACAACGATTCTGGGGAAGTGTGGAGAATTCTCCTTCAAGCTTAACGTTAGACGCATCCATCTCGATGTGTGTGGCTGCTCTACAACTCGGCGCGACCACCGAGCTAGACTCGGCGAAATCCTTAGAGCGGGCGCCACAAGCTGGAAAAGTGGTTCACTCGGTGGTCCACCCGAGCCCCAATTCTGTGACGTGACCATTTTCTTAACGAGACAAATCGATAGTGTTTCCGAGTCATATTCACGTGCAAAGTCCTAATGGGGCATTGGGCGATTGGCGGTGCGGGCGAAGGACCGAGGGGAAGAAGCTGACAGAACAATAGGGTTTGTAAAATACTCCATCTCAATCGATGAGTATCTAGACGTGTATATAACGACGAAGAGTTAGAACTGTACTGTACCCAAACAACAAAGCACTCGCTGATTATTCCCATCTCCTGATCTATCTTGAGAAATCATAATTATCACAATGGCTACCGCAACTGTTACCGAAGTCTTGCAGCGAAAGCCCAAGAACTTTGCCATTCAAACCAACCCGGCGCATGACCTGCACCTCATCGAGGCCGATGTCCCTGAACCGGGGCCAACGGAATGCCTGGTCCATGTCCGTGCCACCGGCATTTGCGGTTCAGATGTTCATTTCTGGAAGCACGGCGCCATTGGACCCATGGTTGTTTGCGGCGAGAACGGCCTTGGTCATGAGAGTGCTGGTGTCGTCATTAAGACGGGTAAGGACGTAACCAAGTTCAAGCCTGGTAAGTAAACCAATCCCACGATGAGTTAGGCGTCTGAATACTGATGCTCCGGCTATAGGCGACAGAGTTGCTCTTGAATGCGGTGTTCCATGCTCCAAGCCTACCTGCTACTACTGCCGAACCGGCCAGTACAACGCTTGCCCTGATGTTGTCTTCTTCTCTACTCCTCCCTACCACGGCACTCTTCGTCGCTACCATTCCCACCCCGAGGCTTGGCTGCATCACTTGCCTGACAGTCTCAGCTACGAGGAAGGTTCATTACTCGAGCCTCTCTCCGTGGCGCTTGCAGGCATTGACAGGTCCGGCCTTCGCATGGGTACTCCCCTGGTCATCTGCGGCGCTGGACCTATCGGCCTTGTGACTCTTCTAGCGGCTCATGCAGCCGGAGCTGCCCCTATTGTTATTACGGACTTGGATGAGAATCGACTAGCCAAGGCCAAGTCTCTCGTTCCTCGAGTTCGTACTGTGCTTGTTGAGCGAGGAGTGGGGTCTGAAGACCTGGGCAAGAAGATTGTCGATACTTTGGGCGAGGAGGCACGACTAGTGATTGAGTGCACTGGTGTTGAGTCCAGCATTCACGCTGGTATTTATGTGAGTACTAAATGAACCTGTTCTCGTGATTCTCACTCGACTAACGCATCCTTTCAGGCTTCTGCATTTGGCGGCGCTGTCTTTGTCATTGGTGTTGGAAAGGATTTCCAGAACATCCCTTTCATGCACCTTTCCTCCAAGGAGATCGACCTCCGCTTCCAATACCGCTACCATGATACATACCCCAAGGCCATCAGCTTGGTGACAGAAGGATTGATCGACCTGAAGCCCCTTGTTACCCACCGATTTAAGTTAGAGGAGGGCATCGAAGCGTTTGGAGTAGCGTCAAACCCTGCTGCAAGGGCTATTAAGGTCCAGATTATTGATGAGTAGAAGGGGTGTCTGTATGGCCAAGCACGACAAAAAATAATGACAGAGTTCTCATGTTAGAAGTTTTAGTCCAATGATAGATTGAGAAGCTTTTAGTTGCAGCTTTGTGAAGTCCTGGATCATCTGTGTGAGCCGTAGATTAATGCCAAAAGGTGTCAAAGACTTGATTAAAATCTTCCCCTAGAAACATTCAGCTGCTTCATACTGTTCAAGTGTGTTTACTACCAACGACTACCCGGCCGTAGGGATCCCATATCCAGGTATCCGCAGGTGACATTCCTTTCCTACAACTTAGAGTTGCGAGGGAATACATACCAAGGTGACCATCTCATGGGTCATGCTATGACCATCGACCTTAAAAGAATGGTCGGATGGCGTGACGTGATTTCATTGTCGTAAGATTAACTCCCCATCATGGGGTTTGTCATTTCACATGGAAGTGTAAGATCCCTTGCTATCTAATCTAAGGGATTGACCCTGTACAACTAACTGTACGGGTATCAGATTATGATGGTTGAGAAGTGAAAAGAGCGTGTCCTTCGCCAAAGTGTAGATTCGGCCGCCAGGCCATGTCCAAGGCCTACAGTCTCTTTCAATAGTCATTACACGCGTTAGTATGATCTGCTTAAGCCGGCGTTTTGCCTTCCTTAGCCGGTACAGGACGAAGAGAAAGAGGCTGCTTGTCTAGACCCAGTCCATTGTGGAACATGAAATACCCAACTCAGTCTTGTTCCAGAATCTCGATGGTCAGATGTTGATCCGAGAATTCGGAGTAATCACATCTGACTTGGTCCCTTTTATTGTCAGGCATTAGACAGACATACTTTCTCAAGTGTGCCATGATCTGATGAGTGAACGGATAGATGCAATACACTCAAATGGTGTGTTTGAAGCATGGTTGAATCAACAGGGGACCCGAAATTGGCTTTAGTATAGGCTCTTCGTGAAGTTTGCTACGGAGGCCTAGGTTCAGTAGGGCAAATTCTACAAGAGACTGATCGGCTTTCACCTAGCAGTAAAGTTTATTACAGATGATTGTGGAGAAGACAGTGAACGAAGTCACCGAATACTGATCGGTTCTGCAACAGCAGATCAATTCTAGACCAATCTGCACCAAGGAGGATAAGGCTCGATAGCTAGCATGTTATGAAGTCGCATGCGTTCACTTTCTGAATATCCGTGCGCCCGCTATGAGTCGGACTCGTCGGACTCGTTGTGACGAGGCGCTCGAATCATAGAGGCCATCATGTTTAACATTGTAGGTCCTATTTCCATTGACTCGCGGTTTGCCACACTCCAGGAAATGTGCGGGGAGTTTCCCCTCGGTCAGGTCATGTCGCAAACATAACAATGATATATTCCGCTGCCGACCGCGTTGATGATGAACGTAGCCCAGGACAGTTCGACTCCAACAACATTCGCAAGGTGCCCCGAAGCCCCAACGCGCTCCATCTCGTGGACCCCGACAGTGTTGCACTAAGCAAAAGCCATTGCTCGGTCGCATCTCCGCACGAGATTTATGGGTACACTGCCACAATGCTAAGCCAAGATTGGCTCGGCGACACCACCGAGGAACCTTCCGACCAATGAAACAAGACTCCGAGCTCATCGACCGTCTCCATCAACAGTTATCATCATATGTCACCTGGCGAAAATTCCAGAAAACAAACAACCTATGTATAATTGGAAGGGACAGAATGTAGGAACATGATGGAGCCCAGCGTCAACAGATTATCTTTAGGTGCTGTGTGCGCCCGAAAAGATCTGAAAAGACATTCTTCACCAAGCAAACAACAACAACCATGTCTCTAACTGGTAAAATCGCGATCGTCACGGGAGGTGCCCGCGGAATTGGTAAAGGCATCGTCCTCACCTTGGCGAAACAAGGCGCAAAGGTTAATATTACTCAATTGGTAGAACAGGAAACACCCCTGACTGAACTTTACAGGTTGCTTTCACCTACGTATCGAAGTCGTCAGAAACACATGCCAAAAACCTTGTCCACGAAGTCGAATCACTTGGCTCCTCAGCCCACGCAATCCAAGCCGATGCTGCATCTCTCTCCTCGCCCAAGGAGGTCATATCGTCTACCTTGGCTGCCTTCAACGTCTCCCACCTCGATATCCTTGTTAACAATGCGGGACTTGGATCTGCAGGTACACGAATCGAAGAGATCACGAGCGAGGAATTCGAAATAATAATGGCGGTCAATGTTCGTGCTGTCATCCTCATGACACAGGCTTTCGTCCCCTACGTTCGACCGGGAGGACGTGTTATCAACTTGTCATCTATTTCCGCCCGAGGCGGTTTTGCTACACAGTCAACCTACTCAGCATCAAAGGCCGCCGTTGAGGCTCTGACTCGTTGTTGGGCAACTGAGCTTGGTCATAAATATAATGTCACCGTCAATGCGGTCAACCCAGGACCTGTTGACACGGACATGTATAGAGCAGCGGGAGAAACACATCTTGCCCGTATGGAGGAGCAGAATAAGAAGACACCGGCAGCTCCAAGAGCAGGCACTGAGAATGATGTTGCAGAAATTATAGGATTCCTTTGTGAGGAACGATCGAGGTGGATTACCGGAGATATTGTCTGTGCTAACGGCGGCATGATGTACATCTGAGCCATTTAAACGACGACCAACCCTCAACAAAGAAGGGCCACGAATAGATGCTCAATAGACAAAATGAATTTGTACCACGAACTGATGCTATCAACCAGGCATCCAAGTCCCCCAATCCGAATATGGTCCCGTAGAATCTGAGCTTCCCTGCAGCATAATTCCTCCTGTAGCATCAAGCAATTCGGCATCTGAAGAGCTTTGAGCATAAAATGGGAAAGGCATACCCCGTTCACCAAGGAATATCGTGTTTCGATCCTGACCACCCGCATTGGGTACAGCGGGGGTCTGGTGACTCTGGTCTTGCGTGGTGAGTTCCCAGATATCCATAGAAGAGCTCTGCAGACTTTGGTTGGCCGTCGAGGATGTGGGTGTCTCGAACAGCGATAAGAAAAGTTCTCTTTGATCTGCAGTTGTTAGTATAAGACCCAGCTTGCGACGGCGGTAACATACCTAGTAGCCTCTTCAAGATATCACGAGCGCGCAGTGCCATGCTGTTCGTGGCGCCAAGATTCCACAAACAGTCTACCGCTCGCTTCAAGTCCCTCTGCCAAGCAGGTGCAAGAGGATGTGCAGGGTCGTAGATATAACAAGTTGCCTGCACAAAAGTAGCCGTGATTAGCCAGTATGTGGCATACCAGGCAAGACCCCGCGGCTGATTGGGTTCCCTCTCAACGTATCCGCAAATAGACTCGACGCACTTTTCCGCCACAGCGAGACACGTTGAGATGGGTTCAATGGATATGTCTAGACTTTCCTTATCCTTGATCTTTCGAAACAAGATAGGTCTGCTGAGGATAATACGAAGATGAAAGGACCGCCAGATGAGGATCCGCTTTGGGATTTCGAACCATATCTCAAATGTCAAGCCTTCGTCAAAGTAGGAAGGGAGATCCTTGTGCCACTGGGCAATGCTCCGATCCAGTGTAACGGCTCTGTCGTGGCTTGGGATCTGGTGGGCAAGAAGTTCAACTTGAACCATATTGGCGATTTGTGCAAGCCTGGCATGTTGGGCAAGACAAGATGTCGTACTTGGGCCATCCTTGGGACTGGGAAGGCTTTCCATGTCAACGGCGAGGTCCTGGTCATCGAGATTGGAGGGAGGCCTGACGTTGACTCCGACTAATGATGCAGGCGGTCTTCCTAGAGTCAATTGAGCCCCGGATACAAATACAAATATGGCCCACCATGCTCGCCGACGAATCTCCATTGTGAAAGGGCTTGAAGATGGTAAGAAGAATTCGCGGTGAAGACCAATTGCCAGAGCCATGCTCCAGCCGATACCGATGAGAACGAAACCTGAATTGGGCTTGTTCCGCTTTTGGAGGTAGTTTGCCATGAGAACTAGTCCTTGGACATAACTAAGCGATCCTTTCTCAAGGATATCCATGGTCAGACTTTGCCGAGCTTTTTTGTAGAATGGGACGTCGCTGTCTGATGCATCTGTTGCGCCAACAAAAGCTCCAATAGCGATAACAATGTTGTGCAATAACGGCCATGAACCATCGCGTGGTTTGGCAAGCGCTCCTATGTAGTCATCAGTGGTTATGCTCTTGGGGTCCTGAGGGTGAGCTCACCTGAAAGACGGGCGCGGAATGTTCCCTCATGAAGAATTGGGTACGAGCTATGATAGATCTTGAAGTAATCGTCTATGTATCGTGAAATGTCGGCTGAAGATGCTTCAGACGTGTTTCGGGTATCTGGATCATCGAGCGGGAAAGGTGTCGGCTGATCGGCGGGGATATACAAATGCAGAGTTTGAAGGAATTTCAGAGCCGCAACTCCAGATTGAGGCCCGGTATATCCGACCTTTCCCGGCTCTGTAATAAGCGACCCCATTCCGTCTGTTGTATTATCGAAATCTTGCGTTTCATCAAACTCGTAATCTTCAGCATTACTCCATTCAGCTGGACTAGGATCGTTGGAAGGCTGATTTCCTGCAGGCCCGTATCGTGTTTCTGGAGCCTCGGAAAGCGTACCAGGGCTTGAACTGGGAGGTAAATCCTGGCCACCTGATTCAAGACGTCGTATTGCGTCTTGTATATTAACTTCAGGCAGATGAATAGCCCAAGCCTTTTCCATCGATGAGATCAATTTCTCAGCCTGGTTTAGGCGCCTGTTTCCACTGTCAGCAAAGAACAACCTTGCAGATCCTGCAGCATCATCCGGGCTTGCCTTTGCAGGGTTGTGAGCGACTCCAAAACTGAGCTGTATCTGCACTCTTTCCTGTCTCTTGCACAGTTGGCGCATTTTGCCCCTCCGGAGCAACGCACTTTGCGACGCTTGCACTCATTGCAGGCTTGGGCCTTGCGCGATAGCAGAGGCCTGTGTGGCGAGTCGCCTTGTGAGCTGCTCATTGCATCCTTTTTGTTTAATATGACCTCAGATGGAAAACAAACGATGGAAATCAAGCAGAGTCAGCTAGTGAGAGGCAATGGTCAATTGATGACTGGAGTATCATTGGAAGAAATGCTAGCGGAGATGCTTTGTTGAAGATGAGGGGCTGGTCTTGTGCGTCTCGAGTCGATACCGACTAAACCTAATTGGGTAACGTTTCAGTGAAGTAAGTAGCAGCTAAGTAGTAAAGCAGAATAACAAATAGGTAAAAGAGAACTTAATGAAGGCTGAAGTAAATTAATCGTTCGTAGTATCATTGGAATAGATTTCTGAGTATGACAAGAGTCGGAAAATTAAGAATGTCCTTTGATCCACATCTAACAGCATAGGGTTACAGGTTTAATCAAGTGGGTGTCATCCCAAACTCAAGCTGCATGTTTGTAGTCATATCAGCCGGCTTCACTTCAGGTGAAACATTCGCTTCTTATACCGTTGTCGTGGCTCAATCCTCCATACTATCTCGCCATCCATTAACCCTGAGACATATGCCTCTCCAACGAGAACCCAATAATCTTCTATAGGCCGCAGGACCAAAGGCACATGACACCCACTCAGCATGACGACTCTGTCTTTAAGTTGAATTCCAGCTGGAGCGAGGCCCATTCTTCATTTCTTAGTAATGAAGAACCGCCTACCCATGACTGCTCTGGTGATGGCGTCCGAGAGATCTTGCGTCACTCTAGAATTAACGTGCCCGAATGCATCCATGAAAGATACAAACTCTGCGTAGCTCCAGGTATCTCGATTACCTACGTAATCTTCGTTGGCCAAGACTACTTGCAAAAAGTACTCTTTAGCGTAGTTGCCACTCTGTGTCGCAATATATTGCCAACAACGTATCGTTGATAAACTCTCGTGGGCGATGGTGACTGATCCCCCATATTGTTCTATGGTATCGGCAATAAATCCCTCCGCAATGAGTTTGTGTGTTTCTCCCTGCTGGGCCAAAGCGATCTTTTCCACCCAGTGACCGCAATCCAGCTGGCGCTTGCCAACATGGAAGCCAACTCGGCAACCCTGTATATTGACCAGAGAAGTGTCCCGAGCAGATGACATCCAGGCTTCGTCTTTTAATTGCCATAAATGCAACAAAGTCCTCGAATATTTTGCGAACTGGTTTGGTGTAATCTGGAGTTAGATCTTCGGTAGATACATCTGAAGTCATACCAAGCAAAGCATATAGCTTGTCGCGCGGATCCGTGGCTTGGTAGTCTTGTGCTGATTGTAGTAAGTGAACGAAAGGCATAGCTTCGCTAAGCCTGAAAGAATCGAGGGCTGTGAATTTCTGGTAGCCGCATGATCGAAGGAGTGGTGCAAATTCATGTTTTGTGAACTCCTGTCGGCGAATTGCCTGACACAATTCGCGCAGAAAAACCCGCGGAAACACAGTACGCCCGACGTAGATAACTAGCTCTCGAGCCGCGGCGACCTCTTGCACTATCCAAATTCGCCTCCACCATGGTATTTGAAACAGGGCGGACAGCCAATTCAGCGCAATCTCTTTGTAGTCGAAGAGTATTTTTCTATTGTTCGACTGGTAGTTAAGTATCATTGCCAGAGTGTAGATCACAGCTTGTTTAGTATGTACAAATGAACGTCATCTCCACTGATACCAATACTGACATTTGAGGCAGAAATGGACTCTCTGACTATCTTGCTGTCGACGAGAAGACTGGAAAAACAGATCTCTACTGGAATAACCCCGAGGCTATCGGTGACCAAGAAGATTGGCTTGGCGCTCGGGGATTTTCAGCTAGTGGGTTGGGCAAGGCAAAGAATGTCAGATTCGCTGATATTGACGGCGATGGGGTAAGTTCACACAATGAATATGGGTGAAATGACGCTGAAAATTGATTCCTAGCATGACGACTACATCTATCTGAAGGAGAATGGCGGTACTGTTATCTATAAGAGCGTCTACAACGAAAAGGGCGACCCCCAGTGGAGTCCACTTCCAGATGCAGATGCCTCGGGCATTGGGCAACGTCCAGAAGAGATCCAATTCTACGATATTAATGGGTATGTAGGACCAGTTGAATTGTGGCAGCAACACTAACAAATTTCACAGTGACGGAAAGGCTGATTACATCTGGACAAAATCCGTTGATGGTGAGGTCCGCGTCTGGCTCAACCAGTATCCCGACCCATGGAGGGATATCGGCGTCATTTCTGGTGGTGCCGGCACCTCAGGCAACAACATCCGTTGGGCAACTCTGCAAGAGGGAGGTCGCGCGGACTTGATCATAGCTGATCCTAATACCGGGGCCATTGGGGCCTGGCTCAACGCCTGTGACAACCTGGCACCTGCGCTAGTGTTGGGGGATACTCCTCCTGTCTGCAACAAGGAGAGTGATTTTCCAGGCCATGCCAAGATTGATAAGTGGTTCGCCACGGAAGCTGGTGACTTGTGCGTCGATTGGTTTGGCAACATTGACAAGCGTGTTGGGTTTGACTTCAAGTGGAGCAAGATATGGAATAAAAACCGGTATAAGCATAAGGTCCGCTAGTCGATCGCGTGGCGTAAGGGTTGTGAAGTCAAAGGGGACCGCTCTGATATGGATGTTCTTAATCCTATGGAGGATTATAGTGTTCGATATTGGCAAGCCTTCCAGCTGCCTTGGCAGAACTGTGAGTACATTATATCCGTTTAGGGACCTTTCTCTTTCTAACATTTTTTCTCAACCGGTTGGGAGGACAACAACGGAGTTGGAGCCTATCAGGATATCAGATATCTTAGGTATAAGATTGAGGCCGGAGTTTAAGCTGTTGAGACAGACTTTGTGTCAATACCTATAAGCATTGTGTAGAAACACTGACGCATTTCAATAATATTATGTAAACTAACTACAAGACTCAAGAGGTCCAGAGATGTCAGTTATTATTTTCTGCATCTTTGCTGAAACTACTTTTTACAATCCTAATGAGAGATTGCCTCCTCTCCACGTGTCCGACATTATGTCCTTGAGACCTGAAGCCTAGTCTGTCGATTTCAACCTGAACAGTGTTAGCACCATGCCACCTCAACTAACAGTGGTTCCAGGGATTTTTTACTTTCCATTTCAAATTTCAAACAAGCGTTGGCGCAAACTAGCATACCCTTGATAATATGGCTACTTTTATCTCCAAAACTTCTAACAGCATTGTACCATCACCGAAAACCATGTCAACACAGTATTAGGCTCGGGTGCAAATGAAAGGAGAGCCGTGACAAGTGAAGAGTGTCGAACTAGCCATGGCTAAACCGATCGCAAGGCAGATAAGACGACTCAATGCGGATGTGTTTGTGCCTTGCCATCAAAGTTCCTTCAGCAAGCCTGATAACCTGGTGAAGTGTGTGGCTATGCTCGCACAACCGGTGTAATAACAAGCCGCACCTAGCCAGACGTAGCTGGTTATGTCAAAAGACTTTATCATACTGGCGCTTTTATGTCGACAGAAGGATTCGTGAAGTGGTGAAAAAACGTCGGATTGGGTTATATGACGATTACATTTTGAGTCACGCCAATAACGGTCCGTCAAACAATGAGGCGCAGTTCTTCAACACATGGTCAATCTGACAGCTGGTGGAGACGGCGAGTATTGACCGATGCACGAATGCGGCTCGGACCTGGCATCCTCGGTCTTTGACCATTCTTTATTGGTTCATTGTCCATTGAAAAAATTTATCAACTATCTCTATAGACTCCGAGCTAGCTTGATTGCAATAGTTAGCGAGATGCTACATCCTCTAAGCCTCGCGGCTTAGACAGGTAGCATTTTATGTCGTGTGGAAGGATTTCTCATGTTTAAACTAAATAGATCTATAAAACCGTATAAGAAGCCCGACGTCATTTACTACCAAAACAGTTGGAGTCCAAAGTGAAAGCATGGATCAATCCATTCTTCAACACAGAGCTAGATGATTGCACTTACATGGCTGGATCCAGTCAAGCAACATAACATCTGAAATCCGGCTCTCATCAGGCATTCAACGACACAAAGTCTCTAGCTTTCGATTCGTGCCTTCATAGAGTGGCTAATCACCCTTCGCCGATCCATGCGAATCCCATGTCTTCCTCACGCTCTCTTCCTGAGGGTCACCATGAGCCCACTCATGAACCTACATTCAGTCCCACCGGCCTATTGGGAGAGGGATATGACGTCCTCAAGCAGGAAATGGAGGCCAGGTCGCATGTAGCGAGACAGGCGGCACCCGAGAGCCCTTTCACCGGCGGTCTTCTTCAATCTCTCGAAACAAACAGGCGGACAAACCGGGCAGAAAGTCGTCGAGCTACGTTTAGTAGCACCGGGTTTGACAGCACGTTGTCGAGAGCAGCATCTATGAGATCCACTATGTCTGAACAGAGCTTCATACGTCCTCGAGATGCTATGCGATCAAGGACATTGAGTGACATTTCTCTGAGGACTGATTCTATCTCTTGCTCTCAGTCTGGGATAATACCACCGCCCTTGCTGAATATGACATCCACCCTGCCACCAAGGCGGCCCTCGATGCGCGAACGGACTGGCCAAGTCGCTAGAGCTCCACCCGGTATACCACTTATCAGCTTGGCGGGTAGTTCCAGTGACCAGTGGAGATGGGATTCCTCGTCAACACTTACAAGAAGCCATTCAGTCGCCTCACGCTCATCGAATGGAACCTGGAGTCGCTCAGATGCCCAGCCCGGCCAACGGGCAGATACAACAGACTCCATACGAAGGGCACATTCTACGATGCGAAGGGGGTCACCTTGAGTCTTGCGAGTCTCATTGAACATTGCTTCTCTATTTTCATATTCCTTTGATTAGCTAACCGTCAGTGTTTTACCATAATAATGGACATGTTAGAGATATAATTGTACAGTCATCTGACCTGATAAGTAAAGAGAATTACCAGTGACTTGATTGATGTTTTTTATATAAAGGAGGTGGCCTTAATGATCAGCCTAGTAAGCTTCCCAAATTAAGGTCAAAATCAATATCCCCAAAATTTAACCAAAGGTTGTTGTCATTCCAGAGCAAATCTGTATCCGGGCTTGTATCTTCTCCCAACGGCTCGATAGCAGAGCTCTCGGCTATCAGTCCTTCAAACACTGTCTTAACCTCGATACATGCTGCTGTCCCGCTCTCCTGCATCGCCTCCTCGATGGACGTGCCTTTCATGAGAGCCTCAACGTGCGCGAGAACTAGAGCTACCCATAAATGGTCATGATTGGTTTCTTCCCCAGTTCTCGCACGACGCCTTGTCCAGTCAAGCGCAACCCGTAGTAATGACAGAAGCTCAAGTGTACGAATGTCGCCATTCATCGGGGTCGAGTCGGTAGCCAAGCCCATTGGCCAGCGAAACGAGCCCTTGGACTCATCAATCGTTACAATGAGCTCTGCTGAGATTATCATGATAGCCTGGAAAAGCGCAGACCTGTACGTGCCTGACGCTGTGATACAAAGGCGTACAAAGTCTTCCCCTTGAGGGCGAGTCACTCCCATCGTACGAAGCGCTGCCAGCAGCGGCTCGTCGGTTGATGAAAGTGGCAGGGAAGAATGTGCCAAATTGATTGCAGCATCAACGCAGGATTTTCTTGAGATCATGTATACAGGACTCTTGGGTCCAGCTATCATATACGGTATATGTAGAGCAAAAACATACCGGCTAATAACCATCTCGCAATACTGCCTTTGGAAGTCGGACAGATGTGAGCGTCGAGATGCAAGAGACTTATAGAAAGAACTACACGCAGTAGCATACTCTGAGCTCAGCTTGGAAGCCTGGTGTTGGTCGTTTGTAGTTAGGCTACTAGCAAATTTTGCGATTGCCAACCGAGTTGCGAAGGTGTGTCCTAATGCAACCTGAACAGTCGAATCGGTGTATTCATCCGGACTGTGTGGAGTTGGGTTGTTGTCTTGGTTTAGATCCAACTGCAGGTCGTTGAAGTTGGATGGCAAAGCAGAATCGAAATCTCCAAGAGAGATCAGTGGAGCAGCACCAGGATCAAGACACGAGCCTAACACAAGCTCGAGGACAGTCATCCATAGTCGTCGGCGCATCTCTGCTTGTGCTAAAGGGATCTTTGGCAGCTTGCTTGGATCGCGGTGTAGACCCATCGACATCGCTGCTCGCAAGAGGGTGCCAGACATTATCCAGACCTGGTCTCCGGCCGTTCCTCGCATATTCTCACGGGCGAGTATGTGTAGACACATGGTCTGTATGGTAGAGAATACAACTCTGGGCTTTGTCGATAACTCCAACCATGCCGTGGCCTCCTGTACCCATTGCATAGCCCAAGGACGCAACGAGAAGTTGTCATCGTGCAAGGATGCGCCAAGGGCAAGGCAAAGCTGCACCTGGATCGTGAACTCGACCGGAGCGGTACTGTTATTATCCCAAAGACGACGGTATTGATGCATAAAACTTGGAACGTGGAGAATACGGCGCACAGTCTCAAAGGTTCGAATATAGTTATCGATGAGAAGATCTGCGAGGACTCGATCGGGCAGCCGCTTACCATAATCGCCATATGTCCACTGGAATGTTTGTTTAGTTTTGAGCCTTTTGAACAGTGACTGGCAAGTCTCTATAATTAACCAATTATCGCTCTTTTCATGGTGATTTCGTTCAAGCCAGGCTACATTCTTAGGAAGCTAGTGGGTAATGTATTAGCTAGTTCTTAGTTCTGAGCCATCATTCTCGTCATCGTACAAGAAAGGTGGAGTAAATCCAGCTACTTGGAGCACAGTATCTCGTGTTGACCAAGACCGCACTAATCGGGCCTGACGAATCTCTCAAGAAATCAGACATAGGTTTGTTGTTTAGATTTTCGTTGCGATCGCTACTGATAATAGTTTGGCCATCATTCGTTCGATTGTGCGATTCTGTAGTGGGAGTTCTTCGCGAGACCAAGGGGTTGCCCGCACTGGAAGAATTCCAATCTCGGCTCTCCTGTTGATGCGATGCCAAAACTGCGCCATTGTGTGATGGTTGTTGTGGCAGCGTTGCAGCTGTAGTGACCAACGCGTCATGGTCGGCATCGGGAGTTGCAGCTACTTGTCGTGTGGCAAGCTCAGGATGTTGCTCTCTTAACGCCGGCCGCTGTAGAACCTGACTCCGGGCCGGCTTGGAAGACTCCGGAGCGTAGATGCATGCGCTATCACCGCCCTTGGAGCGAATGCAACCACCGCAGGGCTGCTGGCGATCACAGCGGAGCTTCTTCTGTCGACAGGAAGAGCATGCAAGCGGTCGTCGGCGACGGGTCTTCATAGTCGGACTTTGTAGAGACGAGTTTGATACTGGAGGACCATCTGTTATGCAGAAAAGAGGGGATCACGCTTGCTTACTTCCCGGACACGGGGTCGGGGACGGAGATCGATTTGACCCGGACTTAAGCGTCTTTTGGACCAATCACGAGCTGCGGTCGGAGATAAGACCCTGGGCACTATTCGTCACAGTTCGTTCCCCTACGGCTGATTTTGGACCAGACCAAGTAAAGAAACACACCTCCAAATCCGAAAAGGCATTCATTCTCCGATCATGCATGGAGAAATCTGCCTGTGTCCGGTTTTGTCTCCCAGGAGCCACACCTCAAATCCGAACAGGAGATGGACACATTTAAAAGCGTAGACATTCGCCCTCAAGGCCATGAGTTAATCACACAGCATTACCCTTAATCATACAGCAACTAGCACCTCTTCGCTCTGCTTCTACTTTTGCATTTACCAATTCTCTTTCATACCCCAGCGACATCATCTATCATGGCGGCAAACTTCGATATCACTCCAGAAAAGAGAGCAACTGCTCTATCATTCCTGAAGCGTCAACTCTTTCGGAAGACCCCCGCCGTAACCAAAGCCGAGAGAGACCTTACCGGGCAGACTGCCATTGTGACAGGTTCTAATATTGGTCTCGGTTTCGAATGCAGCCGTCAGCTCCTAGAACTAGGTGTGAGCAAGCTCATTCTTGCAGTCAGAAGTACAGCGAAGGGTGAAGCAGCAATGGAAAAACTTGCTACGCTATTGTCAATGACGAATCAATCCATGGAAGTCTGGCAGCTCGATATGTCTGTTTATGACTCGATTACTCGATTCGCCGAACGAGTCAAGACTCTCGACCGTTTGGACATTTTCGTACACAACGCTGGAATCTCTAACCAAAACCTCCACCTCAACCCTACCACTGGTTATGACGAGGTCATTCAGACAAACTACCTTTCTTCGGTTCTACTCACTGTCTTGATGCTGCCGATTTTGAAGAATAAGAACTCGCGCAAATCACCTGGCCGATTTACTCTTGTTTCGTCTGAGACGGCCGCATGGGCACAATTCAAGGAAAAGGATGTGGTTCCTATACTGCCAGAGTTCTCCAAAAAAGACAATCACGACGGCCCTGATCGCTACTGGACGTCGAAACTGATGGGCCTACTGTTTCTATCCGAATTGGCCAAGCGTGTACCCTCTTCTGTCGCTGTCGTGAATGGAGTGAATCCAGGATTGTGCTACGGCTCTAATCTTACCAACAATTGGGATGGAATGGCAGGATTTGTTTATGGCATCATGACGCGTATTATCGGCCGCTCAGCGCCATTAGGAGCTCGCGCCCTCGTGGATGCTGCTGTTCGACATGGTCCCGAATCCCACTGCCAATACTTGGAGGATGGGAAATTACAACCGTTAGTCCACCTTCTTGCTTCTTTTCTGTGTAAGACACTAATTGACTTCTGTAGAATGCCGCCACTTGTTTATTCTGCCGAAGGAGAAAGATTTGCCGGTCGCTTGTGGGACGAGACTTTGAACGAGCTTGCTTTTGCTCGAGTAGCTGATATCATTAAAGAGTTAAGTCCGTAACTGATGTACTGAATGGGTTTTATCGTCGATTCATAGATTTTCTTGATCGTCTTGCAACAGTTTTCGGAATTCAAATTATACAGGTGTGGTTTAGGGGAGCACTCATTTAGAGCGGAGGACTTAGAATGACCAGCAATTAGCGAACATGATATGGATTACCGCAGAGCTTTCAATTAATCAGTCTATATCTAGTTGTACCACCATTACCTCATAGCCTCTTAGCATATTTTAGTCTTTGAAAATCAGCTTTACCAGCTATGAAAAAAAAAAAAAAAAAACGGTCGTAATACTTGTCATAGAATTAATTATTCTCGCTTAATTATACTTTTCTAGTGGCTGGTCTGGCTACTTCCAATTTAGAGTGTATCATACCCGTGTATGTCATGAAGTAGGTAGAATAATAAGGAGGTTTGCAATAGCTACCTGGACTGCCTTGGTTCTCAGATACGATATAAGGTCCTGCCTTTAACCTTGGTAAAACACACGTTTAGCTGAAGAGATTGCACCATAAGACATATATAGAGACACGATCAAAGACACGAAATGTTTGACGAAGTCATGGTTGTGTAAAATATTTCTCTTATTATTCTTATTCCGAAGCCTAATCTATCAGACTCGCCTATGCTAAAGGGTCATACGCAGTTGACCCATGAGGGTGTTTTGGACCGACGTAAATCGGCTCGGAGACTTTATTTGTGCCGATCTGGTTGTATCGGTGTCGGCGACAACTCACCACACCATGGAAGATGAGACAGATACATGAGAAAAGGCTTCAAGTGGTTAGCTTCGAGAAATTACAAGTGATGCGAGAACTTACAAGGCGACACCACCAAGACCCACACAAGTCGCGAAAACATAGCCGTAAAAGCTAGTGACGAACTGAAGATTCTCAGGGCAATCATTGTCCTTGCAGTAATCAGAGCCATGGGCCCATAGGACTGCTGTCTGGGCAGCAAGAACTGCAACTGAGATGATCCAGAACACAGTCAGGATAGTATCAAGAACCAAGGCAGCCCAGAAGTTGAATAGGCGGCTGAGAGATAGCTGGGCAAAAGCCATCCATAAAGAGACCAGAAGTGATGCAGAGCTCTGTCAAGTGGTAAATCGGTCAGTATTGGCCATCATATTATAGATCTCGTCCAAAAAAAAGCCAGCTGGAATGAGATGACAGAAGAGCATGGAAAGACATACGGTCATAATCAGCAGGCAGTTGCCTGGTATAATCACAGTGGAGATTGTGAAAGAGGTCACCACAATGATAATGATACTCAGGACCGCTTGGAAGATGCGAAGGACTGTGGACCCAGTGGGGTATTGAGAGAGGTCGGGGCTGCGAGTAGCCATACTGATGATGTCGATTCAATACCTCAGGTCTTGAGAGTGTAGTTCTTGCTGTATTGGCTTTGGTAGTAGGGCTGATTCGGGAAGGGGATGATATAATTTATTCCTGAGATGCCAAAGGGCTAAAGGGGAAAGGTACATAAGAACAGGAAAAGCGGTAAGCCTTGGACCCTTAAATGTTCTCTCGCTTCACCTGTCACAGCCTCAGTGATTACTTCAAGTTATTAAATCCTGTCAGATTTAACCCTGCTATCCACTGTTTTCCCGTCGCTCTAACGAGTCGTGTCAGCCGAGGAAGATGACACGCTGGTTTGGTAAGGTGTATCCTAGCGTTGACTAGTGGAGCAAATGAAATTAAGTACTACGCGAACAACATCCGAAGAGCACGACGATAACTAACGTACCGCAGATCAGAAGCATTATACCTGCAATGACAAGTATATTTCTCTAGATGATTTACCTTGCATGTCGTTCATGTGCAAACTCCGCATTGAGATGCACATATTTCTGCCTCGCCGATAAAAATAACTAACGAAACGACCAGGGACCCCTAGCTATAATCCTTGGCACAGTAAGCATGGCGCAGCATGGGCCCAGACTAGACAGCATGAATTGACCAATTGGAAGAAATTGTCTTTAAAAAAATAATGGTAGCGAACTTTAGCGGTCGCCGTGGTAAGGCTGAGTGTCTCGAGTAGAATGTCACTGCCACACTCTCATCTCGTTGCAAGTTCCGATCTAGTTGGATATGCCTCAACTCCGCCTCCTCCGTATCAATACCATGTATTCGAAGTTTCAATTGTTTAGAGTGCCCGATAAGAGTCTGGACTCCCTCTGCAAATCGGGATAGTATTTCAATCAAGAGCACATCCATCGCAGAGTGTAATTAGATAAATCTTATCCTAAGGCTCTCTAGAGTTTAGACCGTGAAAAGCAATAACTTTGTAAAATATAAAATTCAGGAAAAGCTTTGACATAAACGAGCTATATTCTCTATTCCTGGCAATCTCGAGATATGACCCATTTGCGAAGGAAAAGGCTTTCCAGAAGAGCATCCCCAAATCAGTAACATGAAGTTCAGCGTGATGAAACAATGAGGTAAGCACCGTCATTTGAGCGAAGAATGGGCGTGATCAAGTAGACAAGTAATAGGAAAAAGGAAGCGCCAGCGGTGATTATCCAATCCCCATCATTCTGTCATGCTGTCATAAAATGAAAACCCTGCTCTTTTTGTTTAAGCATTATGTAGAACTTGATCTGCAAGGTTCGATGGCTGTAAGTGTTTAAAATCTCACAGGTTCATTACTATCTCAACAGTAAAAAACCAAGAACAAAGCTTACTAACCTATATTAAGGGTATCATACACTACTCAATGTAATCCCTCATCTGTTTCTTGTTATACGGCTAAATTTGACATTCACGTGATGCGCTTCATGAGAGAAAACTGAACGACATGAGTCTGTTCACAGTTCTATTGAAGAGACGTTTAGTCTCAACTTCTGCTGTCTACCGCTAGAAAATAATAAAGGAAAAATGCAAATTGGTCCAAAGGGTGTGATCCGTATCCTACGGTACAGCAGAGAGAACAGATCCTGGCCACACCTGCTGGCCTAACACCATGAAAAATACGACACTGAATATGCGCTGCATCATGCTGATGGCTTCTCAAGATGAAGAAACATGAAAGAAACTCCTCTGTTTGAAAGAGTCAGTGTTCATTTAGACGGGGCAGTTGTGAAAGCAAACATGGCACTGGAGGGTATCCCAGTGCACAATCTCGTTCATGCAGCCAACGCAGCCCGTACACTCACAGCGAGTGCGATGAGGGCACTGACGAGGCTGGAAGTCCTGATTGATAGGGCTGGGGGTGGGGGAATACTCAGGCTTAGCCTCGGAGGGCGAAGCAGCGGCGGAGAAAGTGTTGGAGGTGGTGGAAGGGTTCATCTTGACGATTGTTGGACGAACTTGGTGCGAAAGTGTTGATAAGGGTGGTTTTGTGAGTGAGTTCTGATGATGCTTGATGCAAAAGGTGCTGATGAGCTTGATGATTTTCCTCCAGACTGACCGCGATGAAGCTGACTCTTATACTTGATTGTCAATTGACGATTTGACACTTGTTCATCCTTCCGCATGATCATGATGCATTGTGCAGCGCAATTTCCTTCAGCCGTTGTTCACTTTGTTATGTTGCTACTGTTCATTCTGTTGTGATTCTGCTGTTCACTACAGTCTGTCCGTTATCATGTTGTTCACAGCCGCACCTCCTGCCAGCAACGGCCTTGTTGCGTCATTCTCTTTGTCTACAATTAGTCACTTACTTCGCTGTTCGCTCTGTTATGCCACTTGTTCTCGCATTATGTGTACTCATGTTTAATAAAGGGCTTCAGTGAATTGCTTTAGTATAATCTGTCCATTGAGACAAATTTAACCACAACAAACTTCAGGGTTTGACAAGTAGTCTAACTTCTAATATCTTGCTGGACCATCCGACTGGACCCGCAAAGGTCAAGACTTCTTCAATCTCCCCAATCACCAATCGTTGAAGAAATTGTGTTGACAGGCCTATGAAAGTAGGCCTAATTTGGGTGTCATACTAGGACAAAACTCCCTACATATCAACCAAACGCTCCTTGTAAAGGGGTTTTGCTTTTTGTTGACATCTCTGTTTGAAAGAGTATCATCAAAATCACCGTCTTGGCTATCTGTACTACTGTATCCTGAAGTTCGCAAAATTAACACAAACCTCAATCTTATTCTAATGCCATCACAACAAAAAGCTGTTACTGCTTCCCATTGCCCAGTGTCTCCCAACATTCGCAATATTCTTCATAAGCCTGGCGATTACACACTCTACATCTAAGATGATATCAAGCCATCAAGAGGCAACTTATATCCTGAAAGCTGACTTGTTCGATTAAACACTTTATTGACACCTAAAGATCCTGCCATACCAAGGTGATTTAACTAATACTAGAGATAATAATCCAATCCTCACTGTAGGTGGTAGAGCATGAACTCCCCTAAAGCATCGAACATAATGCAATATTAGATCGTCCAAGCCTTGGCATAAGGCTGGTTTATAGTTGCCTATATGTATTCGGACTCGCTAAATTATAACCCTGGATAGTTACAAGGTTAAGTAAGGCTCTCCGCTCTTATGTATACCATTCCCGGAACTCGGTAAGTATTACACCTTATCCTTCTAATTACGCCAGGGCTACGAAGGTTTTCGATTCATAACATTGGGATAAACGAAAAACAAGCGGGTAATAAGCTCACATCGCTTATTAGAAAAACAATTTGTCACTGCCACTACATATCCAGAGCCCCGAAGGCCGAGGACTCCGCAAGCCTCATGCCATATTGGCTCTCGAAAGTGGTCTTGATAGACAGCTCTTCTATAAATGCTTTGTAGATACCATTCATTTGCTCAGGACATCATGAGTCAAGTCAATTCATTCGCTTTATCAGTTGTTTAAGTTTTCTTTTGGCTGTAAATCACGATCTTTACTTTCTGTATATCCTAGTATTATACGCAGTACTTGCCTCGCCGGGACGATGCGAGTCTCACGGCCTTTAGCTTCGGGGACGAGCGCTTCGGCGGTTGTTCTCTCAAGTTCATCTACCAAAGCTCCTCATCACGTGGCCGATGGCTTTGAACTCGTGCCAAACCATAGTATATATATAGCTAGCAAACGCAACCTCCTCTTTCAAAAAGACGCGGTGTAATTATTTGTACGTTGATTCATAATTACGTCTTCCATTCAAGGCTATCCTATTCTTCTTCGCAAAATGTGTTCAGAATCAGCATTCACCAATCTGTTTCCTTCAATCTTAGGTAACACTGCGTTGGCTCTCTCGCAAACTTCTGTACCGCTTCATACCCGCTCAACTCAGCAGGTGTCGGCAGCAACTCAAAGTGCCACACGATTAGTGCAAAATGAATCCTGAGGACCTGTAGCGCAAGTCTCTTCCCATAACATCCCCTGAGTCCCATGCCGAAAGGAAGTGAAGGGCCGGCCATCGAATTATACCTCTCGGCACCTGTATCAGGGTCCGTTTCGAGCCAGCGCTCTGGTTGGAATCTGGCAACATCGTCGTCGTTCCAGATACCTGTGAGTGTTGACTTGGATTCCTGGCGAGCACCAGGACTGCGTTGCCCATCGTCTAGACTCATATTTGGCTCGAGATAACCAGGACCGTTCGCCATGAGCCATATATTGGTCCCTTTTGGGATATGTCGTCCCAGCACTGTAGTATCGTGTTGTGCTTGGCGAGCGACAAAGCCGATCGAGTTAGAGTGGCGAAGAACTTCATCAACAACAGCATCCAGGTAGGGAATGTTTGCGCTGCCGAGCTCCTGGTATGCCAAAGTACGTTTCTCACGAAAAGCATCTGGGAAAGCGTTGCGAAGCGTGTCTCGCAATTTGTTTTGAACGGCGGGGTTATCGGTGAGCATCTTGACACCCCAGGCAATTGTTGTGGCTGACGTGTCGTAACCAGCCGTCATGAAGCCGAAGAATTCGTCGGCAATAGCATAGCTATGGTATTCAGGCTGACGTCCTTCTTTGGACGCCAGTTCACGCTCTCTTAGCAACACCGAGTGTATCGCGCTTTTTGGTTGTGTGGTGGAGCCGTTCTTGATCAAGTTAATACCTTCGTTTACTTTATCCCGTATAAATTTGTCTTTGATGGCTTTGGCTTTGCGCATGTACGGAAACTTGCGAATGATCCATGATGTCAAAGCTGGCGCAGGAGAAAGCTGTGTATCCGACACGGACTCTGCCAGCGTGAGAATTGCCGAGAATATGTCTGGAGGAGAGTGCTCTGGAAAGGACACAGCGGTATCAACATCATCTGGGACCTCGGGCTTGGAATCTTCGACTTTCTTGAGGCGCTGGAACGTGTTGCTATCATTCTCGGTCAAACCAAATGAAGACGCAAAGATAGAATCCAAAGAAGCAAAAGTTATGTCGTGTTGAGCGGAAAAGGGTCGGCCGTTGGCCATCTTGCACTTGAGTTTCCACAACTTGATTAGACTGAGAGTGCTCGCATACACTTCTGGCGCACTAATCTCGTTGATAAAAGTAGGTGCCATGAGATGATTGACCAATTTGCGATTATTCTTGAACTGAGCATCAGTCGAGAGGTAATGTGAATGTTGGTAAGGCATAATTCCGCCGACGAATTCGCCGAAGAACTCGGCCCGGTCAAAGTCCTTGATTCTTCGAAGTAAGATGTCTTGGCATTCGAATGGATCTGTGATTACGACCCAAGGTAGGCCGCCAGGTCTCGTGAAAGCTTGTACGATTGGGCTTTGGTGGCGAGTTGTGAGTGATGTTAGCCAGCACTATCTCTTTGTCAGTGATCTTGACTAGAAGTGGTTATGCACGCATCCCGCAGGGGGTTCTTACAAATATCCTCTTTGTTTTTAGTACATATCCAATCATCTCAGGGACATCTCCCAACAGTTGCCTGGCTGCATCTTTGTTGTGTGGAATGCCAGCGATCGGCTTGGGTAGGATCGCGCGGTATGCCAGATACAAAGCAACGCTACCGATGCTCAGGACTACTAGAGCCACAGGAGAGGTAATCGCAAGCATTATATCTGAGAGTCTTGCGCGTATGTGTAAGAGTCGGTAGGAGAAATATTAAGGACAGGTGGTAAAGGTCACGGCAAATCACTCTGAGGCCAGGGAGGGACAGATCAAGATTTTTATAGACGGATTAATAATTTTCTAATCTTAAGATTGACGGTTTCACTGCCCAAATTGAGCCTCTCGATGTCACATCAAACTGCACAGTCTGATGCAGTGAGATGCGGGGCCCCCAGCAGAACGAATAGGCTTACTGCAGAAACTGCCGTAATCAAAGATTGATCACATAAGCCTGACCCTGGATTGGACAAGAAAGGCGTCTTGATGCGCTTTGCATGTGGCCATCAGTAAGAGCTCGCATAATAGCTCGTCAAGTCTTGGCATGCTGAGTAAAGTTTTATCTCGAGTTAGGAAATCAAGCGAATTGTCATGATAAGAAGATCTAGCTCAGACAAGGGTACCATCGCTAAACACAGCAGAGAACATTTATTTATTAATCGCTTAAATAAAATCACCAATTAGTTTACCATCGATTCGGGCTTCTTTCTTTCATTATAGCGAAAATAGCATTCAGATACAGGAACGAATCGGAACTATGAGGTATATTTGAATACATATGAACAGAATTTAATAATGAGTCTTAGCCAAAGCTATACCAGTAATATCACCCAGCTCCGGAAACAACACTGTTTTTGTCTTTTTCATCAGATCAATGGCATATACGCCTCCTGATAGGTCTGTAACATAGGCCATTGAAGCGTCTTTGTCTAAAGCGAGGCCGATTGTCTCGTGGAGTCGCTTAGCGAGGACTTCCCGTTGAGGCATATCGCCTTCAGAACGGTTACCAATAAATGCGCGGTTCAAAGAGTTGCCCATTGGTGGATCGCCTCGATCTGTCCAGTATAGCATTTGTGAGCTCTCTTCTAGCTCTAGATCGATGGGCTCGGGCAAGTTGTCAAAGATGACTTCGACTTGTGATGGATCATCCATCTTGGCCCGGAGAATGCGTCCTTGGTTTCCCTTTGAAGGACCCTTCTGTGACCAGTAGAAGAATTGGTTGGCCTCGTCCACAGTAATACCCACGCACCATCGACATCGGTCTTCCCTATCTTCTGCACTTGAACCAGTTGTAACTAGTACCTCAACATCAGATCCGTCAAGATTGCACCGCATGACCTTCATCCCCTCCCGGTCACACCAGTATAGCTTTCGACTTTGGTGGGCAAGTGTGATTTGCTTGGGAGTGTAAACGCCAATGGTTCCAGTCTTAACAATGGTTGATCTTTCAGATCCGTCCAGCCGCGAACGTTCAATGGATCCGTCGTTCTGTTTAAATGTAGGTCCCATGTTTGTCCAGTACATGAACCCATTATCACGATCAATTGTGACGCCGTCTGGCATTGTCGTTATCTCATCAAAGATTGTTTGCAGGTCGGTTCCATCAGTGTAACATGATAAAATACGACCTTTGGGATGAGGAAAGTTTGACAAGTCAGTGTCAAGAATGTAAAGACGAGGTAAGATAACGGAACCCATGTTGTTTTTGGTGTAACACTCAAGACGAGTATTCCAATATGATAGGGTGTCGATGTCGGTTGTTGTGTTAATGACTGGGCAATGTAAACACTTCGGGGCAATAACTATTTATCACGACACTCAAATCGGTAGATGGCTGGGCGGATACAAGTACAGATTTCGGGCTTAAGAGAACTCCGCCCATCGGAAAGGTCCGATATCGTTCTTCGAGCAAGGATCCTGGGACCCGCCGCATTACCGTGTCTCCCGTGAAAAGTGGCTCCGGTCCGGAGGAGTGGGGCTGGCGACGCCGAGGTAGATCCACCGCGGAATTGTGACGCAAAGACCGACTACGCACGGGTCGTGGAACCCCATCGAGGAAATTTTGATCTCGATCCAGGGTAACGCGGAATGTGAGGTTCGAAATTGAGGCGGAAAAGCTGCCACAGGTTCCGGCTCACGCCCTGTAGAGAAGACCAACTCATACGGTTCTTGTTTTCACGATAACAAGCTACGATTATGTTAATGCTTACAATGTAATTGACTCAAGCAGAATGGATACAAAATATGAAGAACAATTTTTTGACTAAATACGACATGCAAAACGTACATGAATACTTTTGGTAAACCAACCACTATTAAGGAAAAGCTTTTACGAAATCCATTGTTATCTGATAAATTGCAATACATGTTTCATAGACTTGGTACACAGATAGTATATCATGACCGCTCCTTGCCATTGCTTTCCTTTCCACTTTGCGCAAAGGCGTCCCAGTCTTTCCTGACATTTAAGAGCCTCACAAGCTCTTCATCCCTTTGCTTAGCCAGATCGACGTATTGCCGGCCATTGATAGAACTCCGCGTCCCATCAATCCATTTTTGCTTCAATGCATCATCCACTACAGGGTTCTCGGGAGCATACCAGGTCTGCAGTGGGCCCAGTAGATGATCTGCAAAGTGTTCGATGCCTCCTTCGCCGCCACCAAGATGAAACAACAGGTTCGGTCCCATAACCCCCCATCTGAGGCCAGGTCCATATGAAACAGCATCGTCAATATCCTGAACGTCGCAGAAATCTTCCTTCAAAATGTGGAAAACTTCTCGCATTACCGCGGCCTGAATGCGGTTTGCAACATGACCAGGAACTTCCTTCTTGAGGTGGATCGGTTGCTTTCCTAGGCTCTGGTAGAAATTCATTGTGCGTTGGATGGTACTTGGAGCAGTTTGTGTGCCACCCACGACTTCTACCAAGGGAATCAGATGCGGTGGGTTGAAAGGATGCCCAACGACACATCGTTGAGGTCCAGCGCCAGCATCCATACCTTCTTGGATCGAAGAGCAGGTAAGACCGCTTGAGCTTGTTGCGATAACGACATCTGGCTTAAGTTGGGCGCCTATCTCTTGGAACAGCTTGCGCTTGAAGTCTATTCGCTCAGGGCCGTTTTCTTGGACAAAGTCGACGTCCTGCAGCGCTTCTGATAAGCTGGTGGTGAAGATGACGTCCTCCGGTTGGGCATCTGCGTTCTTGGACAATCCAATAGATGATAGAACTGGCAGCGCGTCTCGAATGAAGTTGCGCAAGTAGACTTCGGCTGCTGGATTGATATCGAAAGCCTTGACTTTGAGACCTTGGGCGACGAAGAGAGCAGCCCACGAAGCGCCAATTGCGCCGCACCCAACAATACTGACGGTATGGATTGACGACATAGCGTAAATAGTGAGAAAAGACGAGTAGAGGATATGAATAAAAATTAAAATATCTCAATACAAGTTAATTCACTCTCGCACAGCAAAATGAACATACAAATATCACCGTGGTATTTATCTAAACGTCAAGGCGGCAACCCGGAAATAGTATCGTATTCTTAGAGGGTCCTATGCCAGTCCACATTTTTCGTATCAGAACCACCGGCCTCGGCATTTCATTTTGATGCGTCATGCGCCCGGTAGTTAGACAGCAGTTGGAGGCGCTAACTTGAATGATTCAGCATTAATGACACACATACAAAACTTCAGCGCAGAACTAAGGGCCGAGAAGACAAGCACTCAACAACCCTTGTGGCTGGGTTTATTGTTTAGTGGCCGCTACGGAAGCCTCGGATCTCCTGATCGGGAGAGTGAACAGACTTGGCTTCTTCTTTCCGTCTTCTAGAAAACTTCTGGAACCTTTCAGGGCGGAAATAATCCGTTTGCGGGACTATCTTCTCCACTTAGGCCTCCACCTCTGAAACGTCAATCACCAAACGGCGTCATCGTGGATCCAGCTCTGGCAAATCAGTGCGTCCTCTCAGTCAACCTCTTCTCAGTGATCCACCAAGCAGGAAATATTTCCGCATTCTCAGCCTCACGTTGCATAGATTTCAGGGCCGCGTGTTTGACAACCAACTTATTGTGGGAGCATCCTCCACTCATTTTCGTCATGCCGTGTAGTGTCCGGTCTCCGCTCGCGCTCGCGTTTATCCTCCAGATTGCCGGTTCACTTTTCGGCATTATCTTCATGGGGGCTTGATAGAAGATGCCGAGAGCGCATGGTTATTGTGGATAGGATAATGGAACCCTTGAGCGAAATTTCGCCATGCGGTCCTCCTCAAGCTAATAAATATCCTCGTATCTGCTCTGAGTTGAACGTGGTCGCTCTATAATAAACATAGTCGATAAATCGGGAGTCGAACTTGTGTTGATCGCATCAACGTCACCAGTCATATCTTGTACAACCGCTTCTACCAACCCGAATCGGATTTGCTGCCTCTTTACTTCCTTTCCACCATTCCTACTCGTTATCCTCGAAAATATGTCTCAAGAACCTAGAATTCCCGACGTCTATGGCCCCGATACTCACACCGACCGGGCATTCGTTCCAGTGCCTGAAGATACTGCACGGATCTTTAGGCTGATCGCCTCGCAAACCCCAGGCTTCACTCAAGATGAAGACTTGCTTTCCAAAGTCAAATTCGAGGGCGACTCGTTCCCAGTTATTCCCGGTCCCATCAAGGCTGTATCAGTGGCAGCTGCTCTACACGCCATGGCTGGTGTGGTAGCTGATGAGATTCTTACTCTTCGAGGTGCTGAGAACAAAGACCGCCAAATCACCGTCAACACGACACAAGCAGGCCTTTGGTTCGGTAATGTCGCTACGGCATATGTAGACGGCAAAGATGTCTTGACATTGGCCAAGTCGGGAGAACTTAAGAAGCTTCTGCCGGATTGGGAGAGAGGTTGGGTTGATACGCCTCTCAAGTATCGTACTACTGGTCTTTACCCTACCTCAGATCCAGAGGTGTGGTACTCACTTCATGGCTCGATGAGCGCAGAGCCAGTACTCAAATCTATCGGAGTAAACCCATCCGAGCCAATTACTTCGAACGATGAGGCCGCTGCACATATCGCCAAATTCACAAGCAAGCTCTCGCCTGAAAAGCTTGAGTTCACCAACTTGATGAACGGCTTCTGCGGTAGTCCTTGTTTCACCCCCAAGCAGTGGAACGAAAGCGAGATGGGCAAGTCGCTTGCTGCTCATCCCTTGATCAACGTTATGGAGCAGTCCCATGCTATTCCTACACCACCCATCGCTTTCCCTCCTCTTGATCCAGCCGACCAGCGTCCACTGACTGGAATTAAGGTTGTTGAGATGACCCGCGTTATCGCTGGTCCCCAAATCGGCACTATTCTGTCTAGCTTTGGTGCTGATGTCATCCGTGTCAACCCGCCGCATCTCCCTGACATCAACATCATGCAGTTGACGCTCAACGCCGGCAAGCGCACCATCGCCATTGACCTGCGAAAGCCCGAAGATGCAGCCATTATCAAGTCCCTTGTCGCTGAGGCAGATGTATTTGTCCAGGGTTTCCGTCTGAACAAGATGCCCAAGTACGGTCTTGGCTTGAACGACATTCTTAAGCTTGCTGGTGAGCGTGGCCGAGGAATTGTCCACGTATCAGAGAATTGCTATGGTCCCGATGGCTACTATGCTGAGCGACCAGGTTGGCAGCAGATTGCGGACGCCGCTGCTGGCTCTGCATACGTCACTGGACGATCGCTTAAATTGCCAAACAATGAGGCTGTGCTTCCCTCACTTCCAGTCAGTGACATGACTACTGGAGCTCTCGGTGCAGTTGGCACGCTTATTGCCCTGCGTGATCGTGCTACAAAGGGTGGTAGCTACGCCGTCCATGCATCGCTTGTCGCAGTCAATGCATATGCTTTGAGATCAGATGTCGGTCTTTACTCGCCAGAAACCGTCGCTAAGTGTGCCGAGCAGTTCCAGTGGGCAGAGATGAGAGGATCCCACCATGTCCTCGATCTCCTCATGACGGTATGGAATGGCTGGAAGCGAGTTCTTGGCAGTGATCTGGCGGAGGATAGTGCCTTTTACCAAACCTTTGAGACAAGCGCCTTTGATGGAAAGAGACTTAGTGTTCTCAAGCCTGTCGTTAGCCTTAGCGACTCCAAGATGACACCGCTTTGGACAACGCCTAGTGTCCCTTACGCGCATGACAAGGCTGAGGGTATCAGCTTCCATTAGATAATACTAACGTTAATCAACTATTAATTCGAAACCTTGACCTATTCTGAGATACATGACATAGTGCGTCGCTGCGCTATCACTTTGACTTCTTGTCTATAAGTCTCTTCCTAGCAAGTCCAGCCAGTGATAACTTGACAGTACTTAGCCGCATTTAAAACGGGATAACCTTTTGGTAGAAAAGTAGTGCAAAGAGGAGTGCACCACTGTAGAAACTCGTTAAGCTTCCATGTTTGGCTGTGAATGAAACGGGACATTCTTGGTCAGGAATCGGCCGGCCAGGATGCCAGGACGGCTTGACAATAGAAACGCTCCGGCATCGGCTATCGCATCGTCAAACCAAGCTTGCGCAGCGTTTCCAAAGCTTCCGCTAGGCTTATTTGGAGTATACATTCCGTTGCAGATCAATCTGGGGTAGACCGCGTCTCAGATGTTGCTCATAAACACGATTACTTTTTCCTTACATCGTCACTGTAACTTGGCAGAGGTGCGTTATGTAACCTCCGCATTAGCTATGTGCTGTATAAATTTTAGCGATTTATTTATCCTTTTCCTCAATTGACAATTGGTGCTTAGTTTTGATGCTGAATTCTAGCGAGTAATTTATCCGTAGCCCAGTTTAACCTTAGAATTTTAGTTTCCATCTAGGCTTTGTAGCCAATTATCGTAGAGCATTAACGATCAGTGTGATGCAAGCACTATAAAATTTAGCGATTTATTTTGCCCTTCCCCAGACTTGTCTCACAAGTGTGGTGAACCCCTCAAAGCCGGTCTTCTTTCCGTTGCCCCACCTTGATTCAGTTGTCAAGTTGATTGGCTGGAAGGGAAACCAAATACTGATCGAGATTCAATTTCACGTCTGGTTGGCTGAAGCATGTACTCCGGAAACCTGGGGAATTGTGTATCTTGGTATGCTATGAGTACGTAGATTTAGCCATGACTGACGACAGAACATATATAAAACGTTCGTTGAAGCCCAGCTTCTTGTCGATTGTAAACCCAAACATCATCCAACATTCATCAGTAAACATATCTTTCTTTCCACTTTACCATCATGTCACAAACACCGGTAAGTACCAGCGCCTCAACTACGAAAAGCTACGCCAGACCTAATTCCACATAGCCAAGATACAACCGACCTTTCAACCATATCGGAGTGTCCGTATCAGATGCCCAAGCGACAGTTAATTGGTATAGCCGGGTGATGGGTTTCCAACTCCTCGGAGACATCTATCACATCAAGCGCTCCGAGCACCCAAACGATGCAATCTTTCGCATCTACCCGGACAGCCTTCAGGAAGTCAAGCTCGCCAGAATGGCTACCGGAAATGGCGTCGGCTTCGAGATTTTTGAGTTTATCAACCCGCGATACAAAGCAGCAAAGGAATTCGAATACGAGAGGGCTGGAGTCTTTCACATTTGTGTCACTGACGCGGATCCGGAGGGCTTGGTGAATAAAGTTGAGGCTGAAGGGGGTAAGAAGATTGGAGACACCGTGGACCCCTCTGGAAAGGGTGAAATTACTTGTCTCTACTTATCAGACCCTTGGGGCAATGTTATCGAGGTAATAGACGTTGGGTTTGAGGTCATGGGATGCAAGGCCAAGTTGCAGATACCTTTTCCTAGAGCCTCAAGCTGAAATGTCGGCAACATTATATATGAATCCAGTTTTCACATCAGTTATTATTTTGAGCATTCCTCCCACTCTCAGCCTGTTGAGCCCCGCTGAAACAGCCTAACAAAGTATAGCCCCTTTTGCGGGGTACGTCTTTGAGTATGATTGGCTCGTCAGCCGCGTCTCTGAGCAGAAAAATAAGGCTCTCTCCACTCTCTTGGTGATGCTTGGTTCAGTGCAACGTAAAATCTGATTACAACATATCCGTAATGCTAGAGCGGCTTGAATCTAGGTTAACCTGTCCAACCTGTCTTTTGCTACGCTCACATTAAGCATAACCCTGTTGCGATTGCCTTATTTACATTCGTTAATGCGATCGGAAGGCTTCTCTCAAGGTATAGGCACGGCTTGTTTACATAGAGCATACCGTTCCTGTGCCGCGTGATTTGTATACATCATCTTCCCATAGGCAATCAGTCATGCAAAAGTCGAAGACAGTCCGTACAAGCAAGCCCAAGGTTAGAACGGGATGCATTACTTGCAAGTATGTAAGATCGGGTCTCGAAATCCGCTACGCTAAGCTTGCTAACAAAAATTTAGAATCAGGAGAGTCAAATGCGACGAGCTACGGCCAGCGTGCCATCGGTAAGTCCCGTATTCAAGACTTTCCTGACTTGCCTGAGTTGAGACTGACGACTCAGATGTACGAGTACCGGGAGGAAATGTGATGGATATGTATCCACACCAACGGCTGTTGCTGGCCCAATTGCACCTCCCAGACTCGGTGGTCTGGCTTTGAAGGAGGCCAGAGCCCAGGAATTCTTCTATCATGAAACCGTCCCACAGCTGTCTGGATTCTTCGGCCGCCAATTCTGGAATACTGTCTTGCAGTTTAGCCTTACGGAAGCCTCAATACGACATGCCAGCGTTGCATTAGCAACACTCCACGAGGGACACAGCACCACTGTGTCACAAACAACGCAAAAGGACAGATTGAAAATAGCCCTTCAATCGCACAATCGAGCTATCAACACGATACTAAAAACTGCATCCGACCCAACATCAATGCCTTTGGTGGCTGTTGCAAGCATCGTATTCACCTGTTTCGAATGTCTCTTGGGAGATCCCAAGTCGGCCGCTGCCCATATCACAAGCGGTATTGGGCTGCTGAAAATGCTGCGAGAAAAGTCTGGCCAGCCTTCCGGCCCATGGGGTCAACATTACCAGAATTTCGAGTCCGCATTTGTCGAAACTCATCTTGCTCCCGTCTTGTGCACGTTGAGTATTTGTGTCGCTGAGTTTGGGTATCCCGCCGAGCTATATCTCAATGCTGTAGATGCCGATGGCTGTCCTATTTTTGATCGACCGTTTCAAGAGTTGTCAGAGGCTAGAGTTGGGATTGTCGACATTACTACTGCTGCCATGAGAGATAGCCAAAACGGACCTGCAAACCTCCAACCCGAAAAAGCTGCACACCTCAGAGCCGCGTTGGGGCGCTGGAAGACGCAATTCGACAACTTGGTTCTGCGACGAGAACCTCTGTGGGGCCCTCAAGATCGCAGTGCGGCCAATCTTATCCGCGTGATGTGGCAAGCCACAGCGGTAGGCCTTGCAGTTGGCCCATCAGCCGATGAGACAGCGTGGGACACGCACAAAGCGGTATATGAAGAGATACTTCGGCTTGTCGAGTCGCTACTTGAAGGTGCGCAGGGGTCACAGCGCTTTCATTTTGAGATGGGTGTTATCTCCCCTTTGCATCTTGTGGCGTGGAAATGTCGGTGGCCTTCTCTTCGTCGAAAGGGCTTGGCGTTGCTTCGCGCCAGTTCAAGGAGGGAATGTCTCTATGATGCAAGACTCTACTACGCTGTCTTCTCACGGATTATGGCTATTGAAGAAGGCTACTTGAATCAACAGCTGGGTGAGCAGTCTGTCCTGCACGATTTGCCGCCTGAGCAGGCCCGCGTCCATCACTTTGTCTGCGAAACTCTATCTTCGGAAGCGGATGGTGTCTACCTTCTCAAGTTATTTTCCAAGCCGAGTTGGCCTGATCCCGAATGGCGTCTTCACACCGAGCGTATATATCTTGACTCGATTTCGACTTGGCAAGATGGCGATTCTGTACCATCTACCTCGGTAATGACACGGCTACCAGTTGTGAATCTATTTAGGACAGGACCTGTTCCAATGATTGCGCCAACAGATGAATTTCAGGAAGGAATAAAGCGGCCTAGAATCACCCCAGAAGATCAAATTATTGGTCAATGTTAAACTACGCTCTTACTGCAATTTCTTATTGCGGCACCACTTCTACGAACTGGAGCGTCAAGTTGTTTCACGAATGGTACCTGTTAACTACGCTAAATTGCCACTGAAGTCGCGGTTCTCGACGTGAAGTAACTTGTGATGTCAATGAAGTGGTCAATTTCGCTAACTCCGATTGGCTCGTTCGCACAATTCAGGCTCGTAAAAGTCGGCTCCACTCAACAAGAACTAAGACATCTGCTGCGCATGGACTAGAAATGCCGTGAACTATTAAAGACAGAACATGGCTGTCTCTTATTCTCTATTCATGCTATTTCTTCAATTCATCTTTCCTTTCCTTGTGGCATTTCCATAAAACCTATTGCACCACTCGCCCTAGTCTCTCGTTCAAAACCACCGCCCACACCAACCCAATGTCCGACAACCACAGGGTCGATATGGCGCCCTCAGCAATGTCCCCTGAAAAAGACCGACAACAAGGCAAGATTGATAGTGGCTCTCACATCCAAGATGAGGATACTTCAATTACCGATATTGGTGCCCTGAACTTGAGCGGGTGGAAACTGGCTTTGGTCATGATCGGCCTCTGCTTGGCAGTCTTTTGCATGGCACTGGTAGGCTCTTGACATTTACGCATCTCAGGACTTGAGGCACTGATGTTTGATCAGGACAATACTATCATAGCGACGGCAATCCCACGGATTACGGATAATTTCCGTGCATTGGATGATGTAGGGTGGTAAGACGATTTACTCCTGACTGGCATTTTGGCAACAAATCGATAGACTAACCGTTGCTCACGACAGGTACGGCTCGGCTTATCTTCTTACGACCTGCAGTTTCCAACTCTTCTTTGGCAAACTATATTCCTTTTACTCAGTCAAATGGGTCTTCCTTATCGCTATCGGCTTCTTCGAGCTCGGCTCCCTCGTCTGCGGCGCAGCTCCAACATCCACCGCATTAATCATCGGTCGTGCCATCGCCGGCATCGGGTCGGCCGGTATCTTCTCCGGGGCTGTCTTGATCATCGTCCTCAGTGTCCCGATGCGACAGAGACCGACCTACATCGGAATACTAGCGGCCATGTACGGCGTTTCGAGTGTCGCGGGGCCACTTATGGGTGGTGCTTTCACGGATAAGCTTACATGGCGGTGGTGTTTCTACATCAACCTCCCTATGGGTTTTGTCACTGTTCTCTTTATTGTCTTATTCTTCAGTCCTCCTCAGAGCGGCTTACCCAAGAAGGATTTCTCCTGGAGGAAGCAAATTTCCAACTTTGATCTTGAAGGGTCAGCTTGCTTCTTGCCCGCGATTATCTCTCTTCTTCTTGCTCTACAATGGGGCGGCTCGAAGTATCCTTGGTCCAATGGCCGCATTATTGGCCTTTTGGTCGTGTTTGTTGTCCTCATCTCGCTATTCGCGGTGATCCAATGGTGGAAGAAGGACAAGGCAACTGTCCCTCCAAGGATTTTATCTAACCGAACTGTTTGGAGCTGTGCGGCATTCGCTATTTGTTTCGGTGCTTCGTTCTTTCTCCTTGTTTACTACGTATATTATCCACATTACTTCAATCCCGAGTCTCAGCTAACATCTTTCCAGATCCCGATTTGGTTCCAAGCTATCAAGGGCGCCAGCGCTGTGCGGTCTGGGATAATGAATCTGCCTATGATCCTCGGCTTGGTTATCATGTCAGTCATGGCCGGAGGCGCAGTTAGTGCTCTTGGCTACTACACGCCCTTGATTCTTGCATCTGCTGTCTTGATGAGTATCGGTGCTGGACTGTTGACCACATTCCGCTTGAGCACCGGCTCGCCCGCATGGATTGGTTACCAGGCCTTGTACGGTATTGGAGCTGGCCTGGGCATGCAGCTACCTCTTGTCGCCGTGCAAACTGCTCTGGCTGAGCACGATATCCCTATTGGTACGGCGATGTTGATGTTCTCCCAGACTCTTGGGGGCAGTGTTTTCGTACAAGTCGCCCAGAACGTTTTTACCAACCAGCTCACTGCTGAACTGCGGAGTGTCGGTGTTGATCCTGGAATCATCCTATCCGTTGGGGCGACCGAGTTGCGAGACCGTGTATCAACAAAGATCTTGGATACCGTCCTGATCGCCTATAGCAAAGCCTTGACTGATACTTGGTACGTCTCGGTCGCAACGGCTGTATTGGCGTTAATCCCGGCTGTCTTCATTCCCTGGAGGTCGGTCAAGGGCCATAACGTCGAGGCACCGGCTGCATAGGATGTTTCTGGGTTAGAGAGGATCTCTGGCAACGAACAAGACATAGGTGTTGAGATTGTCATTGGGGAGAGTCATCACAAGGATAAAAGGGAGGAACGGTAGCTGTAGGAGACATAGGTAATTCTGATTCATGACTTAGTCTAACTTTTATAAATATATTATTTTATTATAATCCAGCTCGCCTGGTAACTTCCTTGTCAGAGTTTTTATGGTCTAATAATCTTATTGTACGGTATTCTCATCTGTAAATCGATGGGCTCAGCGGACGGACTCCTCCGTACCTCCTCCTAACATAATATGGTTAGGCCGTCGAAATCGCGATGTGGGTTCGAAGGACCATTGGAATTTCCGCCAATCTCATATCACCACGTGACTTATCCAAGCAGGGGATTCATTTGAGGCGTAGTGCATCGGAAGAGATAATCCGGCTTGATCACACTGCACGATATGACTGACTAAGCTTCCGCTTAGCTATATGATTGGCTCAAAGATCCCCGTAGTCCTCCATCAGTCAATCGGTACAGGCTATGTATGCCTTCCTATCTTCAAGGGACAGACTTGGTTAAGTTCTTACCCTTCTTGTAAGAATATCAGGGTGTGTCTAGGAAATCAAGATGAAACCTACTGAGATAAATAGTAACTCCACGGGGTATTGAGAAAGACAAATAGCAGCTTCTTTTGTTTTGAGTACGTGTAGGGTAAGCAGGGTCATCACGCGAGCTAAAAATAAACAGATTCTACGCAGTGTAGGATGAAATAAATACTGGGACGTGATATGATGTGAAGGATCACTAAAGAAGTCTTCTTATAAGAACTGATCGTCACGGTTGGTTGTGTGCTTTGTTGAATAATCTTCTTCAGTATGTGCACTATGATCTCAGTGACACGATTCGAAGATTCATGGCGGTGTCGGCAGCGTTGTATTGGCTTTTTATCCAGAGTTGAAACACGTCAGAAACTTAAAGCCACTCTGATATCAGTTCGAAGGCTTCCTTGCCGAGATGAAGTCATAAAGAGAAGCCACAAATTCGAGATAATCACTGCGTTCTTCCTAAAAGGACATTCTCATCACATGGACCAACGAACATGTTGACTCGTTGAGCGTCATTAGTCAGCAACATCAGCAAGGTCGCGTGGCCCAATGGCAAGGCGTCTGACTACGAATCAGAAGATTCTGGGTTCGATCCCCAGCGTGATCATCTCTGTCCATCCTCTCATGGACACTGTCGTTTCCTTTTTGTCATTTGTGTGTCTTGTACTACCCAAGGTGAATTAATAAATAATCAAGAAAATAACTTTTGTTGGGGTCTTGTCTTTTGACTAGGTATATTACGAATCCGCAGACCAATCCAAATCTTGCGGCCTTTCGGTAGTTTTCAACATGCCGCGCGCCGTCACCTTCGCTTCGGATGTAGCCTGATATACCGCTCTGTGTGTAGAGTGTTTAGGCTGAATCCATGAGCTTAATCAATCTGTTCGTCACCAGATTTGTTAATATCGGAAAAGCCGGGGACGGAAAAGATGATCACGGAAAACATACCAAATTCGGCTACTAGTGGCATTCTACTGGTTTCAAGTCGAACAACCTTCATTTGAAATGGGTCAACATGAATGAAGGCGTTGTTCTATTGGAGGACATACATTCTCCTCACCATGCCGAGACGCATGGGCCACTAACTTAATGAACCCCGGATACCGGTAGATGGTCGACTCCACTAGCATATCGAGTACATCTACAAGCTCCCCTTCCAGCAGCAGCCTTCCCCTCTGCCCCTCTTCGCTAATCGGTTCCTCTCCATGACGAAGTAGCTCACCATGCATTACACAACTCTTGGGTTGCTTCTGAGCTCTGCCGTGTTGGCGGTGCGTGGAAATGCTGTGAACCTTTTCGTAGCGGACTCGGGTGGTAACTTGACCACACTGACACTCACCGAGTCGCGAGACGGCAGTGATCTTACCATTACTTCGAAGACGCCAGATTGCGAGCCCAACCCTTCCTGGCTGACACTCGACCACTCCAGCCGTGTGCTCTACTGCCTCGACCGCGGTGGCCAGGCCTCAACGTCTGGCTCTCTGAACTCCTTCTCAATTGGAGAGAATGGCGCTCTCACTGACATCGCACGAGTCAAGGCACCTTTAAGTGGCGTAGCTGGCGAGATAGTCACACTTCCTAATGGGAAACGTGGCTATGTGAGCGCTTCATAGTAAGTCAACAAACCGCCCGTCTGGACCTAATATTTTTGTTTGCGCATCACTCACATGTGGCAGTACCCCCGGTGTAGCGGCCGCATACTCTCTCGGCCCTAAGGGTGCCCTCCCAGGCACTGAGCCATTGCAACAGATCTCCACGAATATCAGCCAAATAGGCCCTATCGCATCCCGACAAGAAGCAAGCCACCTCCACCATGTCATCCTTGATCCTACTGGCAAGTATGTCGTCATTCCCGATCTCGGTGGTGATGTTTGCCGTGTTTTTGCTTATGACAAGAACAATGTTGCTCCAATCACCCAAGTGAGCGCTCTGAACGCCCCAGCAGGCTCTGGACCGCGCCATGGGTTCTTTAGAGTCATGGCAAACGGCGACACGTTCTTCTTCTTTGATGGAGAATTGGACCAGAAAGTGTACTCTTACCGTGTCAAATACAATCGCGGCAGTCTTTCGTTCACCAAGGTATTTGAGATTCCGTCGCTCAATGCCACCTTTCCTTCGAATACGGCTCCTATTAGTGAGATCGCAATGAGTGTAAGTGTGACCTCTAGTTCGGATCTTAAATATACTGATCTTGGATGCAGCCCGACAAGCGTTTCTTGGTTGTGTCAAACCGCGAGAAGTCATTCGCCACATCCCTTCAGGCAGGATCCGGTCCTTCGGACACACTGACCACATTTTCGATCAAGGAGGACGGCACTCTAAAACGCGTGCAGGCAACCCCATCTGGTGGCTGGCTACCCCGCCAGTTCTCTTTCAACAAAGCAGGGGATAAAATTGCGGTTGGCCATCAGGTCAACCAGACTGTAGTCATTTGGAAACGGGATATCAAGACTGGCAAGATTATTCCAGAAGATAAGGGCGGCAAACTCGGGCAGGTGGAACTCACCGGGCCTGTGGTAGCCACAATCTGGGACGAATGAGAGTCTAGATAGTTTGAAGCTATATTCTAGCCACGTCAGGGCAAGTTCTTGGAGTTTTCCCTCAGTACCATTCAGTATTTTCGTCCTTTTATGAAGAAACGACTCGTGTTATGACGTCAGCATCTTTTGGCCAAGAAAGTACCGGCACTAATTTTGTTAGCATGTGTCAGATACCGCGGAACCGTTCGATTAGTTGCCGCATGCCTGTTTTTGTTAGTCAGGACATGCTCCAGGTTCTTCGGAAAAAGGTAGCGCCGAAACAAAATCACGCTGTAAATGCTCCTGTTTGAACTCGGTATCAATTGTCATCCTCGTCAGATCAAGTAACATAAATGAATCTATGTATATGATCCTGCCGTGTTATTGTCGGTTTCCATCAGATTAAGCATGAACCGGAAAGCCCGGGATCTATCTGAGGAAGCGGCAATGCTTTGACTGAACACCCTAAGAATAGCAAGCCAGCCGAGATTAGCTCGTGTTTGCGGGCCCCTCAGTCCACTTAATCTTAATGCTGCACGCAATACATCATACGTAGTTCCCATCCCTATAAGAAACCACTGTCGCGTGCTGCGAATGTCACTTCAGTTGCTTTTCTGGTCGCATTCTATCAGTATTGGCTCATAATCGCGATGGGAACTTTCACTCGTTTCGCCTCAGCCGTTTTGGCTAGCTCATCTCTCCTTGGCGCTACTTCGGCTGCAGTACTAGACTTGCCCGTCATTATTCAGGATGGCTACGTATGTATTTCGCGATCTCTGAGGTAGTTCAGGACTGACTCTGACAGAAATTGGTCGAAGTAAGCGTTGGAAAGCCGGCTCACAACTACCGTCTCCTCTTCGACACCGGGAGTGCTTCGACTTGGATTATTGATTCTGAGTGCGCCAAGACATGTTCTCACATTGACCGGTAAACGACATCAAAGCCTCTTCACACAGAAACGATGATGCTAACGTGACTTATAGCGGCAATCGCACTGGCTACAACATCGATGCATCCTCCACCGGCAAGTTGACCGGGCAGGACGCCTCAATTGACTATCTCAGTGATCGAGTAGCTGGCCTGACTGTCGAGGAACTCTTCTCGGCAGACAGTGTGACTTTTAATGCATCTTTCATTGCAGCCAACGAGAGCAGCTGGTATGCTCTACCTGCCCATGGCTTCATGGGACTGGCCTTTGGTAGTATTGCTGATGGCGGCGCTGTACCCCTTTTCGAGTCTCTTATGGCGGAGAAGCTGGTAGACCAACCTCGCTTCGGTATCTACTATGCTCGAGATGAGGGTGATAGCACCGGGGGCGTTGCTGGCAAGGGTTTACTCACCCTGGGCGGATCCAAGGAGAAGGAATACGTCGACGGTGATTTGGCCACTATTGAACTCACCCAGGGCAACGGGGATTACGATGTTTGGCGGTCTATTATGCACAGTACCACCGGAACAAGAAAGGCGAAAAACGGCACCCAGATTAAGACTGACGTTGACCTCGCTTGGTCCAATGTTGTCTTCGACACAGGCGCCTCGGGCATCTCGCTCCCCGTAGACAAGATCGAGGAGATTTACCAGTCCATCGGAATGAACTGGACAGCTATCATTGAGGGCGATCATATTCCTCTCTGCAGTGAATTCACTGACGACTGGTCCATCTCGTTTGAAGTTGGCTTCTACGGCGCCACCAAGACCCTCACACTCACGGGTGATCAGCTAGCTATTCCGGGCTTCGCGAACAGGGAAGATGGCTGCTGGCCACCTTTTGACGACTCGGGCTCAGGTGGTTTTGCTCTGGTCGGTACTAGGTTGCTACGTAACTTTTACACGGTCTGGGACTACAGCGCCTTTCCCAAAGAGAGCGAGTTCATTAACCCTACTCTTTCCTTCGGAAAGTTGAAGGCAGGATATTAGTATCCTCATTTTATGTTTCTCAACAACAGCATGTATATTGTCATAGACTATTTACACACAAGTTGCTGAAAGCTCAGCGTATATATAGTAGCAATGGGCTCGCCAATTGCAACAAAGAACTTATCCTCGATGAACATGTATTCCTTGCAAATGAATTTTCAGTTTCCGTTGACCTTCTTGCTCCAACATAACCACAAGTATACTAATGGCCATAGTTCCCAGCCCTTCATAGTAGTACCCTGGCGTATCATCTTCATTAGGCGGTGACTTCACAGATGCTTCGCAGAACCCACAGTCTAAGAAGACTCGACAGTAACGTCCTCAACCTCGCGCTTCTCACCGGTCAAACCGGCAATAATGGCTCGGGGCATGGAAGTAAAGCCGATGCTGCGCTTGGAACCACCGACGCAGTTATCGCCGCAACTAGCAGTGACAGCGACGGCGGAGAAGACAGCAAGGAGGGCGGCGACCTGTCACACGATAAGCTAGTATTCTAAGTCGTCAAAAAAGCTGATTTCGCACCTTCATCTTGAACGATTGGGAAAGTATGGTTAAAGTGTTGGGTTATAATCTGAGTTTCGTTTGAACAACAGAGAAGGTCTGTGAGAAACAGATTAACGCCTGCTTTTATAACTTATCATAGGCATCCCTTGTGCCCAACGAGTCTATGTCGTCTTTGACCCCGAGATACAGGTGTTTCGCTGATGTTTCTTACGCCAAGACACTGAGATTGTCAAGCTTCGAATCCTGCAGGATGAAAGAACGAGCCACTTGCATCTTGATGGTATTGCTCGTGCTGGTAGGTTATTCACTTATTGGATCAAGGTTGTGAGCCAAGCATCACCACCATGTCCAATTCAGGGGCCAACATCATACAATCGCTGACTTGGACAAACTCTGGCCATTGGACTCGTGTTGCACAGCACGTGCCGGGTAAAATAAGATAGCAGTAAGCGGATCTGAGGGGAAATGGCATTATACCTTCCTGATAGAGTTATGCCAAGGATGACGCCCCAGTTATGCTTAAGTATATGCCAGGAGATAACTGGGTCGTGCTTATGGACAGGGAGTCAGAATGTGGTCTACTTCGCCTATAGATAGAGGATACGGCGTTACTGTGGCACTGTAACGGTTGGAACTTGCAAACAATCACTGTGTCAGTACGCTATGGAAATACCAGAGATCCAGCCGCAACTTGAGTGGCATCCTTCAAAGTGCTTGCGCACAGTGGTTTTTTGTGCTCTTGGTATTGGAATATCGTTTGTTTCACTGTCAAGGAGATCTGCCCATCCTCGGTTAACTCTTCTTCTGATTGCCCTACCTATAATTATCGCTTTCAGATCATCCAGTGAATTCTCACCCGATGATTCTGTCAATGAGATATTCGCACGTTTCTTGTTAATTTTCCTTGCCCATCAATCCTTTCTTCACCTGATATTGGCACCGGAAGAATTGGATAGGGAGAGACGCAGCTTTGAAGAGTCGGCTACGCGCCAAGACAAAAGCACTGAGACCACGTCTAGAAACTGGGCTTTTGCTTACAAGATGCTGTTCAATGCGCGGTGTCTTGGAACGTCCTGGAAAGTTCGCCACACCACATCAGGAAAGGCGAATTCCGCGGCAGAAAACACCACCAATGCAAGAGAGAAGCGTGGCATGAACGGGCATGGCATGCAACCATCAACTTCTCAACTCGCGGCAGTCATCAAGCCGCAGCACACGTCTAGAGCGATGTTCGTCCTCAGGCGATCAGGGCTTTTGCTTTTACGCTACGTCGCTCTCTGCGTGTATTACGACAAAAGCTTTCATCTATACATGCCTGACGGGCTAGCATGGAGACGTCAAGACTTTTCACCTGAGAATCAACAACTCTTCTGGCGCCTACTGTTCTCTCCAAGCACCGTCCTTTCGCAGGCTCGCGGCTTTTTGACTCGGGGCGGCTTCATCAGGCTACATATAGTTGGCGACCAAGTGATCCCAGACTATCTTATACTCTCGTCGTATCACGACATTCTATCAATAATGGCGGTCACACTTCGACTTGATGATCCAGAAGACTGGCCACCCCTGTTTGGTTGGATTGGACAAGCTTATACCGTACGGCGATATTGGTCGCAGTTCTGGCATCTACTGGTGTATAGGTCATTTAGTGCTCATGCCAGCTACCTTGTAGTCAAGGCCACTGGAGCTCAGAGACGCAGTGCATTGACGAGGTACTTGAATAACGCATGTGTCTTCATCCTTTCGGGACTCATGCACGCTCTCGTGGAATGGACTTTGAGCCCGGATGCTTGCTCGCGTTGCGGCTGTTGGGCAACTCATTGGCAATATTGCCTGCAGATTGGTGCAATTATGGTGGAAGAGTTGATCCAAAGAGCTACAAACGCAGTGGAGCGTAGACTGATACCCCAAAGGGAGCCGTCTATGTTTTTAAACACACTCTATAGGATGATAGGCTACACCTGGGTTATCATTTGGACGCTGTGGTCCAAAGAAGTCACTTTCTTTCCCCAAGCGTATTGTTTAATGAAGGATGAAGGAAACTAGTATCGTAATGCTCTTCATCAGAAAGAGGATACCTCACTAATAATCACATTCCCGGCCTTGGGGTGTTTCAAGTACAGAATCCTCTCTGATATCAGCTTCAGATTTGCTTAATAAAGCCAAATTTGCCCATGTCATTATATAGTTCGTCCACTTTTGTTCGACCGGAACTTCAGCAAGACCTCAATACGTCATCCCAGAATCAAGAACTTGAATGATATTGGTAATATCATTGTCGTTGAATACTGCTCATTCCTAGATCTCCCTTATCACGTGTGTTCTCTGTTCCCTTGTGGCCTGATTGTTCGGTGTGCCCTAATCTCGAGCAAAAGGAGTAATCGCCGAGATGCGGGGCTACTACAGTCGTCACTGAGCGCGAAAAGGGCGTAGGTCATGAACCTCTTCCTGTTACCATCTCATACGAGTTTCAATAAGCATATCGCGTCATGGGCTATTCCGAAGTTCTTTGCAATATTTGTGGTGTCAGTTTCAACGTCAGTCGCTATCGTACGGATAAAGAGCCTCGCAGTGCAGCTTGGGGTAACGGATGCGCTTTTGCCGATTGCTTCGATCCAGAGAATTGCCCTCAAGAAGGGGGATGCTATTTCGTCCGGAGAGGTTTTCGTGAGAACAGCTCTGCTGACACTTCCGTGGTGAGCTTTTCGGAGCCCATGAAAGCTTTGCCAACCGACATTGCAGGAGAAGAACCTTCACAGGAATGGGAACATATCGCAGGACCAGAATGCCATCAAAGCAGTGCGTACAATGGACACCACATTTCAGCAGAGGCTATGAGAGGCTGCAATATCCTTCAGTGTCTTGTACGTAAACCGGCGAATTGGGCACCGGAGTCTGATGATGATGCCTTCGAAATCTCGGGGCATTTCTTTCTCAGTGGTCTGGGCGACTATATGCCCAGCAGGGACATAGATAGCCCGCGGGTCTCTCCCGTGCGGCATGGAATCGAATGGCCTCAGGCCGAGAACTGCATAACTCTTCCTGAAAGGGCAGAAGAGTACGCTATGCCTTTTCACCCGACCTGCCTGGAGGTATTCAAGAGAGCCTCGCTGCATCGGTACGGTGTTGTTGATGTTGATTGTCTCACGAAGTGGTGGTGACTCGAGGCAAGTCATCAGGATTTCTTTACCTTTCCTCGACATTCCGCTGTCCAAAGAGGCTGGGAACAATATTGGGAACATAACCAAGGAGATGAGTTCCTTGTTGCCAACCCATGCTTCGTGCCTGGCTTAGAGTCTCTTCTATCTTCGACGCAATGTTCGAAGGAGTATAACTATGACTCCGGGGTAGCCTCAACATCTAGTTCACCTGAATCGATTCCCGAGGATTTATTCTCACGTCTGCCGACCGAAGTCAGACTGATGATTCTGTTTCAGCTAAGCTTTAAGGACATTACCAACCTTAGACTTACATCTCGGACATTTCAGCATTTACCACAATCACTTTTCTACCAGCTCACTATTCGCGACACGCCATGGCTCTACGAGGCATGGTCGCCATTGCCTATTTCTTTCTGGGCTACTACGACACAGTCTGAGATTAAAAAACATCGAAATTTCTCCAAGATCCCTCGGCCCACAACGCCGGTCTCTTTACTAAGTCGTACCGAGACGGATTGGTGCCGTCTACAAACTGAGATTAGCCGAAACTGGAAAGCATTGTTGAAATTACAGAACCGGCGCAGAATATGGGACGATTGCCAGGAGATCCTTAATCGTGTAGATGCGTATCGACAACAACGAAAGATCAAGCCGGGACAAGCAGTTGATGTTATCGAAGCAGCCAGACAGCGTAGAAAGCGGGATCTCGAAGCGCAAAGGAGATGGAGGAGGTTCTGTGATGCTGGGGGGCAGGGTACATATAAATCGGAGGATTGGGTTTGAACAAGGACAATGAAGTTGATCGCTCAACTAATTGGTATGTAATTTCAGAATAACGCTGTAGCTATCTGCTACATCCTCCTGTGGTCGTTTGCACTTTGCACCTTTGCCTCATGCATGGTCTTATGTAATACAAAATATGAAAGAGATCTAGTAAGCCTGTCTATAGACAATCTAGGTATTGATGCCTTACAAGAAGTATGATCAAGGTTTACAAGGAGAAGAATTAACCTTGTAGGGAACGCCGTAGAAGCACCGCCATGTATGATCCACACACCAGCCGTGGAACAGCAGCTTATCTCCAGCTTCGTTGCTTGTCGCACCGCCAGGTGCCCTGAGACCAAACATCGGAGCCTTGATCAAAGAACCTGGGGCACGAGTGTAAGGGCCCGCCACATCAGCAGCGTAGGCATACTTGACGTCATACGTGTTGTCATTCATGAAGTGTCCGGTGCTGAAGAACAAAACGTACATGCCGTTCTTCAAGCGCACAATATTAGGCGCCTCAAGGGACTCGAGATCGGACTCGATGCGGTCGAGAAGCAGGACGGCTTTTCCGACCATGGTTCTACCGTCCTGTTCTACCTCTTGCAAGAAGAGGGCGTTACCGCCGGTTGGGCCAGGTGTATCTCCTTCTTGCTTGTACACAACATAGCGTCGGCCGTCCTTGGAGTCCTTGAAGCCAGCTGGGTCAATGACCCTGTTCCAGCCCTTGGGTGGGCAGAACCATGGCCTGTCGTCGTGCTTGTAAGGGCCAGTAATGCTCTTGGAGCGGAGTATACCGATGCAATGGGGCTTGTTGGGCTGAGAGGCGTCGTGGCCGGCAAAGTAGATGATGTACTCTCCATTATCTAGGCGGCGCAGATCAGGCGCCCAGATTTCCTCCCCGTCGGTCCATCCATTGCCAGGCCACAGGTCATGGTCGCCCATTGTCCAGTTACCAAGCATGTCCTTAGCTGTGGCGTATGGCATCTTTCCTTGGCCATTGCTTGCAACCGCGACCCAAGAGCCGTCCTCAGCTTGAAGAACTCCAGGATCAGGGAAGTCAGCGCGAGGAATGAAGGGTTCGAGAGGGCCTTCATGCTCGATAGTGATGTTGACAGTTCGGCTGTTTGGTGCAGGCGACACTTGGCCCAAGCCGAGGGCGAGGATTGAGAAGGTTTTGAGAGCCATGATCACAACGAAAATGAAGAACGAGTGTGGTGAAGTGAACCCGAGAAAGTTAAAGATTTAAGCTATCACTAGTCCGTCTCCTGGAGTTTTATAAGTGGACGGATCATCAGCCTTACAGGACCAGCGCAGAATAGTCCTCATTCGGGAGACTCTTTCAGTGGATATCCATAGCTTAACTTAAATGACTGTTGGCTTTTTTATGCATGAAAACCATGCCACTCGTCAGCAACGGCGGAGTCGAAAGTCTATGTCATTTCCCGATTAGGCCTCATTTTGCGTTCCTGCAGAAGCGAAGAAACATGATTGGGTCCTCGTATTACTTGTCTGCGGATCGACGCCACGTCGTTTGAAAACATGCGCTCCGGGAGAGAAGTTGAACCAACGAGAGAAGCTAATTGGGCCTCGACGATAGTGAATTTGAGCTGTGCCTGTCAGCGCAAGGCTGCTCCGTGTTGAATGGAGGTCTAACTTATGAAAGCTTGCTAGCGACCGAGAAATCAGACTTATGATGATCCCATCTTCAACACTCGGATTCAATTTTTTGCAACGCTCCACCAAGATTATCTCATGCCACCATGCGTCATCATGCACACAGCTAGAATGTGGCTTTGGGAATTGAAGAAAGGCTTGCCTGCATTGAAGGGTCTTAATTCACCATACGACTGGACTTGATACGCCACAACGGCCAACCAGTTTCTATTATCGAGCAAAATCAACCAGCTATTCGTAGACTTCACTCCTAACTAACTATACAGTAGCTAAGAGCTCTTCTCCAACTGGTTCATCATCAATTTCGCTGCACACTTCCCAATCAGCTGGATCTGCAATTCCAGACTGGCTATCAAACCAGTAACCTTCACCAAGTCTAGCCTCGCATTTAATGTCCATCCTCTCGAGAAACCTCATGAACTGGCCACCTGGTACATCCCCAATTGGCTGTCCTTGAGAGTCCGAGCCGACAAGTATCCCTTTTAGACAGACATATCTCAATGCAGGGAATGTCCCTTCCGCCAGGACTTTCTCCAGAGTGTCCATTAGCCTTTTGCTACCTAGGCCACTCTGGTCATGTTTGAAAAACAAATCTGCATCACCCCATGACCCTTCTTCATAATCCAGACCAATTCGCTGTTCCACCACTAATGTCTCAAGAGTCTGGCTGGAAGCTAGAAGGATATGTGCCCAGTCATCATGGGCAGCCACCTCGGCACTTGTTGACCAGAAATAACTGGACATGCTTCGATAGGGATGGTGGGATGGTTGACAGAGATGCAAATGCTGTAGTCGTGGCAGCGTTAAGAGACGCCTGCCACTTTCTCGAGAGGGCAAGAACCCGGATAGTGGTCGAGGTATGACGGCCCATCCTCGATAGAATTCCGGGAAATTTGGGATATAGACGTCATCAGGCTGGTTCGGAAGGTTATCCTCCATGGTTGACTTTGACTCCATGGCTTGGTCGAGCATTTCAAGCTCGAGTCTCTCGATAGTTGTGCCGGACTCCATAATCCAAGTTGCAACACCACTTGGAATATAGCCGACAAGCTTTGCAAAGAGAAGCTTAGATAGTGGAGGGACAGATGCATCAAAGCATGTGCGTTCATACTTTTCAAATTTGTAGTGGCTGCCGTGTAACTCAAGAGCCTCGAGGTTGGTGAAGTTTGGAAGCAGTTGCCAAATGTCTATGTCAGAATGAACCACCGTGCAAATAGATTTTACTCGCGCACAAAGGATTTTGAACTTGTCTAGATCCTCGCACTGGAAGGTCTGTAGCATCCTGAAGAATTCATCTGCTTTACATTGTCCAGCGTGCAGGTCAGAGCTTGGCCCCCAGTGATAGAACCGGCGCGGAGCGGGCACCATTGGAAGCGGATGTTTCACATCCAACTGTTCGTGAAAACATGGATGATGAAACTCAATATTGGTCCACAATCGTGGCTCTGTAAGCCTGTTGAGCCTCTTGCAGGTCTGAGATACTTTCGTGAGGTCGTGCGCCGAGAGGTTCAAGATGACAAGAGTAATCAATTCATCCGGGAGTGAATCCATGGTCGGTGTTAGTGGGATGCGTCTGGCGAACTGTTGTTGGCAAGGTGATATGAGAATCTCGAGAGGAAAAAATTGGTGATGAGACATATGAAAATAGTATATAAGGATGTTGACCTTCTCACGATGGGCTGACGCGCACACGTTAAATGACTCATTCGGTCAGCTATCGAGCTTACCGCGCAGGGATGAATCAAGAAGGCTGAAACGAAAGGCAATAAAACTACGTGGGGCGATCTCCGGCGTTTCAGTCCCCGTGCTTAATTAGCAATGACCCCTGCATGCAGATGGTAATGGTTTAGGTACCTACCAGAATAACTAGATAACATTGATTTCACGGTATTTAAGATGTGTCGAAAAAACGGTTTGTTAATACATGTTGTATATCAGATGAGCTCTATCGGTTCTATAAACTAGCGAAAAAAGGACACAATGTTCTCAGAGATTATTGTCCAATATTCACCCTGGCCTTGCAAGGTGCTGCGGTTGGACTATCTTTCTTGAATTCCTCCAAAGGAATTCCAGGCTTGCAAGTGGTGATTGTCTCATGCCATGGGATAATATCTGTGTTGTTGTCCGAGTCCATGCCGAACGAGTCATCAAGACCGACAGCCCGACTACTTAGCACTACTTGTTGTCCTCTTGGCAACATGACGGAATTGTACTGCTTGAGTAGGCATTGAACATCCTCCAAAGAGTCCCACTTCTGGTTGAAGAGAAGTCTTCCTAGATCAGCAGCGTCTTTGATGCCAGTGTTGGCGCCCATCCCGCCATACGGCGTGGTATTATGCGCTGCGTCGCCCATGAGAGTAACCCGGCCCTTAGGTAGGGTGGTGGGAGCAACGTATTCGGAGAATCGAATCTGAGGATTCCACACGCTCGAAGGGCCAGCAATCTTCAAGGTGTCCACAGTGAAGTCTGGCATCCCGTCGACAATTTCCATGACCCTGCTGTACAAGGCCTCTTCGCTTGCAGAATGAACCCAGTTCGTGTCTGCCTCGGGATCCTGAGAGCGGAATGCGACCACCCACCAGTATCGTGCTTCCTCGCCGCCGGCTTTCATCTCAAGAGGACTTAGCATAACCTGGGCATTTGCATTGGCAGTAACGACGCTTGCAGATGAAAGAGCCTGGAGGCGCTGCAGAGGCTCGCCCTTGATCATGAAAGATCCGCAAATGGGGACAAAGGGATGGAGCTCTCGTTTCGTGATGCCGAGAAGTTGGCGACGCACGGCGCTACTGGCACCGTCGGCACCGAGAAGAATAGATCCATGCGCACTGGAACCGTCTTTGAAGTAGGCAGTAACACCAGAGGCGTTTTCCTCATAATGGCTGAAATGCTTGTTGGTTTGGACTGGGAGATTCTGCACCATCCAGCTGCGGAAGTTCTGGCGACAGACAATCATAGACCTAGGATGCTCACCAGGCTGATCATCTGGGAAACGACCAAGTTGGTATCCGCTGACTTCCATTGCGCTCGCATCAATTTGTATGATATTGTCATAATCAGGATAGTTGACTGAGGTGGTCCACCAGTCTCCCATGTCGGACGGCAGAAGCTCAGTCAGGATGGGAAGGGAACTATAAATGACGAGTTAGACCATGACTCCAGCGGATCATCGAACAGTATGCATACCTGTCAAGGGCAAATCCACCACCTTTGCGTTCGTGCAAGTCAGTCTCTCGGTCAAAGATCTCAAAAGCAATTCCTTTGCCGCGAAGTACCTGTGCCAGAAAGGCACCAGCCGGTCCAGCACCAATGATGAGGACTTTGGGCTCTGAGGTAGAGTGTGAGGCCATTGTGATGTACGATTTAGGGCTTAAATATGAGAGTCTCCGTATTTTTTGGTTGAATGTGAAGTTCGTGTCTTCATGCTTCTGAATCTCATGGCCATGATAAAGTATTTATGCTCAATCGATCCTCTTGCGCATCGAATGCCTGACGTCGAGATCTCACTATCAAGTAGGCCGCACGCCGCGGCCACCGTTCTCGATGCATACTTTTTAAACTACAAAGATGCTTATCGAGATTTGAGTTTTCGGTCTTACAAACTGCCCGATCCTTCAGAGTTACCCAATCTCGGACTTTCGGACTTTCGGGAGCCGCGGCCGTCTTTTGCCAATACCTATGACGACTTTGACGATTGATGGCTTGGGTAAGCGCTAAGCCCACCACCCGACGCGCCGATCATGACTTCAACGCGAATCGTATTGCAGTTTCAATAATTGTTTTTTTTTTTCTCTTCCAACTTTTTGCCTGGTCATTACGGCCATTAAGTGGCCAATATTCTGACGTCCCCAGTCGTTCTTCATGCACCCAAACCCTCCCTCTCAGTTTCAATCTTCAAAGTTTCCAAGACTTATGGAGTGTCGAAAAACCGATGATCAATTAGTTCAGATATAAGCAGATAGCAAGTACTTGATGTATGGTGGTGAATAGGAGCTTTTCTAGGCAAATATCATCATAAACCAATAGTAGAGTGGACCCAGAAGCCTTGACAACTCAAAGAGAAAGGCCTGAAGGTAGTCACAAGGCTCGCACAAGTGGAGGACATATCAAAAACATGCCACGATATGGTTTTATTGTTTTGTTATCAGATGGTATTCACGTTCGAGTGCCAAATACTAATAATGTCAAAATACAGCGGATTGGCTGTTTGTTGCCTTTGTGGTCGATTTTAATAGTTGTTAAACTCAGAGACTAGACTCGATTTTGTTAACAGCATAAAGTCATAGGACCTGCCAAGTGCCTCTATCGCCTTGTTTTCGACCGGTCGCTTTTAAAAATCACACTTTGCAATTATCCAATGACACACCGGCCCTTGATGTAGGATCAATACTGCCCTCAGTCTCCATTGACAAGATCGGTGAACCAGCATTTGGCGCCGTATATCCACCAAACTCTGTCTCCACCTGCCGACTATGCCATTCAGTCTGACCGCGTTGTGATCAAGCCTTCTTCTTGCCCGCCTGTTTCTTGAAGCCTACCTCCAAGAGGAAGAGAGTCCTGATGACAGCAAACAGAGCCGCGCCAAGCACGTTGCTCCAGTCCCTCCCTGTCATTGTTTCCATAGACCAGTTATGAGGGGGATTCCGCATCTCCCACGTGCTCAGAGTAATCAAGACATCCATGACACACACGGCTCCGTTGGAAATCTTCCAGATGCCTAGGTCGTCGGTATAACGCAGCAGGCCACCCTGTAAAATGGCGATGATCCAATATCCGCCCGCAACTTGCCATAGCCAGGGATCGTAGGCCACGACGCGTGGTATGAAGAGAGGTGAGAGCATGCCTAGCACGGCGTCGCGATGGAAGATAAGGCCGTAGCCTGTTGCGAAGGACACCAGGGGGTCAATCCAGGTGAAGATGAAGCGGTAAACGCTAGGGATGGTCTTTGTAGGTGCCATAATGAGCGAGTCGGTTTTTGGTTTATTTATTCGAATGTTTTAATGTACTGAGGGTGAGATTCGATGTGGCCTGTCTTCGTGAGGGGACGCCGTTAAATAAATACCTGCGCAGGGCCATGTAAGATGTAAGCTGACATCTTCCTACAGCCGAATCGGGTTAAATCCGCCGAGCAACAATCTCACCTGATTCGCTCGCTCGCTTTTGGTCGCTTTCGATTGGGTTGAGTATGGTCGTCAGATCTCGACTCCAATCTGGATAGTCAAATGCCAGATTCGACCCCTACTTCTGCTCTCAATTAAAGTCGCCGGTAATGTTATAATGGTTCATGCATGCTAAAGTGAACGATAGTGTAAGTCTTATTTAGGAGCCCTTAGCGCCTATGTATTTCTTAAGATATTGGCTATGTACTGAACCACCCTCTGTCCAAACCGAGGTCTTTATAATGAGAAGTAAGGGTAGGCTGAGTTGTCTGAATTTGAATATTGAAATGCAGGGAGAAGACATCAGAGACGGCCATGCGGTCTAAGTGAGGTTTATATTGGACTGAACGGCTGAATAGTAGAATGCTGTCATCTAATGAACTACACAATTATGCTTTGCGTCTCTAGAATAAATGAGAGGATAGTGTCAATGATGTAGCCTCGAAAAATCTTCAGCCAGTGAAGTCTTCTCACTGATGTGTGCAACTGGTCTAAGTTCATTTAGATAGCAACTATGGATATTTGTTTTACAAACAAGTCCCTACTTCAATGGAATACTGATTGAACCCTTTCCTCCTTTTACTGCTACTATCTTCTTGTTCTGGACAACAATTTGGCCCCTCGTCATCTTCGGACAATCCCATGAAACAACTAACTTCTTACCACGAAGGATGTAGGAAGCCGAGAATTTGCCCAATGCCGTTGTGAAGCCGGCTTCTGCTTGTCGAATTTCGTTGAAAGACATAGGCTCAAGAACCCATTCTTTGCCCTGGGGTTTTGTAACCCGGAGGCCGACTGCGTACTCTGTCAGAGCAGATGTTGGCCCACTACTCCATCCATGAGCGTGAGAAACGTAAGAGGGGTCTTGTCGATAGCCATAGTCTCCACGGTATCCCCACGATCCATCGATCAGGTAACCTTCGGGGACCGTGGACTGTGTCCCGTTGGGGTTGGTCAAATACCATCCCCAAGCGTCCTCAATGAGTTTAAATCCCCGATCAGGACGACCAGCTCGGAAATGACCAACAATCTCGATGCTTGAGACGAAGGGCGAAACATTTTGAGGCAGTTCGGGACAAGATGGGCCAATTGGTGTCCAGTTTGACTCCAGGTAGTCCGAAATGTGTCGAGATTCGTTGCTACCGCGCTTGACCACGCCGAATGTAATAGCCATACTGTTTGCATCCTGAGGGTATAAATTAGTGTTGTTAGGACTATCCTTGAAGGCGCCACGGCTATTGTCCCACAACTCAGTCATTATGGCTTTTTGGAGATTGTGTGCAGCTTCGGTCCACTCTTTCTCTTTTTCTTTGGCATTTTCCAGGGTGGGAGCCCATGAGGCGAGCTCTGCCCCAGTTGTAAGAGCTCTGTAAAGACTACAAAATGAGAAAAAAATATCAGCATCAATACCTTATTCGTTTATGCATTTTCAAACCTACAGCATATTTGCAGATGCACGTTCGTTAGCAAACGTAGCTCTGCCCCAATCCCTGATACCCGTAACACTCATGACACCTGCGTCGTTGACCTTGCCGAGGTTGTTTTTCATCGCGAGGAGATACTTCGGCCAGAGAGACGATAACGTGGTTTCGTCACCAGAATACAGAAAGTAGATGTATGTCCCCAAGAGTGCCCATAGTTGATAAGCTAGAGGAAACAGTCAGTGTCGAGTAAGTGGGGTCAAATCAGACTCGATAAACTTACTGTCGCTGTCAGCCGCGGTGTGAGGCGGTCCAGCCTTGGGAAGTGAGCCATCAGCTTTCTGTGACAAACAAATAACAGATTAGTATTCTACGAGCATATTGATGTAAGGCCGAGACTCAAGCCCACCTGATTGTCATAGATAGCGAGAAGGGCATTTTTAGTACTCTCCATGTCGCCTGTGCTAACAAAAGCACTGGGCACTGCAGTCCCCATATCACCGATCCATACCCAACGGTCACGCTTGGCTCCATCCAGAAGCACCGTATCTCCTGGGCCGATATGCTCATCATTCTGCCAGCCTGATCGTGAGCCAGGCTCGATGCGGCCAGCTTCGCTGGGCGCAGAGTTGGTTTGAAGAGTATATGCGCCGCTATACCAAATTTTATTGATAAGTTTGTTGCTGGAGTGAAAGTAGCCCTGATACGCCTTGAGATCAGCCCAGGTGGGTTGGAAGCTAATCTCTAGTGTGATGTCATGTATGTTGACTTGGGCTGATGTTCCAGAGTCAAGGAACAGCGTAAGGTACCTGAAACCTCCACGCATTTTCGGATCAGGCATGGTGTAGGTCTTGGAGCCAGTGGTGTTGATCTTGTGCATCAACGCGCCATCGTTAAAGGTACCACCATTGGAGTTATCCGAGACCCTGCCAATATAATCTTTCGCTTCTGTAAAGGCCAAACCCAGACTAGCTTCGTCGCCCTCGGTGAGATTGTAATCGACGGATACAATTCCGCCAACCTCGACGCCGAAGTCAAAGACTACTCCGTCATTCTTACTGCTGAGTTCTATCACACCATCATATTTTCCGACAAAATCGCCTTTGGGGAGGGATAAAACTGATTTTGGGCGAATAGCCCTCGAATCTGGAGCTTGGATGTTCTTATCCCATTCTCCTTTAAAAGCTGCAGCGGTTGGACCAGTGCAAGTCGTATCTCTCCAGCAAGACTTGGCTTCAGAAAGGCTAGAGATACAGCAGATTACTTGGAAGATTGACAGAAGGGTCGCAGTCTGCATGTTCAAGAGGCGATCAATGTATCGAGAAAGACAATGTAGGGGCTTGTGGCGTAGATCGAAGGACTTGATTATTCTGATCAAATTCCATTTCAATAAGATGCAGGGTTCTTTATAGATGGCCATGCTAAGCATTTCCTGATTTAAGGTTAGCCTTGCTATTGTCTTCCCTCGGGTCAATGTAGGCCGTTCCCCGTGGGGTAGCCGGGATCCCCGCTTGCTCACAGAACGCAGATCTTTCCTCCAGAGTTATAATGGCCGAGGTTGACCATGCAATGCACTCTTTTGGAGACGCAAGACATGACTATCCCTGTCAAATCCCTTCCCCTCCCAGCAAAAACCTACACACAAGAGGGGGGCTTCTTGCGCGGGAGAAGGATATCCCAATCGATCGTGGGGGAAGTTCGACGTAATTTGACCTCCTTGGGGGGTTGATTACGGCTCGTTTCGTCGATCACAACTCACAGGTTATATGTGATGGATTGATAGGCGGGATAACAGTCACAGACGGAAAAATGATCATCAGCAGCATTGTTCACCAAGTTGAGCTCGGCCAGAGATGCCCCGACGTCCCTACACACTCTAATCTCCTCATTATAGCGCTTCTCATCACGTTCAATATCAGAACAGTCGTCCAACTATAAGACAGGCTGGAATTCAATGTGAATTAACCAGAAGTTTCGATGAACTCCACCTGATTTCGCTTTTCTGTCGCCACAATGAGACTTTATGCTTCCTTTTTACTTCTTTTTGCCAGCGTAACTACGCAGGTGTTTGCTGCAAAGCATCCGAAAACCTGTGTTGTGAAAGCTGGAGGCTCTAACACAACAGATGACGCCCCTGCCATACGGGAAGCGTTCAAAAGGTGTGGTCACGGTGGAAAGGTTGTCTTTAAGCCTACCACGTATCACATCAGCTCAGTTCTCAACATTACTGGACTCAAGGACGTTGAGATTGATATTCAGGGAAAGTTACTGGTAGGTCTACAACAGGAAAAACTATCATAGACAGTCAATCTTGCCCAATATTGCCCAAGCTGACATGAGATAGTGGAGTACAGATATCGATTACTGGCTGGAGAACTCCCTCGATGTCGGCTTCCAGAACCACTCCACTGCTTTCATCCTAGGAGGCGATAACTTGGTCATTGACGGCTATGGTACGGGAATTCTGGATGGAAACGGCGATTATTGGTATCAGTGGATCCGAGAGCAGCCAAACACTTCAAACTATCCAGGAAGACCTCACGCCATCACTTTCAACGGACTCACAAACTCCGTAGTCCGTGGTCTCAATTTTCTACGAAGTCAAATGTGGTGAGTTGCGAATATCTTATCTACCTTGACTTTGTTTCACTTGGTGTTTGAGTCCACTCATCCGATTCCCAGGTCCATGAGCATTATTTCGTCTCACCATGTCGATTTTCAAGACATATTCATCAACAACACAGGGAACAAATACCAAAGCTGTATGTGCACCATTGTTACCAGAGTCAATTCTTTTCACGCGCCCGACTAATGATTGATATTGTCATTACAGCAAACACCGACGGTGCTGACACTATCTGGTCGTCACATATCAACATGAACAACTGGACGGTCTATAATGGGGATGACAGTATCGCCTTGAAAGGTAACAGCACCGATATAAGCATCACTAACTCCAAGTTTTACGGTGGCCTCGGAATTGCTTTGGGCAGCCTGGGCCAATACTACGACCAGTTCGAACGTGTCGAGCGGCTCAATGCCAAAGACTGTTATTTCGAAAACACTCTTCACGCTCTATACGTCAAGACATGGACAGATGATCGAAACGGTTACCCACCAAACGGCGGCGGCGGCGGGCGTGGATGTAAGATGCTCTTGTTGAATAAATATTCAAGGACTTTGCTGACCATGACTACTCGGAAGATGCTAAGGACATCGTTGCTAAGAATTTGACCGTATCAGAGATGAGGGGCTCTGCCTTTGCTATATCTCAATGCACCCGCTTCAAGGGAGCACCAGGTCAGGGCAATTGCACAAATTCACAATTTCAGGTCCGCGACATAACAATATCCGGACTTCAGGGCACTACAAACAGCAAAAGGGTTGCCTCATTGCAGTGCAGTGCAGTAGCCCCCTGCACGGGTCTGGGTCTGTTCGACGTTGAATTGAAGATGTCCGAAGGCGAGACTGCGAAGGAGTATCTTTGCGGCAATGTTAAGGATAATCGAGGTTTTGTATGCACAGGAAAAGTTTGTGAAGGAGGGAGTTCGACGGGAGAGTGTTAGTCCGCCATGTGATTATCATTATATGAACGGTGGCATCCACGGACATGCTTGGATGATACTGCATAGCTTAGCATCATAGCTCAGCAAACCGTCCGGATCAAGATCATCGTAATTCCATCCCATCTCTATCAATCCCTCAACCAGGCTCATGTGCCCTGTCTTTGATTTTTCCTTTGTTCGATGGATGATACTGAGTATGACACATCGTTGTTCATCCGACCGCGTTTCACCCGCAATAATGAATAGCGGCCAAGGTAGATCGCATATCCCCAATTGGGCAAGAACCTCCACAGCTTGTGCCACTAAAGCTTGATGAGTTGCTTCTGTTCCGCAATAGCCCATAGCAGCACGGTTGATCCACAGTAGTGTCGCAAGACAATGTAATATCGTGATAGCGTGCATCCAAGACGAGCTTCCCGGTACCATGCAGGACTCTAATGGCTCTTGTATCCTCATCCGCAGCTGTCCCTCCAATTCCAGGAGATCCTTTCGGCTCGACGGGGGTAGTGTCTTTTTTGGCATGATGATCTTGAAAATCTTCCAAATAGTGTCTAGGATGTTTGCCTCACATCCTGTCACATCTGTTTTCTAGAAAAGAGCGTACTTAGTTAATGAGCTCCATAGCATGTTGAGTCGACTTACAATAACCCTGCAAAGTTCGGGGCGTCTGCGAAACAACATAGATGTTCTGTTACGACAGAGTGGTTTGGTAGGGTCTATTACCCAGTACAGTTGGCTGAACTCAATGATTGTCTCGTGATAGAGGACCCAGTCAAATATGATGTCGTAACTGTCCGACAAAGCTCGTCGTTCTGCCCAAGAGACGATAATTCCCTTGACGCCAAAAAGATATACAGCCCATGCGAGGGGAGACGACATGTTGAGTGTCTCCACGTCATTTAGTTTCGGTTCAACCTAAAGTCCCGGGACAGAGAGAGTTTACTCACTTCATATAAGTAGAGAAGCATACTGGCAGCAATATTGCCTATTAGTACTGAGTCTGGGCTGTCGGGGCTCAACGATGCCCTTGTCATAGCGATTGCCTTGGTTTTGAATGTTATTGCCCTCGACTCGCCCGAAACATGCAATGCTGAAACCGCCAGGAGGGCGCTTAGCACTGCGGCTGAAGATGGTGATGAATCGGTGAGACCAATCTGCAGAAGTAATTGTGCTAATGATCCGAGGGGGTTTAGCAGGAAGTATCCTGCATTTTGCAAATCTAACACTTCAGCATGGCTTGGAGGCAAGGGTTTTTCATAGCACATACAATAATGGAGCAAATTAGTGTCATCCTTGTCAATCAATGACAGAGAGATGGTCTTTGGTATCTCGTTTTGAAGAACTACTTCTTGCATCGTCGTTGTACCTGTGAGATCAAGAAGGTCAACTTGATGCAGTAAAGATAGAATCACCAAAGGAATACGGGGTTGACATACGCAAGTTGTCTGAGGAGGCAGCATCGTGCCAGGAAGCGACATGCCAATGCTTCATGTTGACAAAGAGTCTCCGATCTAGAGCCTCAGGGTGGGTTACATTGCGCTTGTCCTGCGAGCAAGGGCCAGGGGCTGAAAGCACTCTTTTTCCATCGCCTTCTCTAGGCCAAGATAAACGGAGGCCGTAGCCTTGACATTGTAGTCCTGCCAGTCCGCATTTTGCGCATGCTGGAACTCGACGATCGCATCGGATACGGCGATCTAAGCTGTCAGCAAAAAGTAATCCGATAAATGATGGTTCCTTATGTTAGCCATGAGTCCATGACATACCTCGGCAGGTCCCACAGGATCTGCCTACTTTGAGCCTGTGTGGTCGATTCATTCCACAGCTGCTTATTCCCAAGCTGAGCCAACCTTCCAGGAGACAGTCCAGAGATGCTATGAGATGATTGAGATCTCAGTGATTATAGAGGCCATTACAAATCCAGACAAGGGTTGGGTTGCGTGGCTTTATCAGCCTCAGAGCCCCACTACCTCTCGCGAATACTTGCTTCCTTCTGGCAACGCACGAATCATACGGTATGCTGGACGCTGAGAACGCCCCACAACCCCGCCTGGCAGCAATGGCAGACACATCATTGGCTTTATCCATCATTCTCGGAAGGCGATATGATGCTTACAAAATTCACAGCCATGCCGGTACTTGATTAAAGGCTATTCTAAAAAATGAGACCACTCAACATCAGGGCCACAAAGACTTGTGTGCGATGATGATGATAGCTGCATTCTTGTGGATCTGTTTCTACAAAGACGTCTTCTAGCCTAAGGAAAGATGTCTATTGTAACGCGGATAATTGACAGCGCCCATATCTAGTATCTATTACCAGCCTCGACGCGTGAGTATTTGCTACCATCTGATAACTTACGTATCATACCGCATGTAGGGCGTAGTGGGCCCCGCGGGCCCGCATCCTCAATTATGAATAAGCTGGTCTCGCGCATTCTTGCCAACGGAAGGTTGTCCTCCAATCAGACTAAGTTTAACCTGTACTTACTAGTAGTTCCGGAACCTCATCTAATGACTCAATTCTAGGTTCGTATATGTTATGTTCGCAAGGATACTGCTGCGAACGGCTATATATACCTGGCAGTCAGCCAATTTCACGGCTGGTGATTTGGTCCAACTCACGACCCCAGAAAACCAATCTTTATCGACTGACATCCGCCATTTTATATCCTTATTTTTGTCATTCCGCACATGGTGACCCCCTCACCACCTGCCAATATCGGTGCCAATGTCGCTTCGATCATTCCTGTCAAGCAAGGACGGCTCACGATCCAAGAACGCCCTGTTCCCACGCCTGGTCAAGGCGAATTGTTAGTGCGAAATGAAGCGGTCGCTGCAAACCCATCAGATTGGAAAGTACAAACCCTTGGTGCCATTGTCAACAAGTTCCCTGCCGTACTTGGCAGTGACCTTGCGGGTGTTGTTATATCTGTCGGACCTGGTGTAAAACGCTTCCAACCTGGCGACCGTGTGATGGGATTTGCACTGGGGATGGTTCAAGGAAATAACGACGGTGCAGCGCTACAAACATATACACTCCTCAATGAGATAGCAACATCGCATCTTCCCAGAAACCTGACTTTCGAACAAGGCGCCGTTCTTCCAGTCGCCATGGCCACCGCGTCGGTGGCTCTGTTTGCAGATCTTGAGCTGCCGATGCGCGAAAGACATGTCGATGAATCAGGCGCTATCCTTGTTTGGAGTGGTGCTTCAGCAGTTGGTGTTGGTGCAGTACAGATTGCACATGCACTAGGCTGGCCTGTCTATGCGACAGCCAGTCGAAAGCACCACGAGTGGTTGAAGAAACTGGGCGCTACGGACGTATGGGACTACCGCGAGCCAGAAGTTGCGCAACAGATTGGTCAGGCTGTTAAAGCTGCAGGACTCAAAATTCGCGGCGCGATTGATGCCAGGTCCGAAGACTCATCTTTCGATTTGGTTAGGGCGACGCTCATCGCTGCTGATTCTTCTTTGGGGGCCAAGATCAGCACGGTACTACCATGGCCAGCGGACAAGCCAAAGCCAGAAGGAGCTGAAGTTGGCTCCGCGAATTGTTTTCGTTTCCAAATGGATCGCCAGGATATTGGACGTTGGCTTTTTGGCCACTGGCTGCAAGAATCACTGGAGAACGAGACTATCGAGCCTGCGCCGAAGCCTCGAGTCATTGATGGCGGCTTGGAAGGTGCTCAGGATATGCTTGACACCCTTGCCGCTGGGGTTAGTGGCGAAAAGCTTGTACTGAAAATATAGAGATGAGGCATATTATCTCAGAAATCGTCAACTCCACCACAGAAATTGCATGATCTTGAAATTAAGGGCCGGAGGTTTGTGTATTTCGGAATGAGTTAGAAGATGCTAATCCCCACTTGATATTCGAGATGTAAAACCTTCACCTCATCTTGGGTGGTTCACAAAGTGATCTCAGAGTTGGGAAACTCAACTTTGCCTACAAGAGGAGAAGCCCCTGTTCAATATTCAAGTTTAGACCAACTAGACATTAGATCATAGGAATAATTCTTGGTCTTAATAATTCAGGACCAATTTTCACCGAAATAAAATTCCAAAAACAGCCGACGGGTGTGGTCTAGGGTAAGCTGATAACGCCGGCAATGGTGGATACATAAGAGATAAGGCCCATATCGGCGAATCGGAGTAATATGGGTCACTCCAGGTGCGGAGTACGCGGAGAAAGAAGGCCGATTAATCCCCAATACGGTGAAATCGGAGAATGCTGGGGCAGTCATTGTGTCCGCACCGTAAGACTCTTCACCACCATATGCTTTCTCTTTCTTGTCTCGATCACTCCGACGCCAAAACCCGAGCCAACATGAACGTCAGACTTGCTGCATGCGAACCTTGTCGACGTGCCAAGCTTGCTTGCGGTCATGAACAGCCCACTTGTGTCAGATGCCGCAGGCGAGGACAAGCTGAGTTGTGCAGTTACCGAAACCAACCTTTCAAACGGAGGAAACGGCACATTACTCGGTCAGAGTGAGTCACGGCCTTTGTGTGAGGAATTCCTGAATGTGCAATTTTGATTGCTGAGTCGTGCCATTGCATTGGTAGCCGGGAAAAGTCGACGACAGTTTCTACCACAACCACAACCACACAGCCACATCGTTACCCAAACCCTGGCTTTCTCGGTTCTTCAAGCTATACGACCATCTTCAGCCAGGTATCCTCATCTACCGGGGTAGGTGCGATAAATCACCCTCAACAGACAGAACCAACTCCACTCTTGGTAAAAGACCAAGTGGCGATTGGCAAGTCTACCGACACTTTAACCCAATTTCTCCAGTTCGACATCGCCAATCTCATGTCTTTGGTTGAGTTTTGGCTTGGCGAAGGCGTGAACCTGCCGTTAGCTGGCCCGCTGATTCCTTCGTCTATCGAAGCTGTGTCTCAATTGTGGGACGAGATACCTTCAACATCGCCAACTGCACCCCACTTGAAGGACTGGATATCGAGTCATGCCGTTTCGCTCCTTCAGAATACTCATAAACCAATCAATCTTGATAGAAATACGACTGTGGATAGTTTCTTCTCACAAATGTTAGGTGATAGCCTGCGTTGGGAAACAGTCGGGCTATTCCTTACTGCTGCAAGCCGCGCTGCGCTTGATACCATGTCATTCTCGCCATTATACTCCGGCGAGGAGCAGGGCAGAGCTCTTGTCAGGAAGTTGACATATTTGGCGGATAGTTGCTTAGAAATGTGCATTTCAGTGGATCATCTGAACGACTTGCAAATAGTTCTGCAGTATGAAAACCTGGTTGTGCATTCGCAAATCGATGGAGATGAGAGTAGGTGGACATTCGCTAGAAGCTTGATTGTCGCTTATTTTGTTTCATAGGCTACCACTGTTGGCGGAGAATGGGAGATCTCTCGAGCTCTCTATTTGCCCTTGGATTCCACGAGGCCATTGACGAAAATGTCTCAGCTATACCGGGCTTCATTGCGGAACTGAGAAAATCCACGTTTGCCCGCACTTATACGGCAGACAAAAGCCTGGCAGTCTTTCTTGGACGACCACCACGGATCATTAAGGCTTATTGCGATTTCCAGCTCCCATCATTGTCAGATGATCAGTGGACAAGAGAGTCACTGCTAGAGACCAGTGACAATCAGCGGCCGTCTGATGGGCCGGATATAGATGGTGATGAACTGTGTATTGGCAGAACAGGACCTATCAACTATACAGCGGATACCGTGTGCTCTGCGATATTTGCATGCCTGAAGGAAGATATTCTAGCACTTGCTCGACGCCGTTCTTCGGTTGATATACGAGATGATGCAGAGTAATATTACCCCAACACCATTGAGTCAGCGTAGTGAGCTAACGTTATCTTGAGGATGCTTCGACAACGGATCGAGTCTGACTGGCTGAGTCTTCCGCCTCATTTTAAACTTACCACGAGCTTGAAAGATTGCCGTGCCTCTCGGTTTGAACGAGACTTTCTGGTTGGGACCCGGCTCGATTATCTCCATACCAATCTTCTCCTCAATTTGGTTTCCATTGGAAGAGCTACAGATCTCAATGAACCACTTCTTGTGGTGGCAAAAGAAATGCTTTCCCTCGTGGTAGAGCTTATAATACTCCGGGATCGCTTGGTAAACTCAGGCACCGGCCTTATCTGGAAGGTCGTTCTACTCGCCCTCTTACTACCAAGTTCTGTCATGAGCATAACGTGTGTAGGTGCTAACTTTCCGATAGGTTGCTCAATTCGGTCTACCCGCCGCAGGAGTGATCTCACTAGCACTGCTCAACTCCTCCATCGATAGCAGTATCACTCAAAGTTCTCGTACAAAGATGGTGCAAGACCTGAGCGTCCTGGTGGCAGAGATTCGTACAGGAGCAGTTATTCAGGATGGAGAACCAAATTTCGCCCTGTTCATGCGGGCAACCCAGACTATTCAGAGTCTCCTAGACTCGTTGATAGTGTGGCGCTCCCCGACCGTGGATCTTGAACCTCAACAAGGCATGAGCTCAGTTCTTACAGATGGCTGGGGCCCGGGACATAACCTTGACCCTTGGGAATTTGAGATAGGGTTTTGGGCTAACTTGGCGGAACACCCAACGTTACTTCAACAGGATAACTAATGTTGTGGTATACCATGCGAGATCACTGTAACGAAGACTACATCTTGTTTTTGTCAAATATTAGACAAAGTGAGATTCTATGTATTGCCGTCTGACGTTCATAGTCTTAATTCTCTATCCACTATTTTCTCAGTAATTAATCACCAACCTCCCTTGTGCTTTTGGGCCAAGAGATTGGCAAACGTGCTTAGAGATGTGGGACAGTCAGCCACATCGAGGACTACCTCAATCATCGTAAGCCCCTTGCCCTCCTGTACTGTCGAGTCCCTTAAAGCTGACCGAAGTTCACCCCAGTTTGCTGCTCGGAATGTCCTCACAGGATACGTCGGGTCATCCAGTGAAGCTCCAAAGTAAGAAGGCGCTTCGAGATACCGCCACGGCTGAATATCGTTGTAGCCTTCGTCAAAGCCATGGATGATACGCTCGACAGTATAGCCGCTGTTGTTCAGAACAAAGATTGTGACGTCAAGTTTATTCCGAATTATATCGCTGATGGCCTGAGCCGTCATTTGAAGGCTTCCCTCACCCTCAAACAGAATCGTCCTCCCACGCCATTTTAATCCTTGTTCAACAAGCTCACGATGGGCGAGAGAAACACCCTGAGCGGCAGAAAGCATGTAGCCGATAGATAGCCAGATTGCTGAGCAAATTAGAGTGGTGTCATCTGGAAGTGCAAGACTTTGACCACCGTATAATGATGTGCCCGTCTCCGTGAGAACGTAGTCTCCAGGCCGCAAAAACTCCGACATCCTGAGCCAGAAGTTGTACTGGTCAATGGCCTTCTCGTCGCCCTGGACTGGTAGTTTCTTCAACACTTCCTTTGAAGCATTAAAATCATGGGGAAATTGTACCGGGGTGGGGAGCTCTGTCTCTTGAAGACGCACCAACAGAGCTTTCAACAGAGACTTAATAGACTGGTCACCGTTACTACTGGCTCGCTCTGCCAAGTCCTGCCCGAAATGAACAGAATGCTTCTCAAGGACCACCGTAACCTTGTCATTGGGCAGAGCTGTGGATGCAAATGTGTTGATGTCCGAGTCCAGATGACCAGATCGTAGAACCAAGTCACAACCATGGACCCAAGTCGAATGCGAAATAGGACCAGCACCCCCGTGGTAGATGCCATGATAGTTGGGCAAAGAGCTATTAACAATTCCATTGCCAAAGGGCGTCGTCAGAGTCGGGATGCCAGTCATTCTCACTAACTCATTGACTTCTTCACGTACGTCGAATCGAGCGGTAAACCCGTCCACGATTAACAGAGGCCGTTCTGAACGCTGAAGATTTGCGACAAGTGCATCGACCACTCGATTCTCGGATTCTTTATTGTAGTCAGGGTTCACGAGATTAATCGTGTTTGTGGGGAGCGTCAACCTTTCGGGAACCATATCCAAAGGTAGCGTGAAGTAGACTGGTCGACTTTGTAGGATGCATTGTTGAAGTGTTTGATCAATAAGCTCACCAGCTGTTGCTGGATCTGAGAGGTCTGCTTGTGCAACAGTGACCGTCTTGTAGATGCCTGCAAAAGCTTTGAAGTTGCCATCGCCAAATGAGTGGTGGAGGCAACTCCCAGCCTTCTGAGCTGATCGAGGAGGAGTTCCGACAATGTGAACGACAGGAGCCTTCTCCGCATAAGCACCCGCAATGGCGTTTAATGCTGAAAGCTCTCCGGGACCAAAAGAAGTAAACAAGACTCCGATACCTTTGATCCTCGCATAGGCATCAGCCGCGTATCCGGCGTTGAGCTCATTAGCATTGCCTACCCATCGGAGGCCCGTTTTAGTGACATAATCACAAGCAGTGAGATTGTAATCCCCAGGCACTCCATGGACTGAACCTGCTCCTAGTTGGACGAGACGGAGGAATAAGTACTCAGGTACGCTGACTTGTTGGTCCATTGCTTGATTGAAAAGGGTTTACCGCAAGAGGCTAGGTTGGTAAGTGTAAGTTGATGACTTGAGAGTTTTTCTTAATTTCAGATCTTGGGGCAAGCATTCTAATTATACACTCTCGTGCCCTTGCATGTTGGGAATAATCTTTGCGGTGTGCTCTCATCCAACAATCTTTCATTACGGTATTTGTCCGATTTCTCCGACTGCTGGGAGCTCTCGCCGAAAGGTGGGTCAACTGTAGCCGAGGTCCTGCACGGGTGATTGTCATGCTATGGCGCTTTTTAATTGGCTTCAACATCCCGGTCGTAACTTGGTCATGCTGGACTGTAGTGATAGTATGTGTTCTTAGTAACAGGAGAAGGCTCAAGTTTTCAACTTGTTAGTAAGGGAAAAGCTTAATACGTACTGTTTTCTTTTAGTCTGAAGGACCGTTCTTGTATAGTCAGGGATCCCTATTAGGTACTTGAACTTTCTCCCAATTCGGAAAACTGACAGGATACTCTAGATCAGCCAATCAAAAAGTCCTAGACAGTCTGGCTTGCCCTCAGAAGAGGCACTATCAAAGATGATGCGCTTTTCAGATAATCCTTCAGCTGAAGTCTATTCATTTTTTGCCACAACTAGCTAGCCATACAACGAAAATCTACCCACCGGGAAGAACGCAAACCGCTCTTTTCTGTCGACAGGAGGCCCGTCTGATAACATAACTACTGCCGATGCCATACACTGCAATGAGCATGCTCGCATCGTTCTCATAGCCATAGATGCAATAGCCCTACCAAGTCTACTCAGGCTTACGACCGTAAACATACCGCGTCGTGATATAACTATGGACCTTGCGGTTACGGAGAGCTTTGCGTAACTGCATGAGGAATATCTGGTACTCGTCATTAGGCCATTGGAGAACTTGATTCCATAGCAAGTAGGAGTATCCTTAGGCCACAGATTAGGGTCATCGATGTCAAGTTAGAGAGTAGGCTTGCTCACCTTCGAGATCGTTCTCCAATGTTTGCTGGACAAAACGGCCAATTTGAGCCATGGCGGGGTCCTTCGGCCACCCGCCGATTGGAATCTACATTGTCCAAGTCAGAATGATATTGCGTAAGTGTGTCATAGATCCCTCTTACCTTGTAATCCACCGTTTTAAGATCCACAAAGCCAGCTTCTTCTATACCCTTCACCTGAACATCACTCACGAAAAATGATCGATTGAGGACCTTGCCTCCCTCTTCGTACATCTTGTCACAGGTCTTCCAGACAGGCTCCAGTTCCGCGGTACCATCATCACTGCGGATACGAACATCAGCCTCGACCGACTCAATCCAGCCTCCAGGGGCGCAGCAGCGATATGCCTCTTTGTAAAGATGGTGCCAGTCTGGGATGGCGCCAAAGAGATAGCGAATATGAACAAAGTCGAAGTGGTTGTCTTCCCAGGTCCAGGTCTCAGTGGCATCATCTATCTCGAACCGTACATTGGGGGGAACCCATTCTGGCTGGCAGGGTGAGAGGTCAGTGCCCACAATCTCGGCACTTGGATATTGGTCACCAAAGTCCCTAGAGGGTATAAACATCAGCTACCAGCTCATAAGTCAGTGATACGGGAGTCATACATTGCCCAAATGCCTTTCGAGGTGTCAGTGATGTCGTTGCCAAAGGTTTGAGAACATAGCACTTACCACTTCCTGTTCCAACATCCAGCACCCTCTGTTCACAACACAATCATCAGTATAAACAATCCCACTATCTGACGCTCGTAATGAATTCGCACCTGAACATTATCTTTGATAGGCGCAAGAAACAGTTGACCATCCAAGAGAAGGGTGAGATAATGATGACTAGACGCAAGGTCAGTGTGTGGGACTTAATTCCGACATCGGGGGTCATACGATATATCGACAGATTCTAGCTGTCGTTCATCGTTTGGAAAAACGTAGTCATTCCTGAACTTGTCGCTGTGGTATGTACGTCCTTGAATGCGACGATACTCAAGAATGCTCTCAGAAATAGAAGCTGTAGAACTCCCTCTAGGCATTATCTTAGCATATAGATAGTACGTGACGAAGCTGTCCACTCACGTGTCCGAACCTAGAGATGAATCGGTGTCACTGCCGGCGTCAAGCTAGAAAAACATGATTAGTTGTGTCCCGAAACCGTAGGATTTCCAGGTTGTGCGTACCTCCACTTCGTCAGCGGGAACTAGCTCGTTAGGGGGAGACGGTGTTGATGCAACCGGCTTAGCGGGGGTCGACGCCTTAGCTGGCGAATTAGAACCGCTTCGCGTACCAGTCATGTTGAGTGAGACTGCCGAAATGTGAGCTAAGCTAGTTTGTGATGGAGTCAAAGAGAAGCGCAATTGTTTCGTTACTGCGGGAATAATGAAATGAGGGGAAGGATTAATAATAAACAGCCCAGGCTGTGTTGCATACCAGTCCACGCCACGTCACGTGACAGTATACAAGAGGCTAAAGGCTACGGGTAAATAAAAAGCAGCCTGCTAACTCAACCATATTATACTTACGAGCTAATTATCCAAATTATGATGAAACTATTAGATATTCTTCAGTTTTAGTTCCCGGATATCCTAGAGAACGCTTTAGTTTTGCTAGCTCTAGTGCATTTGTACACACTTATTATTCTCTGCCTACCCCAGCATATGGTAAGGTAGTTGAGAAGAATCGTTTAATCACTAATCCGGCATGCGGTAGCTCTCGACATCCCAGTCATGCCATTTAGTCAAGGAATAAACTTGAAGGTATTGTTGGCAATAATTCAGCTCATTGTAGATGTTCGATTGTTATTATCACACCTGACCAACCAGCCAGGGTCAAGGCAGAACGATTGCTAATGTGGAGTTTACCCCTGTTTCAGGCAGGTGCTTGGTCCTTCGGCCGAAACTCGGCCGAAATGCTGGGGAGACAGAGAAGGCACGGTTGTGACAGTGACAGCATTCTCAGGAACTAATTCGATCTTGCCTAATCGTTTTTGATAACATCTAATGAATGTGATATTGCTCGCTGGGTGAATTGGGGAGGTAGTTGCTAGAACCGGAGACCCTTACTTCCGTTTCGCCGGTTCTTCCAGGCCCTCATTGACCTTACTCCAGCTCTCCCTCTCCTTTATGCCATTCCACCACTTCTCAACAGCCGGATACTTAGTAAGAAGGTCGCCGAAGCCGAGTGGCTCTGCCATACGCCCGTACGGCAGGTGAAATAGATCTGCAAGGGTAATGGTATCGCCGCCAAGGTACTTCTGCTTCGAGAGGACACGCTCGTATCCTTTCAAAGCACTATCAAGATCCTCGAGTTTCGCCTTGACTAGGGCTGAATCGGCGGGACCCAAGCCTCTCTTGGGCTTCAGGACTTCCTCCCAGGAGATGGTGTAGACGTTGGGATCGAAGTAAGAGATTTCCATGGACAGGGCCTGTATTTGATCAACTCACATCCACTATTCTTGCCACATTTTGAAGATCTCTCACCTGCTGGAATGCTATGTATTGCTCGGTGTCGTTCTCCGAGGGAGACAGGTTGATGCCTACATCACGGTACTTTGTCGCGATGTAGTGTGCGATGGCTCGACTTTCTGTGAAGCCGTCAGCACTCCGAGTGAGCTTGCCATTCTTGTTTATTACGTACCATAGACCTGAATACCGGCTTCCTCATCAATCAAGACGGGGATCTTGTTGAAAGGATGGAACTTGCTGGCGTATTCCTCCGTCTTGTGAGCGCCCCCGTTGACGTCCACGGGAATCAGCTCATAGTCAAGGCCCTTTTCCTCGAGAACGGTGCGCACACGACGCGTACAAGTGGACGGCGCGTATCCGTAGAGCTTCAGAGTCATTGTACCGAATCAGTCTTGGAGCTGTGCTGAGTGGAAGAAAGGCAGGCTGATCAGACCAAGTAAGAAGACTGCTGTTGCGAAGACATTTCGAATGTGAAAGCCGAGTCGATATATAAATACCTGGAGGTTTGAATACGCATAGTGTTCTGTTAGTAAGTGTCAGAGGACCATGATATATTCAAGGGGCTGAATTGATCAGTTTCACGTGTCGCCGTCCGTTTTGGTCCGTTTTGGTCCGCTTTTGATGGACGAGTCTCGGACGACGAGCACGTGAGTGAAGCCAGTAAGCCCGCTCCCCGCATGTGTAATCAATTTTTAATCATAACCCTACTTGAGAATGTAGATTAGAAATGGATTAATAACTGCTTAGTATCTTTACATTGCTTCATGTCTGCCGCTTAGAAGTAGTCCGCGTTTCCTTACATAACGCTAAGCAAATATAATAATATACTGAGGGATACTATGATGGTTTTACTACTTTTATTTATTTAAATGATTACTCAGTAGGACTTCTAATATAACCTATGCGACTAACCCATCCACAGCACCATTGGAGATCTAGGCTAAACAATCTCCTTCCACCTGGGCCCTGGCTCAAGTATATCACCCCACACCCGTGATTCTCCGTCTGCCATTGGCTGCGTCTTTCGTACTCTGAAAGAAAGCAACCAATATTCCCCCAAAGGGTATAGCCCTTAAAGAGTAGAGTGTGCTATCATTCGCATCCCTTGAAGGGATCAATACTTTACCGCTGAATACATGTAACCGAAACAGGATCTAGGGCTGTTGCCGATGGTGTCGAGCGGCTCAATAATATAACCGAGGACCAACTCAACCAACCTATCTTAGAAAGCATCAGCGACTTAATGCTGTTTGTGCGCTTGGGATAGGGGCAGTTAAACTCGCGGTGGCTCTGGGAGGACCTTGTAGATGCGATGAAGATTTTAGTTAGTTTAGTCTCGCAGCACCATGGGCCATGTTTTTTTCATGCCTCATCGAGCTCGTTAAGATACGGAAAGGTCAGAAGTTAAAATTGAGCATAGTTATACAGTCTAGCTAGCGTTAACTTTTGACGTACTGATGTGGAGTGGTTTACTTCAACAATCGGGATCATATCATATAATAAACACTTACGGTAGTAGTTTAGCCGCAAAGAAACGATTAACATAAATAGTCAAATAAGAAATAGTATCGGATGTGAAGACTTCTTTTATTCTTAACTATTAATCTGTCAGAGAGTATGAATTGCAGCCTCACTTTTCGGCTTTGAGTATGGTCCCCGTGTCCGTCTTCGTCCAGTGCATCAAACCTCGTTCGAAGGATACTGAACTTCAGTGGGAGGTGTACGCATATTGCCTCCAAGAGCGGTGAAATTGAGCGGCGAAACAGCGTATACAAAACCTCCTGGAGGTCGGTAGTCCATTCTGATCCAAGCACTCCTGTCCTTGATCTTGGGTTGAATTGAGATGAGTTCCTCAGCGGATTTAATATATTGGCGGAAGAAATCGGGCGTTTTGGCAGATGAGTCGATCTCGGCCTGCCGGCCGTTTTTGCCTTGTCCAACCATTGTAGCCCCCATCAGACCATATCGGGATTTACCAGTGATTAGGTTCGCCGCTCTTAAGAAGCTAGCAGCAGGCTCTTTGAAAGTCATAGCCTCCCAGGCGGGTTTGGCAGCCAGCGCAGCATCAATACAGGCGTTTACGTAGTCAATTGAGGCAAAGTACAGCAGAGTAGAGTTGATAGCATGGAGATACTAGCCTAGCGTTTATCGCTTATAAATTGACTTTTTTTAGATGCGGAATTACCAACTCAGTATCTCGTCAGAATATTAAGTATTGAGATAGCTGATCGTATCTTTACCTGTATTGAAGGCTAGGCTAAGAACCTGACTTCCCTCCGCCCAATCTGATTACCGGCTTCGGATTCGGAATAGATTTGATTCCAGATAGCCGCGGGTTGATGGTGATTCCGACAGCCCAAAAGCCAATCAAGCTCAGGTAGTATTCCGAAGATATGCAACCCCCGCATTCTACCCCAGACGATCATCTCCACGGACAACTCCATGCATGAATGGAGTTCGTATTGCGCATTTAAACGCCGCCCTGAACCCCAAGCTGTTATGGAGACAGCCCTCTCGCCTCATCCTTGCGACATCTTAAAGAATCACAATGATTGACTTTACCTTATCTTCCCGCCAAATCGAAATCCAACAGAGAACGCGTAAATTTGCTGCTGATGTCCTAGCTAGCGCTGCTTCTGCCTACAACCGACATCCAGATCAAAAATCTCGCTTCCAGGCAACTAAACCATTCTATCAATCAGCTATTAAGCATGGGCTTTTAAAATCATTTCTACCGGCTCCGCTAGGCGGTTCGTCAGAAGGCTTCCTCGATGGCGTCATCGCGATCGAGGAGCTCTTCGCCGTTGAACCCGGAATCTCTCTCACCCTCGCCGCCACTGTGCTTGGGTTGCTTCCATTAATACTTGCCGGATCGAAGGATCAGCAAGAGAAACATATAAAGCCATTCCTCGCGACTGAAGGGGAGCCACTAGCGAGTCTGATGCATTCAGAGCCTGGTGGTACGGCAAATTGGTTGGAGAAAGGAGGTGTTGGACTGCAAACCACAGCCCGCCCTTCGGGAGATGGCTGGATCATTAACGGGGAAAAGGTAAGCAAGTGCGGAACGATATGACATTTTTGATCCCAAGGTTAACATATAATGCTAGCTTTGGACCTCAAACAGCGCGGGCTGGGATAATAACGGTGCAGATCTCGCTTGTGTTGTCTGCAGGATGACAAACGAGGGCTCGTCACCAAACCAAGAACCCGACCCGGCCTCGCTGACAATCATTTGCATGGTGACTGGAGAAACAATTGCTTCTAACGATGCAGGCGCATATCAAGTCATTGGGGAGCCCGAGCTGCCAGGACATGTGGCAACGTCCGGACCGCATACTCGTTTTACAGACTTTTACGTGCCCAGGGAAAACATCTTGGCTCGTTCAACCGAGGCTACCAATATCGTTGAGAGAGCCTTCGGGATTTCTGCAGCTCTTGTGGGAGCGATGGCCACTGGTATCATGCGGACAGCATTGAGTGCAGCTCTTGACTTTGCCACGTCAGACACGCGTCGGGGTTCGAAGCCTATCATAAATCACCAGAGCGTTGCTGACAAGTTGATCGACTGCAAACTGCGTGTTGATACGAGTCGACTGCTCACGTGGAAGGCAGCGCATAGCCTGGATAATACTGGACTGGACTGGCACGACCAACTTGAAATTGCCCTGCAAGCCAAGATCTACACATCCGATGTTGCCATTGAATGTGTCTTGGACACTATGAAAATTGTCGGCATCACCTCCTACTCCAAAATGACCAATTTTCCAAGCCTCCTCCAAGATGTTATATGTTATTCTCTCTTTGATGGTGGGAATATTGGTGTCCGGCGCCGCCAACTTCAAAAGATCATGTCAGCACAAGAGTATGCTTTACAAACTGGAATCCAAAGTCACCTTTGACCATTAGTAAAGGAGACCCGAAAGTCTTTGAGGGGAAATATCTTATTACAGCCTCTCATAAGAGACCGAATGGAATCAGAACTATCAATGGATCAGTGTGTTTTGTTATTCTTATTATTTTATGATCACATCTAGTACATTCTCGCCTCAGTAGCAGTCGTTTCAACGATAATGAAATTCAAGATGCTCATTATGATTGAAAGATTCCATAATATGAATCGTTTTCGCGATTCTGTGGGACTGTCGTCTCAATGGCTTTATAATGCATTGTAATTCTCTCAATTTGCCTTCACTCTCCTTTCTGCAGAGATACGTGTGCATTCGCCTTGACATCTTGTTTGGTTGCCAGACCAGTAAATATTTTCGTCGAAGCAATTGGCAATCTCCACGCGAATACAGGGTCCAATTAGGGAGAAGCCCCAGGACGAATCTCTCAAGCGTCCTCAGCTGTGTTCTTGTACCGGATGTTCTTGTAACGAATGACGGAGATAAACCCGTGTTGGTTCGTTCTGCTTACCCCGCAGCAACCCCTCAGGCAAACATCATGTACAGGGGTAACGTTATTGCTCCACTTTGATCATGTAAGCGGTCATGGCGAAGATAGGCTATCGAACGACGCCTGGTCGATTCCGGCTGGAAATGTTGACTAACGTCAAATGCAAGCAGTGATCAAGCCCCCAAATCTCTTACTTCCGATACTCTTCCGGTGGGTCGTGACGTATCGTTGGCAATTGGTGGGGATACGGGTAATTAATTCGTTTATTCTGAATTGTACATATATCTGACTTGCCGGAACTGTACTTCTCCTCACTCACAGTCTTTTAACTCCGATTGCATTTTAAACCTACTTTGAAATTTCCATCATGTCAGCAGAACAATCCGCAAAGCTTCACGCCTTGGTACTAGGTGCATCCGGTATTTCCGGGTGGTCGTTACTCAACCAGCTTGTTCAGTATCCCACCAAGGATTCATGGGGTCGTATCAGTGGCACAGCAAACAGGCCGTTTGATGCTGTCAAATCTGGGCTTCCTCGGGATGAGAGGATGCGGGTTGTCAGTGGCGTCGACCTCACGCAGAGCTCGGAGACAATTGCACAATCGTTCAAAGAGAAGGTCGATAAAATAGAAACAGTGACACACGTTTTTTACACTGGTAGATAAAATGAGGCCTATACAAGACGAAGACTCTGCTGATACTCTCAATAGCCTACATTGCCAAAGATGATCATCGGGAACTCACAGCCATCAACACCTCTATGTTGGAGAATACCGTCTTGGCTTTGAACCAAGTTGCTCCTTCTATCAGGATTATCATTCTCCAGACCGGAGGTAAAGGTTACGGATTTGAGTTCCCCGACAAGGTCAAGATCGTTCCTCCAATGAGCGAAGACACTCCGCGCCTCGATCAGCCACTGGCAGATGTGATGTTCTATTACACTCAGGTTGATAAGTTGAAGGAGCTGGAGAAGCAGAGTAAATGGACATTTGCGGAAGTTCGACCGGACGGCATTATCGGATACGTACCGGGCAGCAACCCAATGAACATGGCCCAGGGCATCGCACTCTACCTAACTGTTCACCGGGCCGTGTATGGAAAAGGCACCAAGGTGCCGTACCCTGGAAGTCAAAAAGCATACCACACCAAGCACTCGGATACCTTCCAGGATCTTTTGTCAAGAGCCGAGATCTTCATCGCTGTCAACGATCAAGTGCCGAAGAACGGAGCAGCCTATAATATCGCGGATGAGGACGAACCTATTGTTTGGGCTGATAAGTGGCCCGAGGTATGCCGTCAATTTGGTCTTGTTGGAGTCCCACCCTTGGAAGATGGGCCAACGCAGTCCATGGAGCAGTTTGTGAAACAGCATCGCGACGAATGGAGCTTCATCTGTAAAGAGCACTCGCTGCGCCCGGAAATGCTTGACGTCCAAGGATGGGCACACACACACTTCATGTTGGTCGATTTTGACTTTGATCGTCACTACGATATCTCGAAGTCGAGGAAGGTTGGTTTTACTGAGTCGGTTGATTCTGTCAAGGCCTTTAAGATCGCTTTTGAACGAATGGCAGCAGCCGGTATCATCCCCAAGGCTTATCTTGAGTAGAACTACTTGAGAAACATAGAGCAGGATAATGAGAAGTTGAAATACCAATATTAGGGAAGACATGCATGTGCGTGCCCATATATGCTGGGGCGCCATGACCTTGTCCATTGCTGGTCCAACTTAGTGTCATACACGCCTATGATCTTCATTGGCAATAGTAATTTGGTAACCAATTAGATCTCGACATCATAATAGACTGTGACGTGGTTAACATCGTGATTAGGGAGCCTCGTCATCTAAGAGGGTTTGCCGGCTGCGAATGAATTCAGCCGGCTTCGATCACAATAGTGACTTCCTCCCCTTGATACTTGTCTTTCTGGTCGTTAATTAGCATTATGATACGGCCATCTTCATTTTTTCTCATATGTATTATTCCTCGAGTAATATCTACTTATACTGCCCTAGTTCAGAAACTCGCTTCCTGGGAAATCTCCCATGTTTGTAATATCCTTCAGAGCTTGGACAACAATAGTAACTGCCTTCACCAGGTCCTCCTCGGAGATTGTCAGAGGGGGGCTGAAACGCAGGCGGTCAGCTCCAATGCCCACCAATACACCTCGATGCATGGCGAGGGCTGATACCCGACGAGGTGTTAACCCAGGAACAGAGCAGTCGAGTATAAGAGACTGAAATAGGCCTGGGCCTCGCAGTTCCTTGACGTGAGGAGGGTTCAGAGCTTTGACAGTCTTTCTCAACACTTGTCCTAGCTTTTCGGATCGTTCTGACATCTTGTCCTCCTCTAGAACATCCAGAGAAGCCAAAGCGGCAGCACAAGCAATGGGAGAGGCACCAAAAGTGGAGAGAATCTCGTTCTTTTGGACCAAGTCCATGACGTGCTTCTTGCCCATGACAACAGACATGGGATAGTAACCTAAGGCACATCAGCATACTCTTTGGTTGTGTTACAAGTCAATCAGCTTACCGCCAGTGACAGCCTTGCCCAGGATGCACATGTCGGGTTCGAGCTCTGGCTCGTGTTGGAATGACAAGTCCTTGCCTGTTCGGCCATATCCAGCTTGAATCTCGTCACAAACAAGCAAGACATCGTGCTTTTTGCAGAGGGCTTGGGCGGCTTTTAGATATCCGGGAGGAGGAGAGATAGTTCTATACGACTTTTAGCTATCACGTCCTAGCCATGTTATTATCTCGTTGAGAAACATACCCAGCCCAGCCTTGGACAGGCTCGACGACGAACGCGGCAAGGTGGTGTGCGTCTTGCTCGAAACATTCTGTCAGGGCTTGAATATCTCCGAATGGAATGAGTTTTCCGCTCGTTGGGACATAAGGGCCAACGTTGGGGAGATGTTGCCCGAAATCTGTCCAAGTATCAGCATCAAACTTCTAAAACTTTGCCCAGGGTCAACACTTACGCTTTGCAGAAACAGTAGCCATAGGCATTGTAGAGAGCGTCAGGCCGTGGTAACACTGGTCAACAGTCAAGACATGAGCCTTGTCTTGAGGGATTCCCTTGTGTAGATACGCCCACTTTCGCGCGATCTTGACAGCAGACTCGACGGCTTCAGAGCCGCTGAGCATGGTGACGATCGAGTCGAATCCGAATTTCTATTTACAGACCATCAGCTTGATTCTTTGAAATAGAAGGCATGGGGTACATCATTCATACCTTGGTCACACGTTTCGCAAACTCGGTATACAGAGGGCTGATGTGGTACGTGCCAGTCAGAGGAAACTTAAAGATCTGATCTGCAGCAGCCTTGGAAATCTTGGGGTTCGAGTAGCCAAAGTTCATGACGGCAAATTGTCCAATGAAGTCGATATATTCCTTACCATCGACGTCCGTGATGATGTGGCCGTTGGCGGATTCGACCACGACCTAATAAGCACCATGAGTCAGCATCACTCGACTTTGGGACATGCAGGATATCTCACGGGCAAGGTAGGAAAGCCACCTCGAACATGTTGGCTCCAGTCATTGACATATTTCTGTGTCTTCTCAGTGAGTGTCGGCTTGATCCAGGTCGTCTGGACGCTGTTGTCAGTTTCGGATGCAGAAGGGGCCATTGTTGTAGATTGTCTTGACATTTGTGTCGCGAGAGGTAGAGCCGATAGATGCTTTGTTGTGCGGTTGCAGTGATTTTCAAAAACAAGTTTCAAGAGTTATTATAGTATATAAGCCCATAGTTAAGATGATAGTTCTTACCATACGACCGAATGCTTGGATCAAATACGCCGATGACTTCGTGAACGTACCCGATGACACTCGCTATGGGCGGGTCGGTACACTCAACACCAACCGTAGGTGCATCATCGCCGATAAGGCTTAAGCCTCATTAGTTCAGGTGGTCAGCAGGCTGGTGTTATAGTAAAGGGGGTTGGACAACTGGGAGCTGATGGATTCGAAGATGTTACTTTGCTTTTATTTGTCGCTCATTTAACAACATAATTACTTTTTTAGCTAGGCCAAAGCACAGTCCATTCATTCTCTTACTCATTTCCCTGAATAATGATAAAGCAGCATTGTCCATATGGTGGAAAGTATCGGCGGAAGGATATTCACTCTCCGGTGTTTGTCAGGTGGTTGGCTAGACGCAGTGCCTTGAACTGGATACGGGTGTGTATAACTGGAATTTGTAGAGCTCCCATCTAAATCCTTCCATTGGTTGAGACTCACGTTACGAAAGGAAAGTGTATCTCATGGGCAGTGCTCCAGTACATGTGTCCAAGATCCATCAGGTTTCTGCAGATTCAGATTGTGGGCCAGATGAGCCTCTGGGTCAACCCGTGCATGTACCTTCATGATTTCACGCAGGACAGTGAGGCTTTGAGACATGCTATACTATCTAAGTCTGCCTCATTAACCCGCTCCAAGTCTATGAAGTATCCAGATTCCTAAACCAGAAAGTCGGGTTGGGACTTCTTCTGTAAGAACATGAGTATGATAATGACGACGAAAAGATGGTTGGATTAGGCCCCACCCAGATTCTTACAGCCGGGACCATCCTCAGAGCTCGTATGCAGCTCTGTAGCGATGATTCCTCAATTTCAAAGATGGCAAGAGCAGCGATCTCATAGACAGAGTGAGTTCAAGTAGGGTGGAAGGATGGAAGGGCCAAGACATGTGCGACCTTGAATAGTTACGTGAGCGAATCCATGCTAATGACATACTTCAGGAAAAAGAAACAGCTGCTGGCGTGTAAGCACTAGATTATAGTATGCGACCTTGGTCACTTTGTTAGGACAAACCTAACAAGCCACGCAATTTATAGCACTATTATCACGATCTGGTTGACCTAGGGACATATCGAGCCATTAAAACAACTCCAAGAAGAAGGAGGCTGCTGCATGTCATGAACCTGTTCTCGCGACTTTGATCCCCTAGTTTGTATCTTTAGCAATTTACCCCAGAAGGATAAGGGAGAGATAAGAATCAAGAGTGAATGAACATACCTTCACTTATTGTGGCCAGGCACAGTACGATAAAGACATTGAGAGGAACCCTCATCAATCCATACACTTGGCATCTTCGCTCCTCTTGAACAAGGCGGCCTTTCAAACACGCCATGCTTGGAAGGTACATTCCCACGCAAAATTCGAAGAGGCAAAACGCCCAGAAGCGGCCCATCTCGCCCTGAAATAGGATCGTCAACAGAAGAGCTGTAGCTGAGGTTGCCAATGCAAGCTGAACTGTGCGCGATGAAACCGGCGTCGAGTTTCCGTTCCGCGAGACATGGGCAAACAAAAAAGATCCTAGGGTTAATGCACCCATATAATTGGCAAATATGAGGCCGAAGGGAGGATTGCCCCATGTCCGCGCTTGAGTCCGAGCTGAGATGATTGCTTGGGGCCAGGCGTAAACCATGACGTACATAGAGCCCTCAAAAAAGCACAGAGTGAGAGTGAGGACAATCAGTCCGGGATCTCCTACTTATTTGTCAGCATTGTATCATGGAAGGTCTTGATAATTCCCTACTAAGAAGAGCAGCAATACTAGCTGTCCATGTGCTTGTGGCAGCACCGGCGACTACGGAGGGCTTACTAGGTGTTCCCCAATTTTCAGCCTGATACATTGTTAGCAAATGCCACTTCATGTCAGAGGTCGGCGGGAAGATGTACCCAAGATCGAGAAATAACCACCAGTGCCATACTTAGACAGATGAAACTGACTAAGAAGGGGGCAGTTTGCGAACCGCAGACATGCACAACCGCCTGGGCTACAACCCCACTTCCTATGGCAACAAAACCATTTGTGATAGCCATAGAGCTGTATATCGCGCTCAAACCACCCCCAGATTCCCCGAATCCTTGCTTATGGTACTCAGCTATCATCCACGTTTCAAACGCCGAGTATAGTAAGGTGGTGCTGACTCCACCCATCACTCGGCCGGCGAACAGAAACCATACATTGCCGGTCAGCATAGTCAGACAAGATAAGGAGTAAATGACACAATAGCATTGGCACATCAGCTTTCTGCCATACTTGTCGACGATGGCACCAATAAACAGAGCGCTGATGCCAGCGGAAACAAATCCTGTAGCAAAGAGAGAGGCGATGACAGGCTCGGTGAGCCGGTGGCTATTCCTGAAACCGCTGTACATGTACGATCCCTACGATAGAGCCGCTGGGGTTAGACAGCGATTTGCGTACGGACGGTTGCTAGGTCCGATCATGTGGAAACGCACCTGAAGCCAGTCTGCTGCCATGACGAGACTGTAAACCCAGAGAAACTGGTTGCGAAAATCGAAGTACCTCCCCGTAGTCGTTTTATGATTGACATCATGGAGCTCATCGTCAATAAAATCAAAACGATTGGCCTCTTCCAGGGAGATCAACACGATCTTTGATGATTCATGTTTACGATGCCAATAGGCAGCGAAGACAACCAGAACAATGAATACAATGAGAGTAACGGTGTAGTAATCCATGGCTGCTTCGACATGTCCATGAATGGACTACCAAGATGCTTGTAATGCACTACAAGGAGTCTAGGTCGTCGTACTATCCCTGTTCAATTGGATACCAAGCATTCCAGTGGTAAAAAAAAAACTTCTAGAAGAATGAAGGGGGGACCGAGAGGGGGGAAAAACAAAATATCACTATCGTAGCTAGCCCTCGGAGGGTTAGAAACCTCAGGGTTGGATGACAAGAATAAGCAGACAGACTTGGTGGCAATTGAGTGGGCACTTTGACTAATTATTTTTGGTTCCCTAATCATAGCTAGAGTTTTTTTGGCCCCGTTAGCTGGCATAGGAACACGAGATGCCCTCGCCTGACCAAGACCGTGCAGAGGCGTAGGTGTTTCATCTGTCCCCCTGACTGTTGAGAAAAAAAAATATTATTAGTCGAAATCGCTCAACACCTGTGGGTCGGATGGAACTTTGTATTCTCTGGATACCTTCTTTCGTCTTAGTGCTGAGCTTTCGGAGGTAAGTAATTTCGGTTACTCGGTTCTAACTCACTTCTTACATCGCACGTAAGGAGAGATTTTAACCTAGTACAGCCTATCTTGTTTCGAACTGAAACAGTACACAACATATATGAATGAATTTTACCGTCTCGCATATTTCTCCAAACTAGCTTTGATATCACGAAACAGAGACGGGTTCTTACTTGAAGAGTTGGGCCAATTCTTGCACCCAGTTAGTCCCAAAGTCTAACTTCTGATTGGGTAGAGTCCCCCACACAGCCGCTTAATTCGGCACATCCGCTTAGTTCGGCATCCGCTTATTCAATACTCAGGACACAAATTTGCAGTGAAAAGGGGTATTCGGGCCAAGTAGCCATGACATGCAACTCCCCCCTGTATTGCCTCGTTGCCCAAGTTTCTCTAGCCTACGATTGTCTTTGATAACTTTAAGGCCCAGCGTTTATTCACATTCAGTCTCGCACTGAATGGCATCACCGTCACCATGGCCCACAGATTCGTCTGGTTCATGTTCCTCGTCGCCACGATGCTTCTCTTTACTCTAGTGGTCACAAGGATACCAGAAATGTGTGCTAGATTTCCGACGTCCTCCTCTTCAAAGAACCATGCAGCCGCTCTAAGCACAGATCCGTATTTGAATTCGAGACTTTCTCACGCTGAAACGCTCTGGAAGAGATCTATTGAAGACCGTAAGAAAATGATAAAGTGGTCTGGCTACGATAGAAAGTTTCCCGACGGCTACATAAACCCCTTCAACGTTTGGGAGTTTGCTCGGCCGAGCTTTTTCTGCCCACATGATCTCGAAAGAGTCGGATTTCTGGGAGATGGAGGCAAGATAGTTTGCGGTATGACCCGCTACGAGAAGGAGTGCCCTGGCCCGTCCACAGACACCAATCCTGCACGGGAACTCATTGTTTACTCCTTTGGTGTGGACAAAGACTCTTCCTTTGAAGCAGAGCTACTACAGCGTACAAATGCCCGCATATGGGGATACGATAGTAGCGTCAGCCATTGGGCAAAGGAGATCGTCGAATATCAATACTCGCGTGCAAGTTTCAAAAAGGCCAAAATTGGCAAAGAAACAGACGCGAAGGCTTACCCCCCTGTAACCACAATTCAGGACCTTATGACAGTGAACGGCCATTCATATGTTGATCTCATCAAAATGGACATTGAAGGGGCAGAGTTTGAAACTCTCACGTCGCTAATCGAATCCGTCGTTGGGAAGCAGAGCAAGAATGGTAACTCAACTCTTCCTTTCGGTCAGTTACTGATCGAAATTCATCTCGCGAAGGAACCCGCTGGCGTCATAGTTCCTAAAGACCTTAAATCCTGGATAAACTGGTGGTCATCCTTGGAGGCGATGGGCTTGAGGCCAGTGGCTAACGAGGACAATTGGATCGGCGACAGAGTATACGGCGCGCCCAGATTCATGGAGGTGCGTTGCAGACATCTTGCATCTTCCCCTCAGCTTGGCTAACCAATTATTTACAGTACACACTGATCAACATCATGGATAAAGAGAGGAACATACTATTATGGACATAAGAGTTGGAGCCCCCGTCTTTGTTTTATTATGTATATAAAGATGAACCATATGGTTGAGTACCAAATTTCCAGTTGGAAACCTGTGCCTCTCAGATCTCGACCAGAGCGCTGTCAGTCCGACCCATCTTCTCGGTGATATTTAATGAACATTTGAGAGACGTATCGGTGATCCACTGCATCTATTCTTGGTGTACCCTGTCGTAGGCTGGGCTGAAGTCGAGGTCATTCATCTAAAATCCCGGTCAGTCTAGCATAGAACGAGACGTGTTCGCATTATCTTTCTGTGATGGGCTGTCAACCGAACCGCATACGGGAACTGTTCCTGAATCAATAATGTTTTCCAGTGCAGCTTCAAGTCTTGAAATGAATATCAGTCCCGTCTCGCACCAGTCTCTTCAATGCGCCGAATGTGATTTCTCGCTTGAAAACAAAACCTCCATCAAAGCCTGAGACATGAGTGATAAGGTATAACTTCACGCCAGACCCTACGGGTCCCACGACAGCCAATCCATTGCGTTTAACAAGCTACCCAACTACAGACTAACTATCAAGATTCGGTCTCCCAACGTAAAATCATTATCAATAAGTCTCCCATGTGCAGTAGAGATAGTTATTCAATAAGCTACAGTATATTGAGCTTCAAATTCGGAATTTGCCAGAACTAGTTAGTCATGAGCCTGTAGCCGCCCGTAGTGGTGCGGTGGTCATTTTTTGAGGGGTAATTTAGGCAGGTAACACGTGACATAATCAGAGGGATTATAATTACGGTTTGAGCAAAGTCATATAAACTTGGACAACACAAGTATCAGCTTCACATCCATAACCTCCGAACTTCCCAACAGGTTCCGCAATATGGCTATCATTATCCCAGTCATGAAACATCATTCTTCTGGCAACCTCCTACTACCACCCGAATTGTGGGATCATATATGCTCTCTCTTACCTAAACTGAGCAAATCTCGTCTGAGGCTTGTTTGTTCAAGACTCAACAAGATCGCCCTACCTTGGGTTTATAGAGAACTACGACTTGAGGGTTTTGGAAACTCCGAGAGCTTCGTCAAGATTGCGAAGTCCCCGACGCTTCGTGGCTTAGTCCGAGAGCTCACAGTCGATACCTCAGTTGACCTTGGATATGAGTACAACTGTAATGAATCCTATCCAACCCCTATTGCTTTCTTGGACGCTCTACCATATATACGTTGTTTCCCCTATCTTACTGCGCTTCATATCCGATTTAATCAACACTGCGGCGAAGATCAGCGGACCGGTAAGGTTATCGAGGAGACGTGGTGCTTTCGGTACAGGGTGCTTGATACTGTGTGTCATTGCATTGCAGGCATGTGGAATATCGAAAAACAGATAGAGATCGAAGAAAAGGCCGAGGATGAGTATGGTGCCTATGAAAGGACGTACCCTGATCCTGAGGACGATTTTGATGTCCCTTTTGCCCAGATCATACAGCTCAAGGAACTCACAATTACGAATCTGGCTGACTTTCACGATACCGACCTTGCTAAATCGGAAGCTTTCAAAAGAGTCGTGTCTTTGCCAAGCCTTATCAACCTAAAACTGTTCGTCGCCACGGAGATAGACGAAGACTCAAACGACAGCATTGCATTTTATGGAGAGAAGTACGAATTTTTCCAGCATCTCCCCGAAACGTGGCTTGCACCTAGCATCAGCGACAACTTGAGGGTCTTATCATTATACTACCAGGATTACTGGGGCTGGTTCCCACAGATGGATTTTCGCAGCATCGAGTTCCCGCAGCTCAAAGTGCTCGCTTTGGGCCACTATGTCTTCAGCCACGAATGGCAGATCGACTGGATTTCCTCTATTGGAAAAAATAACGGAAGCGGAGGGTTGAGAGAGCTGTACCTCGACGACTGTCCTATCCTATTCCGGGCTTGTTACGCAAGACGATTAGATGACAACGAGCCCGGATATCCTATCTTCAGCATGATCGATTCAGACAATGATAAGATGCACGAATATCCGACAAGATGGAATGACATACTCTCGAAGTGGGCCATGTCAATGAAGGAACTGCGAGTTTTTCGTATAGGTCATGGGCAATGGGGAGAGACGCCGCAGGATACGTTCGAGTCTGTCCGTAAAGATACCATGGACGAAGTTGACCAAGACGTGCTGAGCTATCGTTTGTCATACAACATACATAGAACCTTTGACTGTCCTGAGCCCTTGGGCCAGGAATATGGCGACGAGGAACTTGAGAAGGTCTGGGCGTCGGGCAAGTATCTACACGGTACTGGTATCAACGGGCGTGGAGGATGTAAGTTTCAGTACATCGAGTACGACATCAGCTTTAACCCTTCCCCATGGCTAGAAACATTCTGGAATCATATGGCAGATGAAGAGGGTTACGAGCCAGAGGAGCCAACGTGGGCCAAGGATCAGGCTGCATTCGAGAAGCTCAGCTCGATAATCAAGTCTCGGGTCGAGGATCATAATGGAAGTTCCAGGGATTGAAGCTAGCTTGGCAACACCTTCTGTAGTAGATACCTATGTCTAATGCTGTTTGGGATGATTGGTGTGTGAGTGTCATCTAGGGAGGAAGTGGCGAGCAGAGTCTGCGGCTCCCGAGGGACCGAGACTGGGGATTATAGAATTCCTCGCCAGACCATTATTAGCTCATGATGATACCTCACTAAATGGGAGACGCCATCGATGGCCTGACCCGTCTCTCACCACGGGTGGCAGGCGGGTAAAAACAACGAGTCTTGGTTTTTTTTGTCTTGTAGGATTCTAGCAGGTTTTAAATCTACCATCTTTGCAAAATACGATTTCATGGATACTAAGGCACTTAACCAGTTTTCCAATAGGAGTCATCGGCTTGCTTCAGTTAACAATATTAGGTGTCAGTTTCTCGGGTGTTGCCGGTTAAGGCATGATCTAACGACAGCTGAGGAGCTATTAGACGGGTCGTAAGTCCTTGATGGGCAAACTCGTGTGTAGTTAAACTCGAGGGGCACTCAAATAGAATGAGGGGGGGTTAGGTGGAGTAATATGGGTAGTCTTGCCTCAATAGTGAAGGAGATGGCAAAAAGAGCAACCGTGTAGACCGAATAATATAAGGTCTGCACTGTTTCCTGGATGTGCTGTTTGTAACTGCTGATAGTGCTAAGTACTTATCCTTGCCTCACTTAGGTTACAGCTATCTCGGCGAGATATTGTTTCAATTTACAGGATCATTAATCCAATACCAAATGTTATGCAACAGCGACATTAGAAGCAACGTCGCTCTCATCACCACTAATTCCTCGTTCTCCTAGACCCTCGGCCAATTGAGAACTTCCAGAAACGTAATACTCGCCTTCATAGAAGCACAAGAATTTACAATTCCTTGTTTGTCTTATGGCGTCCATGGATGTCTCTAGTACCATGGTTATCCCGAGCTCCTTGTTGTAGTAGCCCCCTGGCGTGATGAACTTGTCCATCATGACTTGCTTCCTCCAGGAGCTTAAGGCCTTATCTAAGCCACGAGTTTCCAACACCGAGTCTCCTTCCTGTGCTGCGACAAGTTTACCTGAAGCATAATAGAGACCTGAAGCATAACGAGAATCGTGTTTCGGCTTTACCCCCAGCAAGATGTATGGTTGCGATTTACGCGCGCTGGTGACTGTTTCTCTTTCTGTCAGTATCACAGCCTCCCTGACTTCCGGCATTAACGTAATTGTACCATAAAGGTGGCTCACTTGAGCTCCTTCGCCATATGTTTCCTCAAACTTCCATCCATACGCAAGCTTCGATGAGCCAAAAATTGGTATGAAGGTGAAGTTCCTTGGATCATCGATATTTTGTTGCCATTCTGTTTCTGTGCGCCTCTCTAGGTTGGCGAGCTTGTTCATTATAAGAAGAGACTCTGTCCTGAAGTTCCTGACACAGGCTCTTGAAATAGTAATGGGTCGAGGAGGATAAGGGAAGCGCCAGACGTAGAGCACGTCGCCTACTTTGTAGCCCCGAACTCGAATACATGCTGATTCCGGAAGGAAAAAAATCGTGCTCTTAGGAGTAGCTTCTAGCATAATAAACCAAGACTCGCCGTAGATGTCTCCGAGTGTGTTGATGACAGGGAGCCGAATTGATAAGCCAGCATTAGTCATGGAGAAGACAGAAACCTCCTGACTGATGAGCCTTGTAAACTCTCCAGCGCCCTCAAAGACGGTCGGCCACGGTGCAAGAAGACTTGCCCAGTCGCCTGGGACATCCACGTTCCATTCCCAGCAGAAAATGGTGTGATCGTTGTAATACTTGATGATCTCCTCCTGAAGGCGGAAAAATGCCCTTTTGCCTTCACCGTAGAGTAATGGCATATTGATATCAAATATACCAAGCATACAATATGCCATATCCTCGGTCCGCGTTGTAGTTCGTTTCGACAGCCAGGACATTCTTTTTGCAATACAAGCCTGGTGTATACTTCTCCGGCCATCAAGATATACCCTATCAATCTTCGTAATTGAGGTGATCAAGTCGGCTAGCAATCTATCCTTTCTGCCTATCCGGGACCAATCCGCGGCATTAAAGATCAGATGCTTCGGTGCTATCAGTTCCTGAAGGGTCCAGCCTCGAGTAAACCAACGACTATTTCGAATCTGCGAAAAGAGTACCTCCCTATGTTTATATTGAACATTGGCGGTAGGTACATCACTGAGATAGGCAAAGCATACTTCAGACTTCCGATAATACGCGAACATGGAGTTTATCGCCTCGGTCAGCTCTGTTGAGCTGCTCTTATCGATGCAGTTTGTATCAACCCACAGCCACTCAAGGTTTTCCTTCAAGGCATGGTAGCAGGCTCCTTGAATATTGGAATACCCGCCTTTTGAGGCTGCTACTTGGCGGTTCTGCCAATCTTGAAATGTAACCTCCTGCTGACCCCAAGCATGTGATAAGATCGCATATGGTGGGGTGTTCTCGCTGTAGAACTCGTGGAGCTCCAGCGTTCTTGTGTTGATAAGGCGCATTGAGTTTGATCGTATCGCCACAGCGGGCTTCAAAGTGTTACTACAGAGACGTGGAAAGTTGTGAGAGCTTAGTAGTAGATAGCTAATGTCCAAAAACTGGGCAGATGATGGTGATATGCGATGAGAAGCGGGGTAAGTCATATTCAGCCAAGCCTTGCTGACACGTGTTTCCGCATCGTTGATTTGCTGATTTTGTCATTCCTCGCTGCAGCCTTATTTGCGATTTTTGGAATTCATAGTGCGGGTATGAGACAAGGCTGCGCACCCTGATATTCGTACCACGTTCAAAACCGATTTGCCAATTATTAAGTGGGACAAATGCCAAGTCAAATATTTAGAAAGAATCAGCCATAATGCCCTTACTACGTATTACCTTCTAAATCTTACTCCATATGCCTTCTTCCCCTCTCAAGCGTAAGCACAAGCGAAGACACGCCCACGACAACACCTGATGACGAAATATCCAGCAAAGGAGCCTTGACCGAGGAATTGTTTTAAAAGCAGATATGTATGAGTGCATACTCATGAGATATTATAAACTTCGAGCAAAGCAATCCTGAAGAAGGGGTAGGAACTGTCGTATCGCGAACATCTCACGATGTTGTGTAATAGAGAATGTGGCCAAGACGCAGAGTGTGAAGTGTGGAATTGCAGACGGTCTATGGCAGCCTTATCGGGTGAGTACGCACCGAAGTCGATGTACTCCAAAAGCATTTCGGTGGAAAAGGCTTGTGTTCAGCATTTAAGATCAAGGGGTGTGGCGATCTATGACTGCTGACAACTTTTCCGTACAACTGCAACAGAATAAGACTGGTCAAGCCGAGAAAGCTGTAAAGATGAGATTAGACAGCCATTCTGTTGCCGATGGTTTCTAAGACGTGACTAATGTTGGCATATCCACGTAGAACACCTTGTGTACAAGGTGCCGCGACCTATTTTGATATAGTCATGAGAGCATTCTGATACTAATAATCCTCACCTACTTTCTTTAAGCGCAGTAACAACCAGAAAAAGGGATCTAGGTACGCTGATAATAGCCATTCAAAGTACCAACAATAGTGACCTAAAGCCCAGGTCGAGATATCAGAACTTTATATCAATAAGCAATCTTCATCTAGACGCTTTTGTATACTGAGAGTACAGCGATAATTCTTTACTCATCTTTGTAGAGCCTTTCGCCCAATTCAGCTCGCTTTTGGATGTCTTGTGGCGAGTCAATGGTATCCAGTCATTCAATGAGCGGGTTCATGTCGTAACCATCTCTCACGCGTGTGCACACTACGCCTACTTGATCTGCCAGGATTTTCAGGTCTCTGGGCTCTGCTATGCGTCCTGGACCCTTCTATACGAGATAGCGTAGGTATGGAAGAAGCGCAATCATGCGGCAAGTTTCGTGGCTTCTTTATTCAGTCAACAGCTGATCGAGTGTAATTATAGTGTATTAAGCTAGCCTAATAGGGACCGATTCACTATGCGTACGTGACAACAGCTGATCTGTTTAGAGATTGCGGCTGTTATGATTCCTTTCAAAGTGGTGATAAAACAAAGCAGACTTAACTCTAGAGGGGGTCGACTAAATGATAGGATAAATGGAGTTCAATTGATAGCTTGCTAGCTAAGCACACAGCTATGCATATGTTATTATGATTGACTAACATCGATGATGTCACCAGGACAATCGAGAACTAAAAACTTCTAGCTCAGTCTAAAGTAACTAGTGTGCTAAATTGTAGCTCACATATGACCTCAATGCGTGCTGTTAACAATATGCTTTAACAATTGGCGAATGCCGGGATCTTCTTCCGAATGTTCAGAGGCCCTTATTTTGTATGAAGCTAGAGGTTGGCGAGGTTCAGATAAGATAAGACAGAATGAGATGCAAATGCGATAAGATAACGTGAGATAAGATAAGAATTTCCAGCCCTATAGTAGCTACGTCATTCCAATTTGCATTCTGTCGCATCTTTGGATGCAATAACGAGCGTGGGTAAGCTTTCATGTAAATGGGTTTTATCTGACACTTGTTAAAAACTCAATATCGCGAATCACGACACGTTAGGATGGATAAACAAACGTAGAAGAGTTGCGTTTTGTCTCAAACATAAACCATACTATTGAGATACTGTAAGACAGGTCTAGGGTAGGATTGAAAGGAATATTTCCTGATTGAATGTCCACGCCTTGTGACTAAAATGCATTGGTATGTCTACACATGGATCTTCCATGTAAACAGGGAGTCAATCAATTTAAGTTTGTAGATCGAGAATCCTTTTGTGTCATTCTTGAGTGTGTGATATCATTTGCATAACACACAACGTGTGGAAAAGCGTCGTTTTGAGGCAGCATCCTGTATGCGCTTGATTCGCCCTGGAATGAGACTATGTCTGGCACAAACAATGCGTCTGGCCAGAGAATTACCATAATAAAAGAAGTTTATGCATACACATCTCGCCAGTTCATTTGTATTTCGCTTCCTGTCGCGACGAGCTGTATCATCGGTCGCTTAGCCGGAAGCTCCGAACGTTTGCTATGAACGACGGAGATTGATTGATAGTTGCTCTATACCTGTCACAACGTGCCCCAACCAGTCTTTTCGGCTAAGTCAGCCTTGCCATCAAGCAAGTTGTATCAATTTGGCGACTGTCTCTGGTCGCTGGGTGACCCCGTAGCCTCGGCCGTGGAGGAATTTTCTCCACATTTGCACCGCGTTTGATAGCCTCTGACTGCACGGGCTTGCCTTTGCGCCTTCGATAATGCTCGAGAGTACTCCGTAACAATGTGGAAATTACCGAATAACTATACCTTGAAGATAATCATCGGTCGGACAACAGGTTCATGAACAAGTTAATTCACCTTGCGCATAGCCGAGACGCCTTCTGAAGATGTCACCACGAGGTGCGCGGTATTATGGTTCATTCATATTCCGAAGTACCTGCAGTTATGTACCCTGCCAGACCACAAAAAGAAAGGGATGAATCTTGGAGCCTGTAACACGACAAAATGATACAGTGACCATACAATTCAGATCGGAATTTGTAACTTCATCTCACCTTTTGCCTTCAGCCTTTGTGAAGCATCAAGTGCGTCAAGTTGTTTTGGTCTGTTTGAGAGACTGTACCTGCAGTAAACAGACCGGGACCCCCGCCTTCAATGGGTTCGATACTATCCAGATTTAGTCAAGCTTGCAATGAAAAACAATGACATTGGTCACTAAGCCTAAATTAGGGACCCAGTTGTCTGAAACAATGAAGGGGCAACGTCAAGCGATCAATGCAACGCATTCCTCACCCCTTTCGTCAAAACATCAACTTTTGGTCATCACCCTTCGGTGAAAAACCCAGCTTCTTACGGCCATGCAGCTGCCGCAATTAGTGACACAGCAGACCATTGAGTTGCAAGACGATGGCAGGCAAAGACAGCAGCGAGAAACCCTTGTGGCGGCCACTGGCGCATAAGCTGTCAAATTTGATCCCGAGGCGAAGATCCGGTAAAGCCAAGAAAGTCGATGCCTCCCCGCTGGATGAGCATTTCCAAAACAACGCCTCGGACTTTAGGCTGCCTGAAGTACAATCCAATGCATTAGAAGGTCTCCATCTCCCCAATAGCTGGCTTGTCGAGCCCCCAGATTCCGACAGACAAGGTCAACAATCATCATCGCCTGTCGGCACGTCTCCAATTGCACATCAAGATGTCGCTCAGTCAACCGCCCCGGCAATTGATCATCTAGAGACGCAGAACCTACCTGAATTGCCTCACTTTGACCTTCATGCAGACTTTCAACCCTTAACTATTCCCGATATCTCCGAGGCTGCTGAGAAGGAGCACGCCCGAGCATCGGCCTTAACAGCTCTCACGATCAAGGAAACCTCGGCGGAACCCAGTGTTTTGGATCGTGGACGGCCTATCGAAGCTAGACATTTGATACACCAGCCAAACAAAACCCTGAAGAACCGCCGGAAATCACTGCCTTTGGAGTTTGAGCTTTTGACTCAGCTGTCGAATGAAGACCACATCTCGGATTCACTGCATACTGCCACTACCGGATCGGTGGCAAAGACTGAAGCGGTTGCTTCTCCATCTGCAAAGGAATCATCGAAATGGGCTTCAGATAGCAGGAGACATTCTACCAGGCAGGAAGTGACAAGGTCACTCAGCCCGGCCGCGATCAAAGTAGCACCTGCTGTATCAACTCCTAAAACCCTGCAAATTCCTACAGATGGCCAATCAGCCTTGAAGAGGCATTCTTATCAACACCTCCCCACAATTGCAGCTGCAAGCCCAACTACTGCAAACACAGCGACCACATCACAGCCAACTTCAGTCCCTAAGATCAAAACAAAGCAGGCAGGCACCTGGAACGATCGCCTCGCCTGGATCCGAAAACTGGAAGAAAAGGAAAATACTAGACCGAACAACGACTTGGGGAGACTCCCGAAACGGGCAGGCACCGTTTCAGACAAGCTCGCCATGTTTGAGAAGAAAAACTTGTCGGCAGTTGCTCCCACCAAGCGCTTACAGCCACCAACGAGAACGAACTCAGGCAGTCATTGCTCGGCGACGGGTCGAGAGTCAATCTTCTCAGCTGATAGCAACGCCAGCGCGCCATCTCCTCGTACGTCCATAGATACTACGCGGACAAATGGTCGAGCTTCTTCTGTCATGAGTTATTACGACGATTCGTTCAGAGAGAAGCTTGAGACTCTTGTGGGTCAAGAGCCTGAGATGAATAAGCTTGACGAATTACACACTTCCTGAAGCGCACCTTTGATAGGCAGCACCCTCAGTATTGGACCATATACCTTATAATACTTCCATCTTATCATAGAGAATAACAGAGCAGGCGTTGATATCACTTGAAACGTTCTTTAATATAACCAAAACCTACACAAAATAAACTTACGATTCGAATGTCACGATGGCTGAACCGCTCTGGGCAATGCGACGTACGCTAGGCATTCCAACTGACGTTATGTATGGAAAGATGTTACGGTGCCGTGATTTCAATGGATTTATTCTTGCTAGCGATGATAGTAATGCTAGTTTTCCTTGTCTTTCCTTTTGATTCTTTCCTATTTCTTCGCCGTCAACGAACCAGATGAGTCTCACCAAGGCTCAAGGAGCCCTCTCCGCATGGTGATCCGAGGCTTTTCTGGCTCATTGACCGTGATTGTCTCTCGCTTCTGACGATAGTGAACTGCTCCGTATCGTAACAGCCCGCCGAATGTTCCTGGCTGACAGTCTGAACCTGGTTTATCATCCCATACACTCCCAGGCTGCAGAGCGTTTACAAGACCCGAACCTCGGGATATCTTTTGCATGCTTGCTTGGCATAACAATGTCCACACCAACTCATAAGCTTCTTTGTAGGCTTCTGATTCTGGGTTGGCGTCGAGACTGAGCGCCATCAACTCGTAGAGATGCTGGCCGAAGTTCTCACCACCGATGACAGTCTTAGCCACCCAATGTTCTCTCAGAACATCAATTACGAGAACATGCGACATCCAGTAATCAGAAGTATTGAAAGGATCGTCGTCATTTCCTTCAAGCATACACACCCGTGCCCAGCATCCATTCTGGGCGGCATAATCCAACAGTTCTTCAATCGAGACTTTGAAATCCCACTTGAAACCCTTACCCTTCGACTCGGACATGGAGAAAGCTTGTTTGAGGAAAGCCACAAGTGGATGGGCATTTATACCTTCGCTATCATTGCGATTTTCCCAAAGATGGACAAAGAGGTCGTGCCTATTGGGTTTAGCGCATGAGACAAACACACTTGCTCTTCCATCTAGATACATGGAATTGGGAATAGGGCTTCTTACCACCTTTTGATGAATGGATTGGCCTTTCTTGCTGCGAGGAAGTGATTTGCCAAGTATTGTGCATATTGAATTGGCGCGGCGATCTCATATGGCGACTTGGGATCTTCCAGAACGGACCATAAGCCACGATCCAGATCACGGAGGAGGATACATCCAACATCCATTTTGATACCGCCATGCGTGTAAAGAAGAGCGCTACTGATCATGTCAGACGCATGCTGCCCGGCGTGCTTTCCAGTCATCGTACCCTCGACGAAGCATTTGGGCAACATCTCCTTTGGTGCAAACTTTAGGGCGTGATTGAGCGACCCAGGGACGTTGTCAAGGAGACGAACAGTCCATTCAGGACCACAGATACGAACCCAATCAATCACGTTGCGCTTGCACCATGAAGGGAGCTCATCAAGTCCGCCGTCCCAGTATGCCCAGATGTTCTTCTCGGACACGACAGGTACATAATGGCGAAGAGATTCGAATATTTCGTCGTCTGAGCGCTGCTCTTCAGTACCAATTTTCTCCAGTCTGTCCTGAAACTCCGATGGGATGGCACATTCGAGCATTTTGCCGGTGACCGAGAGAACGCGACGGTTTGGTTGGTGGATAGGTCCCGATTCTGGAGCGGGGTCAAGTAGCTGAAGGATACCGGTAGTTTGATGGAAAATGAAGAGACGGCGACAAGGTCTATATATAGACACCTTATTCTATCCGAGATGAATTAACGTCACATAGCCACACTGGCACGACATATCGTGTTTGTGTTTTCTTTTCCTTATCCGAATAAGGGGTTATGCTTCGACGGGACTGTCAGCCGACGATCTTATCTCTTAAGAGCCCGTAAGCGCTAGATGAAGCCATGCGCGATTAAAACATATTATTGTTATGAACACATATGCTAATCAGAAGCATCTCCAGTCAGTTACTATGTTGATTAGTTTAACGAGATAGATGGACGGCCCGAGTAACTAGTGTTACGGCTCTTGGGAAATCTCGATATATGACACCCTAGCTTCTAAGACTGTACGTTTCCTCTATGTCCGTTGGTGGATTTGATCAAGGTAAAGTTGGGCCGAAAAGGACTGAGAAGTATCAATCGAGCTTCTGTCAGAGATGGGATATCCCACGTTCTCGGTTTCGCCCTGAATAGTAACCGAGTTCGTAAATTGGTCTCAGCGGACTGGTGCAGAGGCACGAATTCACTGGGCGCACGGACAGCACGCCAATGATTTGCCACAATACTTTCAAAGCGTGCAAACCAAAATTTAAATATGTTTGGCAAGAATGAGAAAAAAGGTCGAACAAGACTACATAAAGTTCCCCCTCTTTCCCTTTTCCTCTCCATTAACTTTCAAGCTAGGGTTTTCTAGGTATGTCCAGGCCTATCCTTGAAACTTGCTGTTAGAAGACAACGTGACATGCATGTTTCTAAGTGCCAGAATTGTATCCTTTAGTTTGAGATGTGCTTACAAGTAATTGTCCTTGCCAGTGACCCTGCCATTTGGAAAAAGCATTGATATTGGCGTGGTCTATGACCCCTGGCCCTCAAAAGAGGTGGGGTGCACGTGATGTAAATGCAAGATGTCGCAATGCTGTCCGAGTCTGACAGATCCGAATTTTACTGTGGCAAGCTTCAAGAAAATCACGACAATTCCGGCTACTTCAACCCCGAGACTTACCCTTTCCTCTGACCTCATCAAGAGTGAAGTTCGACTCGGCGGCTCTCACGATGTTGACGCTCCAGCGAATTCTTGATATCGAGGCTCATCACCTCGAAGACCAGGTCTCGACAATACATATTCTACGCCCAGAAGATCCTATTACCCTCCACCGAGTTGCTGGATCTACATCAGTGATATCGTCGGATAAATACGATCGAAAATTGAATCACACCATTGGGCTGGGATCTTTCGAGCAGCCGACAGCCGACGACCTCAAAGCCATCGAAGCTGTTTACAAGAATTTGGGATTGAAGCCACAGTTCGACGTTTCTCTACCTGACAACGAGGAAACTGTCAATCTCCTTCTGGAAAGCGGCTATGTGCAAATAGGTGGAATTGACACGTTTGTTTGCGATCTAAGGAGCCCCATCACCATGAACACTCGCAGCTTCAACATCGTCAAGACCCCGGATGTAGATTCATTCATAAAAGCGTCTGTGGCAGGGTTTGCAACCGGCGGTCGACCTCTTGACCTTCTGAATCTACTCTCGCAAGTAGTATCAATGAGGAAAAACACGCATCTGTATGAGGCTAGGGATGCAGGTGGAGTGCTCGGAACGGCAGCACTTTCCATCGTCGAATCAGAAGGGGATAAAATAGGTTATCTCTATCATGATAGTACTTTGCCCGAAGCGAGAGGGCGTGGTGTGCACCAAGCACTTATCGGCCATCGCTTACAGGTCTCTCGAGATGAGAATTGTGCTTTCGCTATAGCTTTAGCAAGGACCTCATCGGGCAGTGCACGGAATTTGGAGAAGCTGGGCTTTGTTCAAGTTTTTGGAAGCCATGTATTTGAACCTAAATTAGGATAGCGGCATGTTAGTTTCAATTTCATACCAGCTTTCGGAAGCATAGAGATGAACTCTTCCACTCTGACTGTCATGCTGTGAAATTACTCACACACCTTGAACTCCGACCTTGACCTCTTGTCGATTTCTCGAACGAGTGAGGTTCATGTCAGTTCGCACGGTCAAGTCGTTCAAGGAAGCACGAGCCGCACAATCTGAAGCCGGAGGGGCAGCCTAAATTCAGAAAAATATTTACCACATATCAACAAGTATTAACAGCTAACCGGGCTCTGGACTCACTCGCAGGCTATTTGAAAGAACAAATCTATAATGCTATCTACTTAAAATATAAGTACTTCAAGACGTTGAGTCCCCATTTAGTCTACCTAACTCCCCGCGGACGTTTCATCTATTCCATTGTTATTTATCACCCAAGGATGTTGATATCTTGAGTTAGAGTTTTACGACAACAGCACTCCTTGCCATTCACAATGCGTCTATTCTGGAAATCAACTCCTGCTTTTTCTCGTCGGGCAAGAAGCTAGCAGTAATTGAATTACGTGCCAGTTGCCGTACCGCATCTGAACCCAATGAATACTGCTCACTTAGAAGCATGTATTCCTCCAAGCACGTTGAGCCAAACATTGCGGGGTCATCCGAGTTGATTGTACAAAGAAGCTCTTTCTCCAAGTATATGGGCAGCGGATGGGCCCGGAGGGATGGACAACAGCCTGTCATAATGTTTGAAGTGACGTTGATTTCCAGTGGCACCTGACGTTCCTTCAACAAGTCCATAAGTCTGTCGTCGTGTTGTGCATCCAAAGCATGGCCGATTCTCTCGACACCCATTTCCAATGCAGCTCGTATCTGTAAGGGCCCTTTCAAAGGGCCTGATGCCTCTCCAGCATGCGCAGTGAGACGTAAGCCTGCTTGTTTGGCCTCTACGTAAAGTTCGTGGAACATTTCGATGGGACCTCCGACTTCATCACCACCAATACCCACCCCGATAATGGCAGGGAAGCGAGATTTGAGCTCAGCTGCAAGTCGAAAGACTTGGCCAGTCTCAGCTACCCCCCGCTGGCGAGTTGCGTCGGCGATCCATAGTATTGATGGGCCGCCAATCTCCTGTTGAACCTGCACTCTCGCGTCTTCTATCGCAATCATGACATCTTCCACGCTGAGATGTGGCTTGTTATAAAAGATGCCGCCCCAAGCGACGTAGACCTCAGCATGGACTACACCCTGTCCATGAAGGTCATACATCATCTCTCTGACGATCAAGGCGTAATCCTCGGGTGTTTGAAGACGGTCGGTAACAAATTTGAATGTTTTCAAGAAATGGATAAAATCCGTGTACTCATATATGGACCGGGCCTCTTCGAGTGTAAGGGGAGTTGAGTCATGCTTTTCTGAGAGAGTAACCAACGTCTCGGGCGTGACTGTCCCTTCTAGGTGAAGATGAAGTTCGGCTTTAGGAAGTCTCCTAAGCCACTCCGAGGTAGACCAAGTCATGTATGATAGGAATTGAAGGGTTGAGATGCTAATAAAGAGTCATCCGATAGGGCATATAGTGATATATATAGTCGACAGCACATTGACTGCGTTGGCGGGGTTAGGGAATGGTGCAATTGAACACATACTCCACTGTTCGAGCTAACCTTGCGAGATGTCAGTACTGCGATGACTAGTTAGGGTTAGTTCGTCAGTTTTTGATTCAGCGGCTAAACTGCGCCTGGTTACTCGTGAGTCACACCTGATGCGTTGATCAACTCGATTGTAAAGAAGACATAAGCCGGTAGCACCATGGAGTTGATGGTTGATTGGAAGACACGGATATTCTCACTACTTGTAGCATCGATATGCTGGCGAAAAAGCTCTCACATGCTCGAATGTTTTTTTAGACAAGATGGTACATATACTGCGGCGTTCTTTGCATATGCAGCGTCGCCCACAGAATGCTCACTGGCACGCAGTTTTAAAACATGGGGTAGAATAAACCACTGAAACGTAAAGAGTTTGGTAAAGGAAAGTGAGATCTTCTGGCGATACTCTTCATCTCAGCACCAGATCAACTTATGGTTTATCTATATCGACACCGGCTCCCATGTGTGACTTGAAGACAATTACATGCACAAGTTCGCATAGCAATTGCCGAATCAGGAAGGAGAGTAAAAGTGCTAATAAGCGAGGATCTCCCCTACCTTCAGCCGAGGTCAACAATGTCCGATATCTCCGGATAACATTGTAACCAAAAGCCAGTCGCTACACAAGCGGCTTTAGCGTTAACAGCTTGATTGATACTCATTTTTACCAACAGCCATAGAAACTAAGCTTTTCATTCTCAGTCAAGGTCCAATCAGCTTCTTACCAGCCGTGTGTTCCACTTAGCCCTGCTGGAGAATCGGCTGAAAATGGAGATATACTTGATCCCTCCTTCGAAGTGAGCATGAATAATATCCGCTGTATTCCCTTAAACTCTTTATGCAGACCGGAGCAATGCTGAAATATTGCGTGGCCATCGACTGTGGGCCGATTTTATTGCGATGAATTTCCGGCTTCCACTTCGGTTTTCAGGATCTACACCTGCTCAATCCTACATTTACTAAATGTATGGATGTCGTCGTAACAAGAAGAACTCGGATGGTGAGCTTGGTATCGTTGTTATCATAGTGAGTGAGGGGCGGGTCAATCAGAGTGTCCTGGTGTGTCGGTCCCGAGCTCACCAATGGGTTACCGAGACGGGTAACGCCACCCCCATCATTTAAAGTGATAAGGCCGTCTCTTGCTTGACGAGCCATTGAGCTCAAACCAAGCACAAAAAACACTCGTGAATCGTCACGACCAATACCACTTGCCGACCGATATGTCTACAACCTCCCGCGATGCCGACGCCGTCTCTCCAGGAGCGTGGTATTCGAGTTCTCAGAAGGTCGTTACCAACGTTATCAGCGTCCGGGGGACAAAAGAGGCCATGGATAAGGTTTGAAATGATCCTCAATAGACTCAAGATTGACAGCTGTTGACAAAGTTCAGACATTTGAACTTCTCAAAACCTTTCTGGAGCACGTCAAAGAGAATGAGCCTGGTGTCGAACTTTTCCTGCTCAACAGAGATGATGAGCACTTCCAATTTGTCACTTACGAGATGTGAGTTCTCGCGCTTGGTTATTAGCCCACATGCACTGAACTAACTAAACCCAGTTACAAGGATGCAGAAGCCGTCAAGCTTCACCTTCAAACAAAGCACATGCGCGATCTTGTAGAAGCAGAGGACCGGTACGATGTCAAGCGAGGAGGCAACGAGATCCATCATGAGACGCTTGTGGCGCAAATTGGCCCTCGCCGGCAAAGTTATTCCATGGTGTTAAGAAGACAAACGTAACAATGGAAATTAATCACCCACAGACGTGGTGAGCTTATGATAGACAACTTGAAACTCAGCTAGTCTATGCTCCTTGTTCCAGTTAGGTAACTACGATGATTGTGCTATAATTGTAGATATTCGTGTTAGTCCTCTTGGGGCGTGGGAGTCTTTCCCGAGTGGCTATCCATAAGAGATCGATAAGCTTCTTACCCGATGTTCTGGAATCTATGGGCGTGACAGTTTTGGAGGATCACCTCCAGAGGTAACGGTCGATTCGGATGAATGCCCTGGCCAAGAGTGCAATACCAGGAAACAGAAACGTCCACTGTAGCGTCAACATCTTGACGACGATCAGAAGCGAAGTGCCGGCAATTCCTCAGCCTCTTAGAAGTCATTTTGGAGATAAGATAGTATTCCCTGTCGAAAAGCCTCTCCAGGATCAACAATCAATGACCAGCAGACCGAATGAGTATCCCGGTGAGAGTTTAGCACAACATTGTGGGGTTCTGCTACGGCATACTGAAGAAGCTAAAGCCCATTTCAGCTAGAGCTGGGAACCTTGATCAAGCGAATGCGAGACTTCAGTGTCTTAGCGATGGAAGTGAGCCCGGATTATTTTAAGCCCGGCGAGATAAATAACCCGACCAAGTTACCCACGCACGTCTACTGGCCGAGAGGACAAGTTCCTCCGTCTCCGCATTCACCTGAAGAGCAAACACGAGAGAATCCAGATTCATCTCATGTACCGGATAAGTCGGAACTGGAGATATCCGACAAGGTTCAACCCTCCAAAGCCACTAACTTTATAGTTATTACTGCTTTATACTTGAATGACTCTTGATCAAACCTGCTCCCATACAAAATTAAGTAGCAAATCAACATTGACCCACATGATCTCAAGCTCCGTGCTCCCACTACCTTCCGGGCTATCATCTGTATCTTCGTTGAGAATTAGCTTAACTATGAGAACAATCGGTCTGCAGACTTGATACGACTCGGACCTGGAGATGGTAGCCGGAGACCGTGTACAGGTCTACCCTAGAATCTGATTAAATTTGGATCATCTAGAATTCGGGGATAGAACCAACAACACAACTTCGATCACACTGCTTTCTTCTAGCTAATAGCGTCGATCGTCGATCCTGTAATATATTTGTACACGTGTGCGAGCTCCGTTATTCACCTATGGAATCTAAGAACACAGCGGGAGCATAAAGTATTATGCCTAAATTGTGGAAATACTGCGTTCTTTATTATAGTTAAAGCATACCTTCTGCAAAGGCAGCACACCAAATAGCATGCTAAGAAAGTCTGGGAAGCTCCGCAAGTCTTCGTGCCTACGCTCATTCGCATGGTGGGTGAGACACCCCATTTGCTCTAATGGCACAGCCTTCAATATAACTATGTATATCTAAAGCCGTATTTAGGACCGTGATCCCCGCTGGGCCTGCAATGGAAAAATCACTCATGAAGCTGCGTAATCGAGCAACTAACTGTTCGCATGATCTGATTGGTTATCACTAAACCTCCGTTCAAAACGCTACAATGAGCATTTGTCTGTCTCTCCACGGTTATTGCCGAAGTGTGTCTGATTTCACGCATGCATACTCATTGTTTCCGAGGCATTTCCATTGGAAGTGGGAACCTATTAAGTGTCTGACCCATCTATCATGGGGCTTTCTAGCTATCTCTAGTGGGGGCTATCTATCACGCCTACCATGCCCAATCTTACCTCATGTATTGCGTTTTCACTTGCCTGCTGTAGGCAATCATTTCTCCACCTAATTGGTAATATGCGATGCGAAGGTATAGGACAGCAGTATAAGACAAGATGATTTAAAGACCTTGCAGTGCGTGTGTTGAAATGAATCCGCCTTACTAAACTGACTATTGAGACATCTGAGCTATACCCCAGCCAATTCTTTTCAACATTGCCGCTTTCGTGAATCATTTATACTTGCAAAACAAGATGACCACAAACGAAACCAAGCCTTCTCACGATATTGAGCATTTGAAAGCCACAAAGAAGAAATATGCCGACGAAGCTAAGAAACGTTTAAGGCCTGATGGTTCGGCTCAGTTTGTCCAACTCACAGAGACAGACATCAAACGACTGAATGCGCTGGTCGAAGATCCTTGGGCGAACCATGAAGCTCTCAACGCCCAAGACCCGCCCATCAAACAACATGATATTCACAAATTCTTTGTTCTTGGGGCCGGATTCGGCGGTCTTCAATTTGCCGTCCGCCTCATTGAGAAAGGCATTGCTACTGCTGATGACATTCGCCTTGTCGACGCTGCGGGGGGCTTTGGAGGCACCTGGTACTGGAATAGGTTTCCCGGTCTTCACTGCGATGTTGAAAGCTACATTTACCTGCCGCTTCTAGAAGAGACGGGCTACATACCCACACACAAGTATGCTCCCGGTGAAGAAGTCAGGCAGCACGCGGAGCGAATTGCATCGAAATGGAAGCTGAATGACAAGACACTTTTCCGCTCGGATGTCAAGAGCGTCGAGTGGGACGATGAGACCCAACTCTGGACTATCAAGTTGACCCAGCGACGTGGTCCTTCGGATCCAAAAATTGACATCGAGTTCCGCGCTGAGTATGTCTATCTTGCTGCAGGAGTACTTACTAGGCCTCAAATCCCCGATATTCCTGGTCTACTGTCATTTTCTGGCTCTATCTTCCATACCGCACGCTGGAATTACAATGTCTCTGGAGGATCGCAAGCAAATCAAGTCCTGACTGGCCTTGAAGGCAAGAGGGTTGGTGTCGTCGGGACTGCAGCGACTGCAATTGGGGTTATTCCCCAAGTTGCTAAGTATGCAAAGGAACTCTACGTCTTCCAAAGAACACCAGCAGCTGTCAACCCTCGTGGCCAGCATCCAACCGACGTGGACCAGTTCAAAAACACTGTTGCTACTGAAGATGGATGGCAGCTGAAGCGACAGCTTAACTTTGGCACATTTATCAATAATGGAGCTCAGTCTGGAACTCCCAATCTGGTTGAAGATGCTTGGACAACTATGCCCGGGTATTCTGCCGTGGTAGGCTCGCCCAACTACGGTATTGTTGATCCTGCGCCTGAGAATCTGGCAGCGCACACCGAGAACTTCCACAAACTCGACCTGCCTCACATGGACGATGTTCGTGGCAGGGTTGACACGATCGTCAAGGATCCCGATACTGCTGCAAAACTAAAGCCTTGGTATCCATCGTGGTGCAAGCGCCCGACATTCAGCGACGCGTATCTACAGGCTTTCAATCAGCCAAATGTGCACCTAGTTGACACCGATGGTAAAGGCCCGTCCAAGGCAACTGAGAAGGGTCTCGTGGTTGGCGATAAAGAGTATCCGCTCGACATCATCATTTTTGGCACTGGGTACAAGACGCCTGCTTCTGGCTTAGGGAGCCCTTCTGTGAGGACTGGTGTTGCCATCATTGGTCGTGGGGGACTTCTCTTAGACGACAAGTGGCAATCCAATGGGCCAGCTACACTGCATGGATATGCTACCAACGGATTCCCAAATCTGTTCTTCTCGAGCTCCAACCAAGCGACGATAACGGGAAATAATGTTTTTATGCTCGGTCTTATTGCAGACCATATCACCTATATGATAGATCAAGCCAAACAGCAGGTCAAGCATGGCCAGAGACCTATTATCGAAGTGACTCGTCAAGCAGAGGAGGCTCACACAGCGGAGATCTTGAAACGAGCACCCTACTACTCAGCATTGGCAGGTTGCACGCCGGGTTACTTCAATGGACACGGCGAAGCAGCAAGGATTACGGATCCCAAGGAGAAATCAAAGCGAGCCAGAGCTAGTGCCTGGGCTGAAGGGACCCAGTCGTTCATTGATTACATCGAGGGTTGGCGAAATGAAGGCTCGCTCCGTGGTCTAACAATCAGATCAGCTTCCCCCTCCCAAGGAAGTGAAGGACGCCTTGCAAAGCTTTAGAGATGTACATATTTGTTGTAATGAAGGTCTATCAAGATAAATTAGAATAGGATCTATCGGATGAACTTCCTACTTTGAACTGAAGAGTGCAATTGGGGCTGGATCCTGCTGGCCAGAGGGGGATCTCCCTGTCACTTGGTCACAATATGAAAAGTCTCGCTTATGAACTAGACTATAAACGCGAAAAGAGAACGGATCACACCATTATCTTCTGGGATCAAACTTTCGAGCATTCAAGCAGTAAGAAGGTTTTCGTGTGGTATGTGATGCTGGGCCCTTCTTTTGCGCCAGTTATTGGTTTCTGATGTGATAAGGCTAATGTGGAGATTAGAGCAAAGCTGCAATGATGGACTAAATAGCCAACACTTTTGTATGCACATCGCTGCAGTCATATCGAGTATACAACATATCCCTCATGCGTAACGTCTTTTGTAAGATGATTTAAATATGCATTGTATTTCGTGATCGGGTTTTGCGCCAGTTGGTGGGATCGGATATAATTTCCCACGGCTAGATATCTTCCCCGCATCAGAACATTGTAGCGCATTATGGCGTAACACCATTGCGCAATCGTCAACCGGCAGTAACATGGTAATTGGGGTTTTAGAGTATATCTTGGTCTGGTTTACGGTGCCACTGTCTAGTTTGAGAGTGCGACCCCCATATTCAGTCTTGTAAAAATAACCTTCTCTCCCAAGACAAAATAATGAGCCAGTCAGTGCGAGAAGGAGGTCCAGTCCTGAAAGGACCCCTTGACTATGATGACAGTCCACTCAGCCGCGCTATCAAACAGCCGTTAATGCTGGGCGTTTTCCTGAACCTGCAGGATATTCATCTTTCATCCCATCCAACAAGCAACAGCTGGACATTCGATTACAACCTTGGCGTTGTACAAAAGGCCGAGTCCCTGGGCTTTGAGCTTGCTTTCAGTCGAACACAATGGCTACCCAAGGGAGGTTATGACGGCGAAGCATCGCTAGATGCCTTCGTTGCTCTTGGTGCCATGGCCGCAGCCACCAAAAGTATTCTTCTGGTTTCAACAATGCATGTCCTCTATGGCCCCTTGCATCCACTTCACATTGCCAAATACGGCGCAACGCTAGACCATATCGCCAAGGGCCGCTGGGGCATCAATATCGTGACTGGTCACCGAGCCATCGAGCATGAGATGTTCGGCTGGCAACGCATTGAGCATGATAAGCGGTACGAGATGGCGGGCGAGCTCTTCGACGTTGTCAACAGCCTATGGGGAGAGGACGAAAACCTTACTTACAAAGCCAAGGCGAACCCATGGCAGCTTGCCAATGCTTGGATCACCCCAAAACCACAGTATGGACGACCAGTTCTCGTGAACGCGACGGGCTCTCCAGCCGGCATAGAGTTTGCGGCCCGGTACTCGGATTTAATCTTTGTCACGTCACCGGGCGGTGCTCACATCGACAGCGCCCTCGAGACATTACCTGAGCATATCAAGACCATCAAAGCGGCCGCAAAAGCTGTTGGGCGAGAAATCAAGATCATCATAAATCCTGTCATTGTATCTCGTGATACACAAGAAGAGGCAGAGAAATACGCCCTGGACATTGCAGCCGGCAAGGAGAAGGCCAGTAGCTGGTTTGGAGTGCACACGAAAGGGAAAGGTTATGACAGCGACGCTCATGCTTGGCGAGGCCGAAATGACCCTCGCAACAAGCAAGGTCTGGGCCTTGGTGGGAACATTGAGATCATCGGTTCCCCAACGTATGTCGTGGAAAAGTTGAAGGCTCTGCACGAAGTTGGCATCGACGGTGTTCAGCTCAGCCTTTATGATTTTGTTGTTGATCTTGAGTACTTTGGCACCAAGATCTTGCCGCTTTTGAAAGAGGAAGGCCTGCGTGTACCCTGAAGGACGGGACAGCTGGCCCATGTTTGAATAGCTGTGATTTCACAATTGTTCGGATCTCACTAAGATCAGTGTGAAAGATACGAGAGGTTATTAGGACGGACCGGACGAAAGATTTTAGTTACGCATATGTTTTAAACGCGAATAACATTAACAGTGCTTTTCATTGAAACTGTGGTATCTCTGTTGTCTCCATAATCAGGGTTCATGATTCACCTTGGGCAGTGCTTCTAGCTTTCAAGGCGCTCAGGCTCAACGCGCAGCCCCAAGATGCAAATCTTGGCGTCATCTTGTAAACAAAGCGCCTGCGAGTCTGCGACGGATATTGTGGTGAAGACTGATTATAGGATCCGGCCCAAACATCCAAATCGGTAGCAAAAAGAGGCTATACCTATTATGCAACAGACATGTGCCGGATTAAAGCTCTTTAGGTTTTCGCGGGTTCTATGGCGTATCGACTTTCCTATAGACTGTCATGTCTCGTTTAATCACGGATGACCATGGATCTGTCAAATTTGAAGAGAGGCGGGTGGCGACGTTTCGTTCTCCATGCTGCTAACATCGGCACCGTAATAGTTCCATGCGGAGTAAACATCCAGGTCTTCGTTTCCATTACTGTATGAAGTGATAACAGCATCACCATTCTTGGGCTTGACATACATGATCCAGTCGGACTAAGATAATACAAGTCAACGTCAGCAGTGTCGATAAATAATCCCAAGCTAAGGAGATTTCACCTTTCCTAGAGTCAACTTGAGTGCCCCTTCAACCTCGAGATTAGGAATATAAGTTGCAGTCGGCTTCTTGCCTTTGATCAAATCAAGAATATTCTGTCGCACGATCTGGGCTTGATACCAAGCGGAACGAGCCATCAATGCACCTCCAGTTTCAGCCACATCTCCAAGAGCAAAGAGTCTGGTTTCGTGGCCACTTTTGCTAGATACTTGGAGTGTCGGCTGTGTGAGGATACGACCAGTGCTATTAGAAATGGCGTCGGGCTCGATATCTTGGAGAAGACCCGAGTTGGGGCGCTGACCAGTACAAGGGATCTATTACACCATTAGAGAGACACGTCGTTGTGGAATCGGGCTCCTCACCATCAAGTCATAGTCAATAGACCTGCCATCAGAAAACAAAAGGCTCTGCCGCTTGTCTTGTTCCAGCTCATCCTCAAAATTATCCTTCGTCGAGGGCAATTGGGGACGCTCGCCCAGGAGAACGTCCACACCAAGCGTCTCAAGAGCCGCAAGCACATGTAGGTGAACACCAGGAAAGCGCGGAAGCAGAGTTCCTCTTGAATGTATCAACGTGACAAGCTTGTCTGGATAATAGCTTTTGATGTCTGCGGCCAGTTCTACACCTACTGCACCGGCTCCAATAACGGCTACCTTTGATGCGGCCTTGATGGCATCTTGTGTGCTCCGCAGCTCAGCCTGTGCCTCAGTCTTCTCGCTTGCTATCACTCTAGCTGGTGGTCTCTGAGTTGCGCCTGTGGCCAGCACCAGATAGGTGTAAGGTAGGGTTTCCCCGGAAGCCAGGTGCACGGCTTGGTCGGTGATGGTAGTAGCCTCGCCGCGAACAAAGGTGTAGATACCTTTCGGAGCACTCTTAACAATTCCGTCGTAAGGGATGAAAGATAGATGCTCGTGACCTTGCAGAACAGAATAGCGAGGGAAGTTGAAGGGGTAGTTGAAGTGAGAATTCTTCTCGAGGAGGACGACCCTATAGCCCGTGGGCAAGGACTGGGCCAGCTTACGGGTCAATTCGATCCCACCAAAGGAGGCCCCGATGACGACGACGTTTCGACAGGGCTCAATGGTACGGTAAGTTAGCCGGTGAACCCATGCCCGGACCTTGTCGCAGAGAACCTCCCAAGCACGGGGGATTAAAAATCGCAGGTACACATGGATCAGCCTGAAGGACGGGAGGGCCATCGTATGCTGTCAAAATCTCATCGCCTCCATGGAGATGCAAAGACGGCGTTTTTCGGTCGGTCCAGAAATCGACGAGAGGGATATCTTGCATGGAATGATGTGGGGTCTTGTGATCCCTCCAAGCGATCAGTGCGACAACGGAGACAACCATGGAAGAGCCTGGGTACTGATTGATAATAATCACGCAAGAGAATAAACGGTTCCTTACTATGAGACCATACCGGCAACGGAGTTGATCTTCGTTGGGCCCATAGAGAGCGCCTTGCCAAGCCACGCCAAGTCTCATTCTGTTGGTTGTCATCAGGTGGCGGTAACAGCGTCAACATGGCTAAAGTTAGATTAGTTTTGTTATCAATCTGATCAGGAAGTATCAACATACAGTATAAACTGTACAATAATCGCGCAATTTACACCCTTCGTGACCCTTGTCTTCCCCCTGCTATACACAATGCTTAAACGGATAAACAGGCAGTATATATGAGGTCCATACGTGGATTCTCCTCCAATTTCTGTATTTATGTATTTTGTAGAGGATGGAGTTTTTTGAAAGCTTGGTTAGCGCTGGGTGGAAATAGACCGCTGACCAAGCAAGGGTATGTGATGTGCCCCTCACCCCGCACTCGACTTGAATCTGACGTTGTCCTCGTTTTGTGGGCTGGGCTTCGTGGGCTGGGCTTCGTGGGCTCGTCAGTATAATAGTGATTCTCTTCCAGAGAATACAACAGTGTCAATGTGATTGTTAGTCCGAACACTAATAAGGAGTTCTTTTCTTTGAGTGCTACCTCCCAAAACGCAGGTGTTGGAGAGAATCAAGACGTCGACTACGATGTCGTGGGCCCATAGCTCACTGAACTTGCACTCAGTCTATTTATACGCTGTTCAGTGCAGCTCACCAAAGTCCTGGCTAAAGCGTAATTTTTCAGATGGAGAATATGCGAAAGTAGGTACCATGGAGGCCAAAGTCGAGACTTGTCCCGAACTTCGATCTCAAAAGACCTTGAGTTATCAAAGCGATATCAAATGGCTTGTTTACCTTGCCGACGCAAATGTGCAGTGAACATGCATCAGCGGTAGCTCCTGGTACCTGTCAAACCACATGCTGCTGGTTTGGGCGGCTCAGGTAGTGAACACAAGTTTCACTACCTTTTAGCCATATGAAAGGCCTATTGCCCCTGGTAGAAGATCGGAAAGAGTCGTCCGCGTTGGCTTGCCACGTGTAATGCATCGATAGGGATCCTTGCAATCCGAGGCCAACCACTCAGAAGCTTCAAACAGGGGTGTGCAGGTCCACCGGCTCTACTCAGCTTTGCTGAGTTGTTACCGTAACCTGCCTATGAAACAAAGCCACACTGGTAGATTATCAAGCACGAAATACGAAATCAAAAAGGGAAGCATTTTTTGCTCATTTAAGATTGCCCATAAACCTTTTCACACATTTCTCCCCTCCAGAGCAATAGCGATGGACGGGTATATACCCTCTGGCGAGCAAGGAATATCCCATAATAGTGATATGCCTTCTCCACGGGGACGTATGCATCAGTTGTGCGCGTTCTGCAGGGTCCTAAGTGAGCAGGAATTGCGACCCTATAACCCTGCGACTATCGACGAGCTTGGAAAAGTCGAGTTCAATGGAAGCTCCCGTACAAAATCTCAGCTAGAGCAAGCTAATTCAATGGGCTGCAGTCGCTGTCAGCTCATATTAGCTGGCTTAAGGATTTACGAGAAGCTTCTAGGCACAGAACAAAACAATTTCGTTGTGTATGATCATGTTCGATTGGTGGAAAATGGCAACGCGATGGGCGTACAAATCGTACCCTTTTCGACTACTGATAGAAGCAAAATCTTGAACCTTGTCTTCCATGTGACATCCTCGAGTAAGGACTTCTAAAATTGATAGGTTTACCATTTGGCTCTTGCTCACGCTTTAATAGGACAAATTGCACCCCAAGCTCATCACTCTGATCTTTTACCATTCCACAAGTCATGGCTTACAACCCAACACTGGCAGCCAGTCACTATGGCGTGGTTCCTAGCTCTCAACCTCCCATTACCTATCCGAAGTCCCGACTATCTAAAGCCCAGTATGGAAGAAGGGGATTTTGGAAGACCAGCTTTCGAGTGTAGCGACTCCCCCGCAGTTTTCGAGTGTATCCAAGCCTGGATTCAAAGATGTAACTCGGAACATGAGTCCTGTCGCTTAAGAGATACGTCGGACGTTCCTCTTCCTACTCGGCTACTCGACGTTCAAAGCGAGGATATTTGTCTTGTTGAGACCGCCAAAAATCACCAAGGTCGATATGTGTGCTTATCACATTGCTGGGGTGGATATCAGCCCATAAGGACCTTGCAAGGGAACCTCGAACGCCATAAGACAGGAATACCCTGGAACATCCTCCCAAAAACGTTCCAAGACGCTGTCACAATAGTACGCAGGACTGGACATCGATATCTTTGGATCGACAGTCTTTGCATCATACAAGACAGCACCTCCGACTGGGAAGCTGAAGCTGCCCAAATGGCCGACATATACAGTCGAGCACATTTTACTATTGCTGCATTATCAGCAAAGAATAGCAAGGGTGGGTGCTTCCCCGCATATAACCCCGAATACAGAGCTCATCCTGTTTCTGCCGTGAACTTCGAGGGCAAATCGTCGTCTGTATTCGTGCGCCAAGATTATGGCCATCCTGCTGGCCAATTCATGTCACAGAACACTGTTCTCGGCCGTGGCCCAGCTTACCCGCTTTTAGATCGCGCCTGGGTGTTTCAAGAAAGAAATCTTTCGCCCCGTGTGATCTACTTTGGCAAAACGGAAATATTCTGGGAATGCAACACTGCCGGCTACTGTGGTTGTAGACCCGGCATCAAGCGAGATCCGGATAGGCCAGCCTGCCTTCAGACGGAGCCCTGGCGCAAGTGGCAGCTGATAGTCGACAGATACCGCAGTCTTAGTCTAACGATGGCCAAAGACACCTTTCCTGCCCTGTCCGGTCTAGCGATTGATTTCAACCGCGAGAATAAAGGCCTAGGTCGGTATCTCGCCGGGCACTGGGAGGCTCATCTTCCACGCTGTTTGGCTTGGACTACACGCGAAAGCAGATCAGCAGGAACACACTGGCGTGCTCCATCTTGGTCATGGGCATCCGTTCCATGCGCGACATACAGTTTGAGAGAGCTAGAGCCGGCTTGCTCAGTTGTTGCTGTCGAATGTAAGCAGGCTGGCGTGAACCCCTATGGCGAGCTCGCGGCCGATGGCTCTGGCTGTTGGATTGAACTATCTGGTCGGCTGTTCCCTGGAACTCTACGTTACGAGATTGCGCGCCAGACGTTAGAAATTGACATGAAAACAACGTACGGCCACGGGTATTTTACCGGCGATCTCGAATTTGGTATGGCAGGTAGCCCCGACGCAATCCCAGCCGAAGGGACAATCGAGCTGCGGTGCTTACATCTTGGTATTAGCAAAGATCATGAGAAGGGCAACGCAGACATATTCCTCGCTCTTCGAAAATTTCAGCACAGCGGGGAGTACGAGCGAGTTGGATTGGTCTCGTTCAATCAACGTCACGGAACGATTTTCCCAGACGGCCAGCTGTACAGTCAGAAAGAAGCCACTGTGCGGATTAGATAGCTTAGCGCTTATAGCATCCTGGTGTAGCAGCGATGTTCTGAAGCAGGTAAATATATACTAAAATCCCGAAAGTCCGTTCAAGTAGTCCTATCCTGGAGTGAGTGTATTACACTTAATTAGAGTTATTATATATAAAAGAAAGCACTATATAACTCTGAAGGCTTAAAATTAGCTATTTAAATGAGTCAAAGACAATTTAATTTGAAATACAATAAGAGCTACCATCTCCGTGGTTACTAAACCTAACCTCTGTAAGGGTTATAGTACCTTATGATAAAATAAATAACAATCTCACTTGGCCGGCAAAGCTACAGTTGGAGGTCATCGAAGAGTTCGCCGATATTCTACTGGCACAAAAGGATTAGACACTTGAAGACAGTTCAATCAAGCACTATTCTCCGGAAACCTTGGTTAAGGATTCTAGTTTGAAAGGTCTGATACAACGTGTTAAACACATGGACGAGGATGCAGCGACGACACTTGAAGGTGTAAGTTGATCAAGACACTCCCATGGCATGACTGACATGTCGTTGAGGTATTATCAGCATTGACAATGGTTTTCAACAGCTTAGAAACATCAATCAAGCAATGTAAGCCCAAGCCTCAGTTAACGAAGCAGAGTCCGCACGCTTCATGAATTTCATCATCATGCCCTTTACTGTTGTTACCGTTATATTTGTAAGTTCACAGAATACGAGTATGGGGACGTCGATATACTAATATAACATCCAACCTGGCTTATGACAGGCCCCTCTATCATTTATGACAAGTCTTTTCGCTGTTACCTCGAACGGATTCCCGCACAATGACGATGGAGAACTCTGTAGACCGGCAGGGTGACTCGGGTGAAGAATGGGTGATCTCATCTTCTACCAATATCGACACTTGCTTGTTGCTAATGTTGAATCCCAGTCGTCGGCGAGATTGTAACTCTGATCCCACACATTATCTTGGCGTATTCGTTATACCACTTGTGAACTGGCAGAAAGAGTCTTTCTGAAGCACAATTAACAGCAACATGGTTAATCAGTACCCCCTGCTCTAAGAGTCTGCCTTGTCGTTCCTTTACCATCACTGTATAAGAAAGGCAACTCTCATATGGGTATGACATCTCAAAAATTTATAGGTCATAGGCCACAGCTATATAAAGTATTTCCATGCTATGAGGAGATAGTTGAGAAAGGTTTCTTCTTCGCCTCTCGATAGTGCAAGCAGCCTGTTTACTCCCCGACCGATTCGGACCAATCTCCGTGTCCCTACCTTCCGCCAGCTGATAGGTCTTCATGTGTGCCAGACTTTCGATCCCAGCAACTTCAAGCCCTGACACTGCACCTAATGAGGGTGTTTATCATTGAGGATATCGGAGTTTAAGTCAGCCTTGCACGTGGGTGTCAACAGAGAGATTGATACTGATAAAAAGATAAGATACATAGGAAAGATCTAGAATCCTGCTGAAACAAACGAGTAAAAAGTCTATGTCATCCAGATTCAATGAGACTCGAATATCACATTCTACAGCGCCTCAGCAACAGGCAAACTCCAGTTGTCGGGATGCTTCCACTTTGTCTCCCTCTTCTCTCCATCCAGAGTCATCGCATCCCTGAGAAGCGTTGAGTCGCTTCTATGGTGCCCATGAAGTGAGTTCTGCGCCTTCATGAGGATCGACGTGTAGAATGACTCATCCTTGTCGTCCTCGCCGCCGACCTTACTCCTGTGATTGTGATGTGCCCACTTCAACCTCTTGGCCTGGTCCATGACCAAGTCAGCCAGATCCTCACGGTCGGAGATTCCCTCGCCCTTCATACTGCCAATCTGCTCAAGAAGGTGGACGTGGATGTCCCTTGCCGCCTTATGGTTACCGCACGTATTGTGGAAACTTGCACGCAGCGTCTCACAATCAACAGTGAGGTGGTGAAGAGGACCATACACATCTCGAAGGTTATAGCAGATACTTCCTACAAGGTTCATAGCAGCTGCTTGATGGCCAGCAGCAAACTTGACCTCGCAAAGTCGTCGTCCAGTGGCCACAGTTGCAGCACCGGTCCAGTTCCGGCTCATACGCGTATCCCAAAGGTATTGGAGAATACGCTCCAACATCGAGAAGTTCTTTCGTTCCCCGAGAAGCCGAATGATGACGTTCAGTTGACCGAAGGGGATAGTACCAAAGTCAATGTCCAGACGGCCAACTTTGAGGACTTCGACAAGAATCTCTGATGAAATCTGCTGTAGCTCCAAGAGAACGCCATCATGTTCAATGACCTGGACGCGACGTGAGAAGGACTCTGAAATCTTGAAAGCAAGTTCAACCGCTCGAGAATGTTTCGTCTTGGTAAGTTGACGGAAATAGACTTGGGACCACTTCAACAGCTGGAGAGAAACCTTAAAATCTCTGGCCTTGAAAACTTCAAGACCGACATCCACAAGGCACTCAAGGATACCAACAGACACCACCTTCTTGTTCACATTGACAAGAGTCAGTTCGAAAAGCTGCCACAAAGACTCTGAAGCAACAGAAGCTGAGCAGAAACCTTTGAACAATTCCCACATCTCGGTGCGGAGTCTTCGCATCTCAACATGTCGTCCCTTGAGTTCCAAAAACCCAATTAGACGAGCACCAGCCGCAAGTCGCATGTGGATTGGTCGACTAGATTCTCTGATAGAGACAGACCACGCTTCATAGAGACAAGTCTCTGTGTAAACGTCTCGAATGATGATATCGAGCATGTTTTCCCGCTCATATCCACAGAGAAGCTGCTCAAAGGCATGTAAGAAGACAAAACAACGTCGGTCCAGATGAGCTAGTCGATCTTCGTGGCCGAACCCGCAGAAGCCCTCCACTGAGCTCTTCTCGCCCATAAGGACCTCCTCCTTGAGGGTCTGAATGAACTTGATGCCAAACTCAACAGAGGATAGTTCGCGGTACATCTTTGCCAAGCTGCGCGCAATGTCAAATAGTACGACCTCGTTTCGTTCCTCGATGAGCAAACCGACTATATACTCTTCGATGACCTTGATGGCAGCAGTGACACTCTCGCGACGTTTCTGCTTGCGATGGTAGTCGATGATACGAGTCAGAGCTACCAATACTTTCTCGTCGGAGTATGAGAGCTCCCATTTCAGTGAAACGAAGGCATCGATCAGCAACGTCTCAGCACGATGCCCGAGATCAGTGTGACTCTCAAAGAGAAGAGACAAACGGTACTTGGCAATGTCGATGAAAGACAAGATCGAGTCGCCTTCATCAAAACCGTGAATGTCGCATTGAGATAGTTCTTCGTAAATAGACACGGCTTCAACGTATCGCACCGTATCGATCTCGAGAATCTTGGCCAGCTCGATGCTCGCGCGGATGTAGTAAGCATGTGTAGCTCCAAAGTCTGCAAGAATGATTGCCCGAAAGCTTTCAGCCAGGCGGAGGCGCTCAGTGTGTTCCTCGTGAAGGCCTAGGATGACAAGGTACTCTTGGTACACTTCAAACCATTGCTCTGCGCTGCAAACATCGTGTTCATGGCGGTGTTTCTCGATGGAAGACCAGAGGAAGCGAAACCAGTGAAGAGTCTCAACTTGCTCTCCGTGTGACTTGTGAAGAGATAGACATACTTTGATGAGAATGGGGATGTATGCTGGTGGGCAGGTATCGAGTCCAAAGTCATCAAAGCTACGAAGGGTGAGCAGCAGCGAATCAATAGATCCACTAGCATCAATCCATCGGTTCAGCATCAGCATCTGGAACTCTGCCTTGAGCTGAGTAAGTCTGACGATGATGATTTCGAATCGAGACTCAAACTGGGTTACGATAGTCTTCTCGCTACCACTTGATCTGTGCGTACTGAACGAAGCAGTGACATCAACGACGATATCAACAATCATGGCCAAGGAGGATTGGAAAATAGTAGTGATCCTGTGCGAAGCATGATTGGCATCAAGCTTCTCGCACATGCGGACAACGGTAGTCATGGCAAGATCCAGCTTGGCAAAGAAGCGTTCAACTGCAATGGAGTACTTGCCAGCGAAGCCGAGCAAGGTCTTGCAGGAGGAGAGAACAAGGGCTGAGCTATCATGGGTTGATACCTCAATCAGTTTGATAGCAGTCGTAATCTTGTCAAACTTCTTGGCAAAAGCCTCGGCCTTTTTGAGAGTATTGTCGAGTCTGCTGTTCTTCTCTGGCATGTATCGAAGTCTCTCATTCGTAACCATGGCGAGAAACTCCTTGGAAGTGACGGAGCGTCCAAAGTCTAACGGTTTCCCGCAAACGCGTCCGTATCTGTCCAGGGCTCTCTGCATATGCGTGTCCAGCTCGAAAGGGATTCCGTCGGACACATAGTCCCTTCCGTGCTTCCAGATAGCCTGAGTGTCATAAAGACTGTTGGCGAAAGAGGAAGCAGAGGAACCGTAAGAGAAGTCCCGCTTAGAGACTGTGGACATGGCCTGGGATACATGTCTAGTGGTAGAGCCAGACAAGTCATGTTCGCGATGGGAGAGCATGAGGCTTGTGCCGTTTCCATGCTCAAATATGGTCGATCTTGGTGGAGGGTTCACGATCATTTCGTCATCGAGGGCGAGGTTTTGAATGACGCTGGCAGGAGGAGCGCCATCGTCGGAGGATATAGATCCTGATCGTATAGGGCGGGTTTGGATAGTAGTCAACCAGTTGGATTTGACATTGGACGGTACTGACTCCAGCTGGTGGACTAAAAAGAAGTCAGTGGACTGAACTTGCCATCAGAACAAGGTGCTTACTTACGTTTTGCGTGACTGAGCATATTGTCAGTGAACATATATCGAGAGCAATTATATGCCAAGTCCAGGTAGATGGCTACCTCAAAGGATGAAGTGAGCTTGTGGAAGTAAAGACAGCAGGCAGGAGAGCGTAGCGTATATATACTCGAAAGGGTATGGGTAATTGACTTGTCTTGCCTTTATACAGGAATCTACTATCAGCCTCTGCATACTGCAGAAAGTCTTCAGGGTCCTCAACCACGGCTCAATGAAGAAGCTAGGGTAGTCCCTCCCGTGTTGGCTCCCGTATCTACAGGACTGGGGTATCAGGCAGATCTGGCTACAGAGACAGTCCGAGATCCCGTGTTGAGTAGTCTGGAATTTTATTTCCACCATGTGAGCAATTGAGGGGGTTCCCGCACATGGAAATCCGTCATGATTCATGGCTCACATCAAGAATTGGCTATTCGTATAGATTATCCCTTCAACGCCTTCGGGCAGAAACCCTTATTTCTCAGCTGCCACTTGGTAAGCCACAGCGCCACGGGATCTAAAGTATTCAACTCCATACGACCCGTGTCTTAATATGTTGTCGCAAAGTCTGTCCCGTCTTGGCCGTAATCTCAGCTCACCACAAGTCAACTAACTAATACTGACCAATGACGAGAAAGGAGACTTTATCATATCGGCTGTCTGTCAACCCTTTCGGAGATGAGGTTCCTCATGCAAGGGACTTTTTGCCCCCTCGCCCCCTCCGGGCAGCCACACAGGGCTTGGCTAAGGGAGCATTTAAATATGCATTTCAAAGCCAAATTCCAGATTCTTGCCAAGCTTCACTTCAGCTTGCGCTCTATCAGCCACCGTTAACGAGTTGGGACGATTATGATTGATACTTCAAGACGTGCAGATTAGAAGGTGAGAACTAACTACTTTATCACCCTCCCTTCTTAGTCATATTTGTTTCGTTATCGATGGTATCATCTCTGATCTTAGCAATTTCCTTATGTTTATACCCTAGGATTCTCGATGTAGGTTACAGGCTGATAGTCTAGTAGACTTTCGTTCACCTGTGTAACTTTGAGATTCTCGGCCAGAGTGCTATTTCATGTGGACACACTAGGTGGTGGTAAGAGTGGGGAACCGACATTGACGAACAATACATGACCAACGTTAGTCCGATGATCGATAGGCAAGATCTCCGGCTCGAACTGGGCGAATTCTACAGAGATACAGTCATCACACACGCGCTATTGAATTATATATATCTACAGCTTTTCTGAGAGGACATAAGCCTCTTCCATGAATCCAACCCATAAGTTAAATGTCTTACTATACAGCCTAACAACCTCCTTAACTACCACCTCCATCGCCGCCGCCACCGCCATCGCCGCCACCACCTCCGTCTCCTCCACCATCGTAGTTGGCAGGCCCCCCATAATCACCAGCTCCACCTCCATTACTTCCACTATTTGAAGGATCAATACGTCCAACCTTCCGAGGAGCCCGTCTGTGTCTATTCGCTCCACGGCCAGTGAGAACACAAGGTAAATTCGTCCTCATCACGCCACTTGAAGCATGCTTCATCATAGACGGTACGTACTCGGCGAACCACTGCTCAATAGAGCTTCCCTTTGGCAATGTCACACCACACTTGCTATAAGCCTCCTTTGTATGTTCAAGTCGTACGGTGGCTGCTTTCGCATTTGGGAGCTTTTCACTTTCGAGGAGCCAGTCCGCCGTTTCAAACGACCAGGCCCAGTATGATGCTGGAAATAGTCGGTGCGTATGCCATAGAAGATCAATCTCAAGGGTTGGCGCCAATAAACGAGTAAGTCGTGGATCTGGAGAAGCTCTTGTTTGGGCAGAAGCATCGAGCTTTGAGTCTAACTTCGGCTTGTTTTTCGACTTGTAGATCCCATATCCAGCATGTTTAGGAAGCTTACCCTCCAAGAGGCCAAGAAAGTGTTCGTAATCTACCACGGAATTCGTCAAATTATCGATGAAGGCGGGTATAGAATTCTTCGCGTTCATGATTACACTCCAAAAGGATGTTTGTTGTTCCAGGTCTGCTCGTAGATCTTGTAAAGATGGCCATGGTTCAAGCGCGCATATCTCGTTGAATCTCTCATGGAGACTTTGACTTCTGCACCTTTCTTCCATGCGACAAGTTCGGAGTGCTGTGTATGACTGTATATCCCAGACTTTGTATCCTTTCTCTGATACAGGTGTACGGCAGCGAAACCCGCTCTGCATGACAACAACTCTTCTATCGTGATGCTGGATGATCCTGTCTGTCCTTACATCTTTTGGTATCGTCCATTGTCTATCAGACCTGGGGACCCGATTGGCACGTCCTCCTAGTATTCGAGAGAATAGGTTCTCCTTCGCATCCCAAGGTGAATGGGGCCAGAGTTGATATGGCAAGTTCGGACCTCGGACGGCGGAGCCACTGGGCATGTTCCACTCATTCCATAGTTTCTGTGTTCGACTTGGGCACCAGTCGCCGGTCAACAGTTTCGTTATTGGAAAATGCCGATGCTCAAGGCCATAAATGCCAGTTTCGCCTCGATGTCGATTATCATAGATATACTGGTGGAAGCGTGAAGGTGATAACATGTGCAGGTACATGATAAGTGCGACATCCCTATAACTATGAGAATATTTCACAGCGGTCAGAGGGTAGCGCATACCAAGGAGGAGGATGGTCGTTGGGAGAAAACCCTTCCGCGTCAATAAAGCGAATATACATCACATATCGCCATTCTGAATATGCCAAGGTTTCATCACTGATACTGCCATTTTTATCGCCGAGGTATATAACAAGTTTCAAGAAGGTTTCGATGAGCTCGAGATGTTGCTGAAGAACAATGATGAGAATATGGAAATGAGTGGAGGGAGATCCTAACTTACAACAGCAACCTGGCCTATGTGTAATTTATTTCTTGTCCAAGGGTCTTCATAAACAGTTGAGAATACCATGACTTTACGGTGTGATGGCAATGTCGCGAAAGAATACGATTTGTGTATCAGTTAAATCAGCGCAGCGGAGTAATACCCTCAAGTATGCTACTAGTACGCATTTTGTGGCTGTGCTTCCGTGTGATACACCTGGCAGCTGAATTCAGTTAGCGACAAAAATGAATTCCGCGGTGTCACAAGTGATAGATTGGCTGGGGCGGAAATTCTCCGTTCAAATCGCCATGCTTTTGTCACCCGTTTAAGTGTTGCCTATGTCATTTGTAAAAAAAGTATACAAAGACTCCAAAGATTGCTAAATTATTTGCTTGACTTTTCTTATATCCAGCTAGGCATCTCAGGGCCCCCGTTACACGCATTACGCCCGCCAGGATCGTTCAGAAATTCGAAGTAACCTGAATAACCGTGCCAGTAGGAGTGGTGTCACCCCTACCCTATAGCTTTACTGGTCTTTGTTGCAATACTTCGTACTGGCTTTTATATGGAACAAAAAGTTGTGGATTATAATATTCTGTTATTGTACAGGTGGTGTGAGGGAACGGGCAGGATCTACGAGTTTGATAGGTCGGTCGAAAGGAATGCAGTGCAGAGACACCTTGGTTGACCTCGACGGTTCTGAGTACCCAACACATACCATATTTAGCTAACAAGCAGTTCATGGTTAGAAACACATGATTTTACGAACTTTGGATGACATTGTGGCACAATTTTTACCAGTCGGGTATTTATCGTGATCAAGAAGACAAGAACCTAGGCCCACTGTTTTTATCTCTACGCCACGTCAAGTCAGACAGTCTCATAAATGACGTTTTTGACGTTCCCGATTAGTGCTAGTCACGTGAAATGCTTCTTGTAGATCAACATAATCTTATCTCCTAACCATGCTCAATTTAGCCTTCTCATTACATCAAAAGTCGCATTAGACGTATGGTCGCGACAATAAACTGTGCTTCTTTGCTCGTTGAGAGACACCCCCATTGCAGCTTACATCCCCAGTCTCGCGTAGTCGAGATAGCCAATAACCTAGCGGAAGCAAAGCCATTGGAAGGCTATACAGTTAGTGCGGCTAATGGCCCGAGATCAACGATCTTCATCATGAGGCTCTTGATCCATGTGTGTCTGTTCGCTTGAAGTGCGAAGAGATCGACCAGCATCAAATCAAAATAGGACATCAGCCTCACCGGAGTCCGGACGAACCGGAGTGTGCCTTTTCGATTGTGAGAGAACAAATGCATAAGAAGAGGCAACAGGTGGGGCGAGAAGCAATATTCGACATATCAGCAAGAAAGTCCCTGTCATGCATCGCAAAATATGACAAACAATAGGTCATGCCGTGGCAATTTCTCGCGTGGAGTCGGTGTGCTCTTCATATTATCTCTTTTCTCTTCTAACTATTAGCTACATGGGTGCACCGCCATGGATGAAAAAGGCAGCGGTTGCATGTTTCCAACTCCCGCCGATAACAAGGTCGCGACCAGCCGAGTCAGCCTCAAGCCTGCAGCCATCCCTGACTTGTGATGTGTGACTCGTGGAAACCACCAATCCCATCTTTGATTATGCGCTGGGGAGGGCGGGGTAGTAAGACATGTCAGACTAAGGGAATTTGCCAAGCTTAATTCCGTGGCGTGCGCCGCCTAGCATTAGGCATCTACTGATCACGAAAGGCCTCAGCGCTAAATACGAGTAAAGAGTGGGGAGTTGAAACGTCGAAATAAACAACTTGTCTCAGCACCATCTCGCAATGGTAGATTCTTTTAGTATAGATCGGCCCGCTCCGGTGTAGATCCTCCTACTCCAATGACGCTGTGGCGTAGAGCCCTGTTGTTCCTGCCGCGCAGATACCACAGGCCGAGCAAGTACAACCTAGGTGGATTTTAGGCAACGACTCAAACAAGAAGAACCCCTGCATATGGAAAGAATCAAGTTGCCAGTTTACAAGCAGGCATTTTGTGTTTCCCCCCTGGTCTGGCAAAATAAAGTTCGAGCCACTGTTGTCCGCCACTTATTGTCGAATCTTTATAGGCAGCGCAGAATATCAGGGCTTCAGACCTTAAGAACAACGACTTACTCATTTGTTGCATTCCAACCCCCCCCTTCAAGCCATACCACATATCCCTATTCCTCTTAAAAACATGCCCTTTAAATTTCCCAAAGCGGGCTTGAAAGCCGGATCAAAAGCAGTTGAAAGTGCTGACGCATTGAACTCGGTACCAGATTCAGGACCAGCTAGCCGAAATTCCAAAGCAAGCTCGAAAGCCGTTAGCCAAATAACCAAAGAGTTGGGGTTCATTTTGGAGCTTGATACCGAAGGTACTCGAATCGTAACATCTTTTGCGTAGAATCCGATATTACAAAAAGCTGATATTTCTATGTTCAAATGACAGTGGTCTTCGAGTTTCGTGACTTCACGAAGGGGTTCTGGGACGAGTTGCAGAATGGGGTAAAGAAGTGCACTAACTCAAAGGTGGATGAAGCTACCGCAACACCATGGTCTTGGTAAGCTACAATCCCGAGCCTTGATTGATCGTTACGAAGAACCAAATGCTAAGGCCTGCAAAGCTCTGGGGAAACAGCTGAACTTATCTGGACTGCTTGTTGCTGTTCACGAGATGTGAACGGCAAGGGCGACATTGAATACACAAACTGGCCTTTATTGATGGAGGTGATTAACCCCTCGATGCTGGGTACAAAGAAGCGTGTCTGTGTCTTCAAAGATATTGCAGACGGCATTCTGATTGTCGCAGTAAGGGCTTCTAAGGATTGGATTGATTACGTGGTGAACCTGGCTCACACCACCAATGAAGAACCCTTGACTACGGAGGTTTGTTGCAATCATTCGGAAGTTACTCACTATGGACACATTGCTAACGTTGATAACCTGTATCAGGAATTGAACTCGGAAGGGTGACATGGCGGCTACCTGTCCTGCACGAAAGCGCTTATGGACGACCTTCAGGCAGCTTTTGAGAAACATATCGGGGACGATGGTGGGATTCGCCGCGTTCTATTTACTGGCGAGTCCTCTGGCGGCGCTGTCGCGTCGCTTTTGTTCTATCACTTCGCCTCTAAGTATAGTAAGATATTTAGGGATGCAAAACTTTCACTCATCACATTCGGATGTCCCCCTGTTACAAAACAAAATCTCACGAAAAAAGCCGAGGACTTGCAGTGTGTCGACCTGGTGTTATCTTTCATCAACGAAGGAGATGTTGTCTCTCGAATTTGCGAGCCTTATGTCAAATCGATCCTGAAGCTTTACCAGCATATACGCGAGATGGAAGCTTGTAGGATACAAGGGCAAGAAGTGGATGAGAGGAAAGTCGAAGCAATACGAAACTGGGAAATTCCAGACGACGAAAGACACTACCAGATCGGCAGAATTATGCTTTTGAGGCCAAGCCTGCTGAAGGGCCTAGAAACACAGATGTCGAAACGTGAGTGCCTGGAGATTGAAGATTGCCACTTCGCTCGCCTAATCTTCTGCAACCTTGACGCACATAAAGGATCGCTGTATATGAAACATGTCGCGGCGCTTACGGGAAGAAAATATTCACCACCGCCAAAGCCTACTTCGTAATGAATACCCGATGTGGTTGGCTAGGTGTGGGTCGTAACATTCATACGGGTCGAGCTTCAGCTGTCGGCATCTCGCTGTTGGGCGCGTTTAGGGAACCGGTCAATCCGGCGGGATCATGCAATGAGTAGAGTAGGCTACGTCAGGGTCAGCAAATACGGTCACTAAATTGGATATAAATAAAGACGAGATTGTAAGCGCCATGAATCTTCAATGTTACCCCTGATTGACAATGGAAGCGGTTAAAACACAAATGCGCAGCTGTCAAGCCAATCACGCGGGGAGCGCTTCGTCATAAAAGTGCAATGTCACCAGGCAGTAGGGGATAAGTCATCATCAGCTGACCTACGGATACGAAAACATTGAAATAGGGGAAGTGTCAGCGAATCCCTTGTCATCTTGGCCAGTCCTAGGTCCGAGCTCAGGAACCCTGCTTTGGAACTAGCTGTCTATAAAAGTGAGGAATAGCTCATTCTAACCTCGAAGAAACAAGACTCTCCAAACCTTCATCTTCATACTCGATTTAGTGAGCATAGCTGCTTGTCAAAAGAAGCTTTACTTATAACCACAACTCAAAAAGTGGAAGGAATCTCTTCTTGAACGTCACCGGTAGAGACCTGGCCTACTATCTGCTTTCACAAGCAAGACTGAAAGTTTCTTAGAATGTTGTACTCTAGCCAGCAGTCTTGTGAGGCTGTCCCTTCGCTGTTCCAAGCCGGGCCTGCTCGTCCGCGGAAGGGAGGCCAGCAGGACAGAGAGCAGGAGGGGGAACAGCAACAGAAGAATCGGGAGCAGAAGAAACCAGAGCTTGTTGGTCCAGCATCTAAGGAACTCAGAAGGGAGATCCTCAAGATGTACTGGGATGGAGTAAAAGATGAGCTTGACAACATCCTTCTTACTCTTCACAGATGGCAGGCGACGCCATCCTTTACAGAACCCCTTGCTGATGAGGAGACTGATGACAACAACCTCGTAAGAGGTTACAAAACTTTTCTCAAAAACGTTTGTCACAATCCACACTCCAACGGCAAGTTCATTGGTCTGCCCAAAGGCCAAAATGTTGAGGATAATCTTCGAGATACCGAGTCAGTTGGCTTGTGGCAGAAGAGAGCCCTCATGCTTCTTCAGTCTGCTCAATTCCTGGATATCGATAGTTTGTTCGAATATCGATCACCCACTGTTCCTTTTTATTATTGGAACTTGTGCCTCGGGAAGAGATTGTCATCTCCGCAGCTCAACCTTGAGATCAAGGAAGACTGTCCATCCTTCTATGCCCCGGGATGTTCCAAATGTCATTTTTCCATTCGGAGTTCGTCCTACCACAATATCGACAAGGAAACAGAGATTCTCTGCGAAACATGTTTTAGAACATCCGATGACTTCAAAAATGGGCAATATCGAAAGCATTATAAGACATGTTGCCTCCCCTCCGAGCTTACGCATGAAGAAGTGGCCCAACTCTGCCATTGCCCTTATCGTCACAATGAGAACGAAGAGGATTGGCCGTTGGATCTCGAAGCAGAGGGGAGCTGTTTGCTTTTTGCACTGAACCAACAGATTGCCGAAAAGAAAAACGAGGAAACCTCTGAAGCTGGTATCGAATCTAAATTCATACAAGTGATCCAGGCTCTATACGAACGAGCAGCGGACAAGATGGATTGGCCAAAGAGGTTGACAGGAGGAACGAAAAAGTTACCAAACCTGAACTCGGAGGTTGGCTATCCTCTAAACTTTGATACTTCGCGGGGAAAAGCGTTATCTGTTGAAGAGGTACCACTGTATCTGCGTCCCCTGAAGAAAAACTACCCCTTTGGCAATGTTCACGTCGCCCTACGATTCGGGCCCCTTACCTTCGAGAATGGCGTCCCTGGTACTAAGGGTGTAACTATCAGTACTCGAGACACTCAACAGTTACAGGTGTCAAAGAACGCTACTTCGACTGGAATAAGCCTCGAGTTAACGGAAAAGAACCTGGAGACAGAAGAGAAATTGTCGAAGGACTCAGGGACACGCACAGTGTACCGACGGCCGCGAGACTGGGATACCAAGCGATACAAAGCAATGGCTAAACAAATTGTCGGTGGGGCATTCTGCGGTCTCATCGATAGAAAGACAGAGCTTGATATTGCTGAGACACTTGTACGAGAGAGCTATAAACTGGATGACGATGAATATGACATTAGGTTGTCTACAAACTCCATCTTCGAGACCGTTAACACTTATCTTTCCTCTCGAGTAGACAGATATGTGGATAGCATTGTGGAGCGCCTCCTTGACCCAAAGGTGGCACTCCGCTACCAGAAGAAAGAGAACAGCTGTCAGACCTTTTGCGACAATATCATTGATACCGAAACCTTTGGTTCTCTGTTCGCGCCCCAGACTGACGCACCTGAGCCCTCGCCACTGTACCTGATGAGCTTTGTTTGCCGCTCTAGCGACTACATTGCGCGCGGCCCTGGGCCATCATACAATACCCCTTATGGTCATGTGGAGGAATACTTGTTTAAGTATAGATTCGGGCGTCACGATGAATCTGATATCATAGATACTCTCCAGGAGTACTGGTATGACTGGGGTAACTTTAAGGGTTGCTTATATCCGTACCAAGACATTTTCCCTTGGGACTGCACTGAGGGCTTTGGTGAAAGCCGTCATAGGTGCGGCACTTGCAATATATCAGAGCACGTCTGGGCATTTCCATTCGACTCATTCTCGCTGATTTCGCTTCATCTGTCGAGAGAGCGCTATCTCTATCCCCAGAGGTCAAGTCCCATGAAACCATATAATGAACAACGTGGTGATGGGAAAGTCGCTGATCGCGATGCGCGATATGGTATTATGAGAGATTCCGAATGGTTCAAGAACCGCCTGACTCTACTCATGGGTCAATATTCACTCTTGATGGGTGCTACAGCCATGGCTCAATGCTATGGGATCAACCAAGCTACTTCATGGATGTGGAATGAAAAAGAGGATGTGTACGTTGATCGAATAAAGCTAGGAGGGATTATTCGAGCCCAGCCTTTCAGTCACCATTTCGAGAGAGGTTCGTACTACCAGTACTTCGTTGCTGAATGGACTTCTCTCAAGCTGAGTGACCGCATAGAGCAATACGAAAGGCTGCGGGACTGGAGGGCACGACTTGGAGGCGGTCTCGATGGGCTCAATGATTTCCAAAACCGCAAAAAGAGAGGTAAAATGTACGGGAGGGATGGAGGGGGTAGCGGCGGAGGTGGTAGTGGTAGAAGTGGTCGTGGCAGAAGTGCCCGTGACGGAGTTGGTCGTGGCGGAGGTGATAATGAAGAAGATGGTAGTGGTGAAGGCGGTAATAGTGAAGGAGGTAATGGTGAAGGGGGTAGTGGTGAAGGGGGTACTGGCGTAGGGGGTACTGGCGTAGGGGGTAGTGAATTATGGTATTGGAGTGGCTGGGATAGTGCTGGTGGTGATGACGGAGGTGGTAGCGGTGGAGATGGTAGTGGTGAAGGGGGTAGTGTCGATGCTACGATTGTACTACCGCTTCAAGATCTATTCGATGAATGGGTTAGGTTGGGCGAGGCTTTCTGTGATGACGGCGGCGGCGGCGGTAGTGGTGGATTTGATGGCTGTGGTGGATTTGACGGTGGTGGTGGCAGTGGTTGGGGCGGTAGTGGTGGTTTTGATGGTGGTGGTTGCGGCGGCTGCTAAGGCTTATCAATTTGCATACTCATGTTAAATTACATCAATTCCAGATGAGTGTATGAGGCTACAGAACTTCGCATCCACCTTTACTAAAATTGATTGTCCTATTATGTGTTTACTTCTTGTGATGTTTCCTTTCCCTAGCGAGATTAGTTTGAGCAGTGGGCGTAGGATTATACAAAGCTTAGGTATAAAGGCCGATTCTTCTAAGCCCCGTCAGAGAGCAGGGATGTTCCGTTGCCCAAGTCTGGCCATAACGTAGCTAGGAGCCTAGCCCCGAGTAGTTGCTGCCTAATGAAGTATGCATAATTACGAAATTTGTGATAATGCCAAGAACTGCCACTATTAACATGATGATAGATAGCTAATATAGTAGTATAGAGGAGGAGATTTACTATTTTCCTTTACTGCACATATTAAATACATTATGCTGGATAGCATCGACATCCGGTAAATGTTTACGGTTTCCAATTGTAAACTAGAGTCTTGAAAAGTGATTGGTATTTTTCACTAGCATTCGTTTTTGCAAAAAGACGTTAAATGAGGCTTTATGTAAAACTGATATGCAGCCTTCCAAGCCTGACTTGATGTCATATTTTTGCCTTATGTGTTTGGCTCATCTGCCTCGTGAGGCTTACTAGCAATGGATCGAAGATAAAATACAATAACATCCTCCTATTAATTGCCACCTTAACATACTCCCAGCTTGGTGAACAATCATTCCAATTCTTTTGCAAAACATTGGTATCTTTGTTTTCACTGGAGATCCTTTACCGCTATCTGTCTTCCGGACGATATTTTTCATGACTTGAGGCTTATGTTTTGAGTTCTTCCTCATCGCCAACCCTGCGCGCCTTATTGTATTACTTTTATAGCCTAAAAAGGATCAAATGGCCACGATCGACGACTACTTCGCGTCTAGGCAATGTGTATGGGAAGATTTCACTGCTTCGGGGAATACTTTTATACAGGTTTCCGACATAAGGCGATCGACGATTTCCAACTCCGCACATCGAACATTTACTTATGCAATTCCAAATGAGCACCTTCCAGCTTGGCTCTCTAGCATACCGGACTTTCGACTGAGCGACAAACATTGCGATCACGAAGAGGATATGTGCATGTTGCGCGTAGTTTGGGTCCCATACAACCGAAAAGATGGCAAGATCGATGTTGGTTACGGCATCTTGGAGGAGGTTACTCAAGCTTTCCACCACCACCTAGCACAATCGAGATTTCGTGCCACCTTTGCGGGCGCGTCGTCTGTCATGGAGCCTTCCAACGGAAACCAGACATATTGGTTCTGCAACCATCCGCATCTAGCAGTGACCTGGTCGCGTGACCCAGGGTCCCACGTTATGAACGTCATTGTGGTTGCCCAACCAAGTAAGATCGCTATGCTACAGGACCTCATTTCCTGCCAATTCATTCAAGAGCTCGCGACCTTCGACCTGTTACCCAGTCTCTTATGCCTGATCCTACTGTGTCGCGAGATCGATGACTTGTTGAGCAACGTCAAGAGTCAAGTGCGAAAGGCTGAGGTCCGTACCGGCCACCACTGTTTCACGAACCGGTTTGAGATGCCAGCCTCCGGAGATCTTCTCCAGCTCTCGGCGGTTATGAGTGGCTGTATGTCGAATTTAGCTGTCTTAACGAGACGACTGGGCGTTTTGGGAACACTTAAGAAGTGGACTGATGGTGTAAAGGGTGAAATGCCCGAGGAAAAGAAGGCCGGCCACGCGGCAGTCACGACAATCCTCGGCACGGTTCAGCAACACTCAGTCATGCAACAACTTGATGTTGAGTTCTTCAAGAAGAGAACTCAAACACAACAAGAGGCTGTAAGTGGCTAGGAACATTCTGTATTCTTACGCGCTCATACTGACATATTAGTTATTGCACTTGATCGGTGAGGATGGCAATCTAGCCAGCCGTGGAATTGCAGAAGACTCGTACAGTCTCGCCATGCTTTCACGTAAGGATACGTCAATGATGAAAGGACTCGCATTCTTGGCGGCAGTTTTTGTGCCACCAGCCTTTGTGTCCTCCTTATTGAGTATTCCTCTCTTCGACTGGGGATCGAAAGATGAAGGGACAGAAGGCAGCTCTCCGCCTTCGGGAACGAGGGTTCTTATATACTTCAGCATTACCGCCCCCCTGATGCTGATAACGTTCGCAATTTGGGGAATCTTCCTTTTTTGGGAGCGGTCGGAGCGCCGTGTAAAATTTGAAACCTCGGAACCCACTGAATATCAGGAAGCTGCAGGGAGATCAGAGACGTTTTCACTAATCGCGAAGCGACGGCTATGTCGGTAAGGATGGTCATGACGAATCAATGATAAAGTCAACGACACTCCCGAAGGAAAGGCTGGGTGCTAGTCCACTAAGAACAGGGAGGAATAATATATTGCCGGGATCGCATGCGGGGAGATATGAGCGGGTAGGGATCATAGTATGGTAGTTGACACTGATAAAATATAGCTGGTCGATATATAAAAGGTTATTTTTAACGTTACTTTACTTATCTCTCTCCGATTAAATACATAAATTAATGCTTACTTATTAAGTGAAATCTCTTTACATGAAGACTATTAAAAATAATAAAGTTATTAATAAAAAATATAATTAGCTTAGTAGAATAATTCCATTAGGGAAAGGAACTCAATACTGGAAATACATACTACTATATATTATAAAGCAGATATAATAAAAGAGCTACTTGTACACTGAGATGTTATACCGTACGATAATAGAGCATGCAGATCCTCCTTCGAATAAGCTATAACAGAGCTGCTGATCCAACCAGAGCACAGCCTTTTCTATCCTTTCTATCAAGTGGACCTCTGCAAAAAACAGGGGCTGAATACGAAATGTTACGACTGGGGAATGTCATAAAGTATACAAGGGGAGTTGAATGCCTGATGAGAGCTAAGCAGAGCCTGATTGCCAAGCTCCGTTCAGCCTAGGTGGAGGAAAAGAAGTGCAAGGCTTGGGTGGTAAGGGTGGTTTTACATTACGTAGTAGTTGTCTCCTCGACGACGCGCAGTACTGGACACAAACAGTAAGATACACAGTGTTTGATGACGAAGATAGGCAGCAATTACCTACCGCGGCGTCATGTGTTGGCTCAGTTGTCTTGGCTGCTTTGCGTAAGCCGGCTTTGATGACGAGCCAGCTATCACTTGGCAGAGTGGTGTCACCAACGCCTCTTTGCAACGACAGTCCTCGTATAAAACTTTACAATTATGGTAGTCTTGCCTCCAGCCCATTTCCCCGTACTCAGATGCGCATGCCAATTTTTGGCGGAGACAATCTTTGCCCCTCGTGACTCAGATTGTCCACGATGTCTACCCATTCGTCTTGACGCCAGAGCTGCACCGTGTATTGCGGATATTATCCGATTGTCTATGTATCACCCCTGGAACGGCTTCCGCCAAGGGAATGCAGGCGTTATTCTGCGTCAATGAATGGCCTGTAGGTCCCATCAGCGGTGACGTATTTAGTTAATACGCGGTGCAATTTCAGCCCAGTCTGGGGGACGGTCAGCCATGGCTACGTGTTAGTTGTGATCGAGGGGGATGTGCCAGAGGCGTCATGGCTCGTAAGCCCGAACAGAAGGGCTGGTTTTGAGGTGGGCCCAATCGGCGAGCTGTATTGACGAGACTTGTTTGTGACAAGAGTTACACGATGGCTGATCGACCTATCAAGGCAAATGTAGCACCGGGTGGTGGCAGATCGGTCAGGACCCCAAAACTTGACCGTCGGGTGCGGGGTAGGAGGCTCAGGCTGAGGCGAGCCTCTACTGTCGGCGCAAACTAACCACCGTATGCTTAATTTTCTATGAAATTCATCATCATCACCTCATGACGTTGTGACTAAAGGCGCTATCTATATATCATGGCTGACTTAGGTTTGGGTATCGTAGGGCTTGTTGGCACTATTGATGCTTGCATAAGGTGAGTTCGCACCCTTGCTAAGACTATGCTTTAGATTACATTGATTGTCGTAGGGTTGGTCGGTTTCTGGCTCAAGCCTTTAAAGACTTTGATCAGGCTGACCCCAAAGTCAACGAGCTGTCCGTCAGAATTCAAATCTGCTGGTCACGAATTGCTGGCCAACTAGAGATTGCGAGGGGATTGGAGAGTGGGATAACGGATGATCAGCGAGAGCTTCAGTCACGAATTTTGCGCATCCTGCAATCTAAACTGGATGTGACGATAGTCGTCATATCTAAGCCGGACACACATGCAACCTCAAGAAGAACCAAGGCTTTTTATTTCCTGAATCTTCGGGAAAGTCTCGAAAGCACCGTGATAGATCTCGAATCCTGGCAATAACGCTTTGAACCCTCTTGGTTCTATGTCATCAAAACTGCCACCCCGGCTATGGATGGAGTGCTATAGAATATAGCTCAGGCTCGACCACGAGACCATAAATAGCCGGCTCGCGAGGCCTTGAGATTTCGCAGGGCTTTTGAGGACAGCCGGTCCGTCTTTCTTGTAGATAATATACTTAACAGTCTAGACCACTAAACGATCCCATATTGCCAGGCTTGGGTAGCTATTGACCGCAAAGAAAGTAAGCGTTACATCGTTGATACTATCTCTCAGGAGACCATTAAACAGAAGGATGCTCGCGAACTTGTATCGCGCCTTTGAGACTTAAACCCTTTCACTTTTAGGACGCTTAAATGCAAAGGGATTATAAAAATACCAATAGATACGTCTTTTGCCTTCGTATCTCGGGTCCCAGAAGGGTATTCCACCGTACTAAGCTGCAGGGAACTACTTCTTTCTGGTTATATCCCTAACTCACTCATAAAGCGCCTCAGGATTACTTAGCAGCTTGTTACTATAGTATACTATATTTATCTTTATGAATTTATTCATAAGAATATTACACCGGAGACTTTTTTGACTTTAGAGCCTAATTAAGATAGGTATGGCGGAACGGTAGTATATTTGGTTAGATTTCAGCTCATTCGATATGCAGATGTATAAACAAATACTTCGAAAGCAGACCGAAAGGCTACTATATATCAGCACCTATCACGGATGGGTGGTGCAGCTATCAATTTTATTATATAGCACGATATCTACAGCCTCGGCGTTTACCTTCTTAAGATTGGTTTGTGGAAATCTCTTGTCAGTTATGAGGGTGGCGAGACAACGCAGATATCGGACACGCTGCAAGCCACCGAAAGTTCTCTAGAGCACTCTGACCCTGAAGCTATCAAAGAGCAACTGATTTCCCTTAGCCGGAACGAACTTAGGGCCACGATGGGTGATGTTTATAGTAAGGTAGTTGAGACTTGCTTAACTTGTCTGGATGAGGGCAATGCAGAATTTGGTGACCCTCGGGACTTTGTGGACCAGGATGGGGTGGAATTTGGGTCGCGATATGTCAAGAAGATCATGGATGCGATGAGTACCATCCATTACTAAGACTCCAAACGCAAAATGGAACATAACAGGATAAGAGACAAGTTTCCTTTTTAGTTCATTTGGCAGATTGTTTCCAAGCACGTATGCAACGTTTGTGACGTCAGGCCGCCGATGTTTATTGAGTGTGTTTATTGAGCTTCCTACGTGTGGACAAATGACTTACGATCCAAACACTCGTACAACCATATGGGACAGCACGAAACTCTCTTGTAGTGCCACGTGTCTTTGTGGCTTCATATGTGTGATAAATACCGGAAGAATGATCGATACGCTCCGAGACACAGCTGACACTCAACTTCTGACCGACACCACGATTCAAGTTTCAGCCTCCCATTTCCCCCACTTCTCAATAACTTAACCGCCCTACCTTCTTCTAGTCTCTTCGTCTTCATTCAGCTCCTCATTATTGTCTCAGCAACCCGTCGGCTACGTCCAGCACATTGAAGGTGCGTGCTATGATGGATGACCATCTTCCGGACGTTGTTCGAGACTACAAACTGACGATACGGTATGACGGCATCGTTACCATCCACGTACATAATGACCCTGATGCACCTCCCTCATCTCCGCCACGACTAGAATACTGGAAGAAGGTTTGGACCCTAGGTGTAGGTGCCTAGGGGTCTGTATTTCTGGAGATATGCGTTAAAGGAGGCCGAAACTTTACTGAGCGCGCCGTGAAGAAGATTCGGCTTCAAAATGATGATTTAAAACGGCGTTACTAATGAGAGCTTAAAACAATTGTTAAGTTCTCATATGATAGAGTATGTCGAAGATGTGTTAGCTTTTGCTTTCTATTGAAGTTTCACACTGCGATTGTAGTTGACTGACCCACGGCTGAGCAGTACTCCAAGTTTTTCGTCAAGTCGCTAGGATGGTTCGCGTGAGCAAGTAAATTATATATCGCCATGGAGTATTTCCCTGCAGGCGATCTCTACACCTACGTTCTTGAGCATCAACACCTGCCCGAGGACGATTGCCGTCAGATCGCGAGCCAAATCATATCCGGCATTTCCCTTATGCATGCAGAGGACTTTTCTCATCGTGACTTAAAACCTCAAGTAAGTGCACCCTGAGAGACCTTGTTTGGTGAAGAGCTGGAAGATATCTGACTGCTTCTATCAGAATATCCTGATCTATCGGCATCCACAGGGTGATCCCCCAGGTTCCTGGTGGGTTAAGCTCGCCGACTTCGGCATTAGTAAGAGGTTGGACACCGATATAAACGTTACCGATGTATCCATCGGCACTCTACTGTATATGGCGCCTGAGCTACTAAAACGATCTGATGATATGAGCTGCTCGATAAACGATTACCGAACCGTAGACGTATGGGCTTTAGGAGTAACGGTCTTCTTCATCCTGATAAATACCGTTCCGTTCCAAGATAAATTCTCTATAATCGCGTTTGAAGAGGGCTATGGCAAAACTTTTCCTTGTGGGCCTTTGGATGCTTGCCGAGTGAGCGAAGACGGCTAGGCATTTATTCGTGAGGTAATGGGGTCTCAGCCGGAAGCGAGATTGAATGTGGATGTAGCGATGCGTCATCCGTGGATTTAAGCTTTGCTGCCGGATATGCCAATATTTGGCGTGGATAGTCGGTAAGCCTTGAGATATTCACACCTACCTAACCCCGTAACTGATTAACTCAGGCCCTCGATACTGTCTTCTAGAAGAAGTTCGTTCGATAATGCGAAAGGACTCACAACTGAGGTCTCCATCTTGTCTTCCCGATCAGACTTAATAAGACAGACCCGCAAAGGTCTCCTTACTGTCATTCAAACAGAACACCAAAAACCGGTCAAGGGCAACAGTGAGAAGATGACAATGGAACAGGGAATAGAGGACGGCGGGACAGAAAGCCAAACTCAGGTACCGAAGAATACGTCCCGTATGACGAGTCAAGATGATGATGCCTGGAAACAACTTATCACTGCCGCCGACAGTGGGAACATCGAAACAATCGAGCTATCAAACAAAATCGATAGCAAAGATGAGCGAGGTCGTGCATTGCTTATAAGAGCTGCATTGAGGGGCGATGAGCCCGTGGCGAAGCTCTTGATTGAAAATGGCGCTGATATTGAGGGAAGGAATAACAAGGGTGCTACGCCCCTAAAGGCGGCTATGATCAACAAAAACAAGGATGTGGTGGAGCTGTTAGTAGGGAAAGGGGCAAAGAAAGGATTGTCATACCATGCTACTCGTTTTTATAGTAATATCGCTGCTTGACAAATGAAGTAGATAACGCCAACAGTGGTATATGATTGCTGCGGGTGGTAATTACGACTGATAAAATAAAATTGAAAAACTTGGTACTCTGTTTCGACGAAGAATATAATAGTACTTTTTCCCGTTATTGAAGCTAGTTTCTTTTATTCTTAGAGGTTATAAAGAAAGCTCAATATAGATATAGAGAGCATACCTGAATTTGTTCATATGTGCAAAATTGAATATATAGGAGCATGAAGGATGAAATATTTGTCGTGGTTATAAACGCATAAATGTCAATATAAAGAAATAAGGCTCCTCAATACAGGTCGGCGATGGCGTCTACCTCAGCATCAGCCATTTTACTCACGCTCAAACTACGACTACTTACCCTCTTTCCACCCGCCTCACGTTTAAAACTGATACGTAGCCATGACTGGAAGGTCGTGTACATGGGTTGAAAGCCCACTATGTAACTATCAGTCAGTTGTGGGAAACCGGAGGACTGTGTTACTTATGATAGTTGAGCACCTATCTAGAAGCCAGCATGCTCTAATAGTGGGAAAACCAGAGACCCGTGTGCTCGCCCGCGACACCGCATAGACCTACAAAGCCTCCGACGATGCATAATGGAACCTGTTTACCTTTTTACGAAGACCGTCCTGAGATTGTTACTAGAGGCTATGTGCTCCAGCTCGAGTACGAGAGACTACCCAATGAAGCTAAGACAGATGAACGTGCACGTGGGTCCGCCGCTTAGGCAGTTGTTACCCGACTTTATCGTCTAAGACTTTCCCGTAGACTGGCTTCAAGTAAGAAAAATAATGCTGGGGTTCAAGTAGCATGCTACAACGAGATAATATAAGACAAAAGTCACTACGTTACACTAAAACCACTCTTTCATACACGCTCAGGTCTGCCAGTCCTAATATCCCTCCCATGCTGCAAGGCTCTCAGATGAGAAAACAAATCGTTACGGGAATAAAACTTTTCCCCGCAAGTCAAGCAAGTGTCATACTTGTTGTGGCGAGACTTGGCAAAATCTTGCCGAGCGTAAACCGGTTGGGGCTGAGGTGATCGCCGCTTCAGCTCGTTGACCTGCGACTTGAGGCCTTGTAGCCGACTCTCCTGACGATTCATTTCTGATGAATGTTCAGCTTGCATCCTTTCCATCTTGGCACGATGTTCCTTCTCCCGGCGCTGTTCGCTCTGTCGGTAGTCTAGATGCTCTTTGTGCTGCTGTTGTAGCCGCGCCTCTAGCTTTCGAACCCTTTCTGCATGCATCTTCTCCATACTGACTTTGAGGTCATCCATCTCTTTGCTTCTACGCCTCAGCTCAACGCGTTGGTTTTCCTGCTCCTCACGGAGAAACTCAAACATTTCTTTATCCCGCGCTTTCAGAGCTTCTCTCATCTCCTCGTCCCGTGCTTTCATCTCTCGCTGCATCTTCTCTCGTTCCTTGGCAATGGAATCATGGAGTTCTTGGCCAGCAGCAGTGTCGTCCAGAGATTTGCCAGAATCGACCATTTCTGTTTGAATGGCGAGATCGACCTCGTCTGTTTTCTGCCCTGCCCAACCTGGAACGAACTGCTCCACGATGTATAGGGCAGAATCCGAGTGATTCTCATGTCGACGGACGGTGGCGCCTCTGTCTATAAAGAAGCCCCAAAACTCCTGGGTGGACTGTAGAGTATATTCGCGCCTTTCGCCCTCTGCTTGATTGACTTTCTCCCAGTGGGTTGTCACGAAGGCCACGTTTTTTATGCCCTCAGAGCCACAGAGACGCTTGAACATGAGGAGGTTCTTCCGAGCACACCCACCCATTCGATTGTCGGAGATACGGTGGAGGTATAAGATGCCTCGTAACTTGATCTCTTGCTGATAGGTGTCTGTTAGCCAGCCGGCGATCTCTTTAAGGATGTCTGTATCCTTGCGGTTGGTGTCGTCAAAGCCGGGGGTGTCCACAAGGTAGACATTGTTGAACGGGCTGAAGTGCTTGCACCTGTGAACTCGAACCTCTTGTGTGCCTATACTAGGATTAGAACAGTCCCGGCGAGACGGAGTGCTATATTTCTTCACTTACAAGACTCGAGTGCTCCTGGCTCGCTGATGGGCACCTCTTCTTCGGTGCAATGCGAGATGAAGGTGCTCTTTCCAGCACCAGTCATTCCCATGAGAGCGATGAAAACATCGTTCGGGCTAGGCTGAAATGGTGCTTGAAAGGTCTGTTCAAAAGCTGCTGTCGAGTTTGGAGCATTCATGAACATTTCTGCGTCATAGTAGGAAGCCTGAACCATGTTGAACTGATTGAATGGAACGATAGAATAAAGAAACGATTGATTGAGTTGTGGTTGATTGCAAACTTGGTTGGAATCTTATAGTAGTGAACTGTAGGAGAGGCGAGCTTTATCTCTGAGTGGTTCAAGGAGAATGGCAGCAACCTTGGAAACAAGGCTCTCGCCAAGATGTTAATTTTAGACACTGCGTCCAGGTCATGTTTCTGCAAGCGCTTCGCCTGAGGCTCTGTTGCTTACAGCAGGTAGAAAATGCAACGTGAAATGTTACGTCCATGGCATTGATTGGTAGCCTGATTTCAAGGAGTATCTGACGGCCTGGGCATAAAGGTCCAGCTGAACAACCATCAGCATATTTTGGGATATTTCGGAATGTGATAGCTCAGCCGCAGGGTTTCTGACAAATTAGCTATGCGCCCAGATTTTAAACACAGTCAATCATTTTGGGTAGGCGAAGCGCTTCTATATTTCAATAATTACACATTTGCCCTCCACCAGACATCCTAACCGCCGAGCCCCCCTCATCGGATGCGCCATTCAAGTTAAGAGTACCTTATCAGGCTCTGGACCTCCCCAGTGGGGTGCATACAGTGGCGAGAGACGAAATAAGGCTCGGCCCGGATAACAAGAATATTTAAAAGCCCCCATCCCGAACGTCGGAAAGGCAAGTCGATCCAGAATCTACCGAATAAACTGAACTGAAGATGGACGAAATCTCAGAAATTTCGATGGCGTAAGTTGATTACCACAATGTCAGCCCTAGCATCTAACCGTGATTAGGGACCTTCTTCCGGGAGACACAGTCATCCTTGTCATGGGAGTCACTGGAGTGGGGAAGAGTACATTCATATCAAAGCTTACTGGCGAAGATGCTGGGATTGGCCATGAATTGACATCTTGTGAGTGAGATTATCTTGTCATGGGACTTCATTGCTAACTTCACGAAAAGATACAAAAGGTATCGGAATCTATAGCATGACCATTGCCAATCGTGTGGTCTATCTCATAGATACCCCGGGTTTCAACGATACCTGGCGTTCCGACCTCGATATTCTGAAAGAGATTGCGTATATAACATCAACAATCTATGGTCGAGGCTTGAAGTTGGCTGGAATTCTGTATCTGCATCGCATATCAGACAACAGAGTCTCAGGCTCAGCAGTGAAGAACTTCACCCTTCTAGAAAAGATATGCGGTCCCCAGGCAGCCTCTCGAGTTTTTCTCATCACCACAATGTGGGACTTAGCAGATACGGGCAAACTGAGTCGTCGTGAAGCTGAGATGCGAGAAACACGATTGGCATGTACACAAGAGTTCTGGGGATCTTTGTGTCAGCGGGGCAGCCAGACTAAACGATGGCGAGGCGATCATCGGACTGCCTTATTAATAGTCAACGACCTACTCGCACTGAATAAGAGAGAGGGATACATGGTGCAACGGATCCAGGAGGAACTCGTAAATCAAAAAATGACACTGGTGCAAACCACGGCTGGGCGAGAACTATTAACCGAATATATGTCGACTGAGAGGAAGTGCGCCCAAGAACTTTGGTCTTTTCGGAATGGAACCCACGGTAATTCAGAAGCAGCCAGCTCTCTCACAGAGTTACGAAAACAGCTTCAAGACATGAAAACTGCTCAGCAGGAGCTGAGGGTATCGCTTCGAAACGTCTTTGCTGAAAGGGAGATGGCCTATGGCCAGGTATTGAACAAAGTACGCGCGGAGCAACAGCAACTTGCCGAGGAGGTCGAAAAGAACAGACGCAGCTATCAGAGACATCAGGCTGAGACAGTTTCTAATAACGCTATGCTTGAGGAAGAACGGACAGGCTGGCAGACAAGACGGCGAGAGCTTGATCGAGAAGAGAGACTCGGTCGTCGGACGCGACAAAGCGCAGAAGCTGAGCGTCAACGTATCGCGGAGGAAGAATCTGAAGTCAACGAATCATTCCAGGAGCTCAACGATGAGAATCAAGAACAGTGTATCGAGGCAGGGAGTATGGTGGAGAAGCTAAGGAAGCGGGACGTGATGAAGCGGAACTTACTTCCGTTACTAGGAGTTCTCGGTGGAACTGGGCTTGCTCTGGCTGGTGCATTCACAGGCCTTACTCCTTTGGCCGGAGCTGGGATAGGGGTTGGGTTTGCGTATGCTGCAAAACTAGAGTTCTCTCGGAAAGCTGAAGATCATAGTACTAACAAGTTCTCGCTTTGGGAGGGGGTTGTGGGAGGAGGTCAAGGGGCGTCGGGGGCAAGTCTAAATTAAAGATATTTTTGATACTTACTACTCTAAGTACGCTCAGCGGAGGCGGTGAATGAGAATTCATATTGGTATTCCGCTGGGGTAAATATGCGGGCGGGTTTGCGGAAGTTACCCCTTCCGAAAAGTCAGAAACTAGAGGACGGTGGTGCTTAGTAGTGTTGAGATTCTTTACTGTTATAAAGCGGCGAAGCTGAGTATGTAGCCTAAAGTAAAGGTTCAAGTAATTTGGAAAAACAATACCCTTGATTAATAGCTCTAAATCTCCCTCGATACTAGGTAGTATCAGTAAAGCCGTTATTACCTTAGACTTCCTCTTTTAATAACATATTAGTCTAAGTAAACCCAGGTCTTGAAATAGTGTCCTGTCTATCTTAAACAGCTAGAGTATGCCTGATATTGAAATCTGAGATAGTGAATAAAAACATGAGTATATTGATAGGTGATTCTTAAGAATATAACCCATAGCGAACTACTAGCTAATCTAAGCCCCACTAAGGAGGACTACCTTCCCCGCGTATCATTTACCTAGCGAGCATTATTGCGATATTACAATCACTGGTTCTATTAACCCCCCACCCCTCCGTTACGAATCGCAGCATCGAATTGATCGTCTCCAGTGGTTCCTGCAACTCCCGCGTAAGTGACACACGAAGCTGCGTCCGGCTCAAACTGCAAGGCAACACATCGATCATCCAGAGCGCAGAACCTCACACATGCTGTAAATATTTCTGTATCCAGGAAACCTATAACATCGCGTGCATTTGGCCGAACACCGCACAAAATATCGAAAGAGACATCAATAGGGTCGTTATACGGGTTGTCAAGATCCCTGCAGGCAGCGTCCACATATGTGGGAACCGGGGCTGCATCAGTAGTTGTAGAAAGAGCCGCAGTTGTGGCGTCTTCAGCGGTTGTGGTGTCCTCAGCAGTTGTGGTGTCTTCAGTGGTTGTTGGATTCTCGGTTGCTGTTTGGTCATCGGTAGTTGCTCGATTCCCGTCTCCTGATATACGAATGGCACCATCGAATTGAGGGTCGGGAAGGGATCCACGAAAGTCCGAATAGAGGAGACACAGGCTTGCTGGCCTGTCGAAGTACATGACAACACATCGGTCGTTCAGAGCGCAGTACCTCACGCACGCTGTAAATACATCTCCAAAAGGGGCATCGATCAGATCGACGCCGTATGTTGCATAATTGCACAAAACGTCGAACGAAACACCGATAGGGTCGTCGTATGGGCTGCTAACCTCATTGCAGCTAGCTTCAACGAATGGGGGAACTGGATCTGCAGCAGTAGTCGTTGAGAGAGCAGCGGTAGTGGTATCTGTAGTAATTGTTGGGCCTTCGGCGGTTGCAGTGTCGCCGTTGGTGGTAATTGGATTCCCGTCCTCTGGTATACGTAGTGCAACATCGATGTTAGTGTTCTCCTCATAGCCATCGAAACTATCCGAGAAAGTGACACACAAACGTACATCCTTCCTATACTGCAAGCCAGCACATCGGATTTCCTCAGCACAGAACCTTACACATGCTGTAAAGCTGTCTAACTGAATAACTTCCGAAAAGATAATGCCACGTGGTCGATTGTTGCACAAAATATCGAAAGAGACACCACTGGGATCTTCATATGGACTGCTAAGATCACTGCAAGCAAGGTTCGCAAATGTGGGGATTGGAGCAGCACTAGTAGTATCTTCAGTGGCTGCTGGGTTCTCAGTAGTTGATTGGTCTTCAGCGGCCGTGGTGTCGGTGTCAATTGGAGTGTCGGCGTCTGTAGTAACGTCTGTGGTAGTTGTTGTATCTATAGCCGACATCTCGGTACTGCTGGTAGCCTCCGACGTCATGTCCAATGTGCTCAGAATTGTTGACTCCACGTTAGGGATGGTAGATGAACCAGTTAGGTCAGTTGATGTACTTGCAAGCGAAGTCGAATCTTTTATTTCAGTAGATGACGACGCCTCCTCGGTGCTAGAGTCATCGGATATTGAGAGAATAATGGAAGATTGCGTAGTAGTGGTTTCCGCAGTGGGTGTAGTAGTAATGAAAGAGCTAAGTTTGGCAGACAACTCAGGCCCGCCGGAAGAAGCCATTACAGTTGTCCTGGATTCAGATGTTTGAGAATCCGGGTCAATCGATCTGGAGGTTTGCGACGCTGGATCAACTGATCCGGATTCAATGGATTGAGTTTCCTCTGCTGCTGATGTGCCCTCGATACTCGTAACGCTTTCAGAACTGATAGCTTCTGGTATCACCGTCTCAGAGGCGGCTATCTCGGAGGAGATTGATGTCAGGTCAGCATTACCAATAAGCCGACCATCTTGACATTTTTCAACTGTAACTTGAATTAGTATCTGTGGTCAAATGCATGCATGTATGATAGTTTTACCGTCGTAAACAGCCAAATTGACTGGCACGCACCCCAGAGGTCCAGCAGTGAAGGTGATATAAACTTCACCATTAGAGCCTTGGCAGAAACCGGCATCACCATTAGGCAGACCTGAGTTCCTAAACACAAGGTATTCACTGGATGTTGTGAATGTTGTCGTAATAGACTCCCCAGAAGGAACGTCTTGTCCAGCTAAATCCTTGAAATCTTCACCTGAATAGTAGACTGGGACACCTCCATCGAAGAGCTGGCCTTCAGCGAGATTGAAGACAGCAGCAAATGTACAGACATCAGGGTTATCAATGCCAACAAAACCCCCAGTAGCTCTTCTGTGGAGACCGCGTCTCTCGTTGTCGGAGATGGAAACGAGCAAGATAATGGATCGTCCAGCAGGTTCGTTGATGCTGCTCGAGGTAGGGAAAATATCTGTACTAGCTGTGGAGCCTAAATCCTGTATCAATGTTGAAGTCGTAGCGCGTTCGTCGGTGAGTACTCTAGTTGGCTCAACATTCAGATCCGAAGTTTCAGCGCTGATCGGAGAAACAGGAGAAGTGCCAGTGGATTGCCGAGAAACGAATGAGGTATCCAAAGTCAAGGCACCCTCGCCATCGTCGCCTATTACACTGTTATTTCAATCCGATGTGGGAAATATTTACAGAATTCTCGTACTCAAAGTGGATCGAGTCACTGGTATCGAAGTGTTTCTTCCAAATGTAGGCCGTACGGATGGTATAAATGGGAGTCTGCCAGAGTCTTGTGCAATTGGTTCCTCCGCCTCTCGGTCGGTCGATGGTAATGCGCTAGCTTGGTTGGAAACGGGAGCAAGGTAGGTAGATAGGTACGTAATGCACCAGGAATCCATCTCCATCGATGCTTGATCGGCCGCCGAGACAATGCCGACTGCTCCTAGGAGAGTGGCTGTAAAGATGTGAGTCTTCATGATTCCGCAATACCGCCAAAGATGCGGAGTTCTGGGGGCCTTCAAACTGGAATTTTAGGAAAGGCGAATGAAATGACTAGAGGGAACCTTATGTACTTTTAAGGTCAGAGGTGGCGAGAAATGTCTCGTCACTACGGATAGAAATGCTTTTGTTAGACTGTGGGTCAATAACATTATGTTAATGTCTCTGTTGGTCCGTTGTTGAGCCACCCTTCTGCAGGGAGGGACATCATTTCAGCCCGCCACCTTCCAGCACTACAGATAAAGCAGAGCATTCGGATACTCGATCCAGAGAGTCTTGTCTCCCTTAAAGTAAGCGTTGGACTGATCATTCCACGGACCAACAGGTCATTCACACATCCCTGCCCGAATTTACTTGTGGAATTTAAGAACCGAAGTTCGAGGAAAGCGCGGAGAGAATATCCTTCATTTTGTAAGGTCTACTTGCCAGCCCCAATGCCGCCCTTAAAATTACAATATTTAACCTTAGAGCTACTTCAGGTTTCGTAAACATCGGCCAAGTAAAAGCGGAATTCCAACAAAGCCACATCTGATATAGACTCGAGCAATTATTTATCTGTGTTTGTTTTGTAAGAATTATCTTACAGTAGGCGGCATAAGTTACTGCGTTTTTTTACAAATTTCTAGTTGATTTCAGTTAATTTTATAGCGGAGACTTGTAATGTGATTGGTGATTTTATGTCACGGTATTGAGTGCTATCTATAGTAATCCTATTGCATACTCCAAGAGATATATTAAGGTCTCGTATCCAAACGAATGTTCTCTTTTTTTCAATATCGAGGTCGATTTAAGTACCGGGAACGCCGATGATAATCAGACGCACCCCAGACATGAGGTTATGCTCGGCCAATCACAGGGCCGCGTCTGCCCACAGTAAAGCCAAATTAGTGCCTGGCAGCATTTCTTTTTTGGTTGATTACGTCCCACCTCGCCAATTAGGCAACAAGATAGCATCTGATCAGTCTATAAGATAACATCCGCTGGTTCACAACCATACTTGCTACTTCACCAATACCCAAACCACCTACAGACTAAACCCGTACAAATGACACCCGAACTTGAGAATTCGCTTATCACTATGGCTGCGGCTGGAGACGTTAACCAGATGAGGACCCTATTTACGACCGTCCAAGAGACGCCATCAGAAGACACTATTCAGCACCTTTTAGCGGCAGCTGCGAAAGGCTCTCACCTTGACATGATCACTTTCCTATTGGCACAACATCCCTCTGTTTCTCCGAAAGAGGAAGTCGTTAGAGCTGCGGTCTATACAGGTTCCATCCCCATCTTCAAGGCCTTACTCGCCCGAGATCCCAGTGTGGTTAACATGCAATTCGATAAGCGTGGCACGCCTCTCATCGTGGCATGTTCGAGTCGCCAGAAGTTTGAGTACCTGAAATTCCTACTCGAGGCCGGTGCCGACCCCAACCAGGACCCAGAATGTGCCGCCTTTCCGCTTGCCATTGTGTCAGCCTTCTACAACGACCCAGCCGTAATCGATCTGCTCCTACAACACGGTGCTCGGTTGGAGGACTCGGGTGCACTGCCTACTGCCGCCGGGTTCGGTAATGAGCCTATGCTCCGCCGTCTCCTGGACCGTGGCACCCGTCTTGATGCGATTCACGGATCGCCCCTCCATGCCGCCATCAGGGCTAACGATGGCGGCGTCAAGGCTGGCCATGTTGCCGTGGTCAGAATTTTACTACAGCACGGTGCCGACCCCAGTGTCGCTAATAGCAGCGGCGCCACGGCGGTAGAGTTTGCCAATCAGTCGAGGTTACAGGGGAAGGATATGTTAGACATGATCGATGTTCTGACGGGAGAGCAGGACGCTGTTAATAAGTGAAAGATAGCGCTCGAGGCAGGGGTTCCTTTGCAGAAGCTTTGCGACAAACGATATGTCTTTCCAGCAAAGTTTGAACGTTGGCAGATTCTAAGCTATAACCCTTGCTTCGATTTTGTAGATTTGACCATGACTGTGAGACAATGGGGTGGAAACGATCGCCCTGGCCGGATCCAAGTCATTGTTTAGTGCAGTAATTATAATTTAGGATTTTTAATTAGCTCTTTGGTTTCCGTAATTAGGACGTCATCCTCGTGATCAGAAATATAGTTCCATGGCGCGATCGTGAATAGGATCTTGACCTGGAATAGAATCCAGTCTTTGAGCTTCTATCACACAGTTGCCATAGCTGTCTCTCGACTATGCAATCTAGTTGATGGGACATGAAGGCAAAGACACTTCGGATGAAATTTTATTCAATGTAGGTCATCCCACGAGTATCGTTCCATCCCCTGATGTAGAACTTGGTGGAGTGTAAACTCCACAAAGAACGTGTGGATCATATTGGACGCTGATGATGGAATCTTTTCAAGGTTCGCTTTCCTCCTCTGGCAGGTCCTTGGGGATTCCAATTTCTTTCTTGGGCCCGAGTCCATAATACTGGCAGACTTATATCAGTTCACCTAATTCGAGTTTAAGCCCACTTTCTGATTCGTTGTCCCTCGCTCCACGGTGATAGAGAGCTTGTCCGTTGCCGATTCGGCACCGACAGGAGATAGCCATAATTATCACCGACGCTAATATCCGATCATGCTGAATTATCTAACAAACCAGGAAATGAATGTGGAATTCCACTGAAGCTCTTAATATTTCTTGTGGATATAAAGACAGACCGTAGTCCTCTTTTAATGATTTTGTTCGGACATCGCCCAAATTGAATACATCATCATCAACTTTGAGTCAAAATGACAACCACAACCACTATCGACCCTTCTTCCCCCTACACCTACCGACCTTCAGAGACTGCTCTTCTTCTCTTAGACTGGTACTCTCTATTTGTAGAGAGTGTGGCTGGCCCCGACGCTGCCACTGCCAGAGACGTCACAGCCCAACTCCGGGAATGGGCTAAATCCCAAGGCATCGCTGTCATCCACTGCCTCATCGATGCCAACGGTACGCTTGGTCCTGTTTGCAAAGATGTAGAGCGATATCAAGGTTTCCTTGAGGCCATGAAGACGTCCAAAGACCCTGAACCAGCTGAACTGCGTGGAGACGAGTCCGAAAAATATTTTCAACGAATCCCTGCGTATATTTCGGCACTGAAGTCTCCTGGCCTACTGGAGCATTTGAATGAACAGGGCATTAAGTCGATTGTGCTCACGGGATTGAGCACTTCAGGCTGTGTACTGAGAACAGCAGTCGCAGCGACAGATGCTGAATTCGCGACAACGGTTATTAGCGATGCCTGCGCTGATGCGGATGAGGAACGTCATAGAGTTATCTTGGACAAGATTGTGCCAATGAGGGCCCATGTCGATAACAGTGCCAAGTTCCGACAGGCTTTTGAGGCCTCTGCCAAAGCGTAAGTACTGGGGGACTTGAAGGCTCGTAATCCACCATGTCATGGACGGCCTGCGGTCTATGGTAGTGGATGCAATAATAGCTACCTGGTTAAAGACTGGATGGAAAGGAAACGATAAAGTTACGCCATCTCGAAAGTTGATTGAGAATTTATCATCAAGATAATACCAGGGCTTTACGCTAATTTTGGGGCTAATCTATCTGTATCAGCCGTTGCCCCATGTGATTAGATTCTGGCTTATTGATAGCTGGATATACCTGATAATTTCAACCGTTATTTGTTCACCCAATGCTGAAGTAGAATAGCATGATCTCAGTTATCAGATATGCAATACTGTGGTAAAATTGATGTGCTCTTACAGCAGCCCTTATCTAGATGCTGTTCTTGGCCTTCAATATCTCCAAGCAGTGCGACTCTCAGCGATGACCACGTTATTCGATGTCCGCAGGTCGGCCCAGTGCCCAAGAGATGCAAGATGTAGAATCTGAACGTCAATTCGAGACTTGTTTCGAATAAATTAGTTTTATTTAACATATGTAGTAGAAAAGTAGAAAAGTCCTCTTGCTAGTCTATTTCTAGCCGGACCATTGTGACACCTGAAAGGCATCTCTTGGGGTGGTCACGTGAAGCTCACGCTAATTCCCTGGCTGGTGGGGCGGAGGTTCTTCTCCACAGCTAATCCTAAAATTATCAACCTCCTTCCGTACATCCATCTGGAAACCTTCGGTCGCTGTGCCATGGTCACAGTCTTTTAGTGTCACGCCAAAAATTCGTCATAAAACCAATAACACCATAATTATAAATTTCGAACACATCCATGAGAGTTAATCGTGGTGTCAAGCATACTTGCACAGAAGGTATTGGTAGTCAATGCACACCTGTTCCATATGTCGCATTGACTTCTTCGCTAATTATTTAACCACCACACTATCACTCATGCTCTCCCAAATAAAATTTTAACATTTTAATTATAAGTTAAGATAATCAACATGGCTTTATATATGACTGATTTTATACTTTGAATCAATATCACATGTGATATTTGCTGTTTGTTAAATCTCGGCCAAGCTACATGTGTTGTAGGGTAGCGGACGTGTTGTGCTGACAGAAGCCTGTCTGAGGCTCACCATGACCAATCAGACCCGTGAGCTCTCACACAGACCAAGTCCCAAAAAGGAAGTTGTAAGTCTTGGCATTGACGTGCACTAAAGTCTCGCTAACTTAGAAATCTGACAAATACATTCCAAGCTCGATTATCATCAGCCATATTAAATCTCCCCAGGCTGACATATCCTCTCATTTTGAGATAATTTTCGCCAAGTTTCAGTCATGCCGCATCAATTCCAATTCGTCGCCGTGTCAGATCCAATTGGACCCGTCTCTTCCGAGTCGCGGAAATTGAGGCATTCGCACGCTATTCGACAGAAGCATGCAAAGGAGAGGCGCTTACGGACGCAGAGCTACCAGAGGAAATTGATGCATGTACAAGGAGAGAAGACCTCGACCCTTGTCGCGGCTGGTAACTCAAGCCCCTTCAGCAGGATGCTCGATTATAGCAAGGATCCCTTCTCAGCCATGGCGGGACCATTGTCGCCCCAGGAGTACTTTCTACTAGACCATTGTACGTCGACAGATGCTCGTGATTGACTGCAACCTGGGGCCCAACACAAACCCTTAGCGCAATCGCCCCATGCCACAACATCTACGCAACATCATTCCTCTAACAACCGGTAGATGTTCACGTGGTTGTGCCGCGAAATGTCGCACACTGCGGTTTGTTCAATTATCCAGGAGACCACGAGGGGCGGGTTCTGGGAGACTGGGTTGGTCTAGCGATCACCAACAAGGATCTCCTAGACTCAGCCATACTCCTTAGCGCATGTAGAAGTATTCTACGTAATAAGCCGGATGATCACGACTTGACGCGATTGGCGCTTCAGTACAAGCAAAAAGGACTCGAGTGGCTGCGGCAAGCATTAAGTGGTGTTTCACCGACGTTAAATGTCGTGACTATTGCCATGTCTCTTGCGATGGCGTTCGATGAGGTGAGTTCGGAGAAGGAATATGAATATCCTATCGTTCCAACCAATTACAAATAACTGATTTTGCTGTTATTCCAGGAGTCTTTTGGTGAAATCGGAATAGCTCGGCAACATCTACTGGGCGTCTTGGCAATGGCGGAGCTCAGTGGAGGTCCGCAAGGTCTTGGGGTTACGGGTTTGCTAGAACATATGTGCAACAGTTTTGTATATTTGAGGGACGTCGACGATAAGAACTGGAGACTTTTCTGTGGGAGAAAAGCAGAACTCGGGCTCTTTGAGTAGCGACACCTAGCAGATAGTTAGCCGAAGCATAATTTAAGTCATGTTCCACCAACCTCAGATGGACTCCCTTCTTCTGGCCCACTTCGCCAAGCATTGATATTTCCTATTTGGGAAACCGATCCAGCTAGTAGCCTAGAGAAACTGTCGTCACTGTTCTGAGTTCGCTTCAGGATTTGTCAAGCGGCCTGATTGTTCTCCCCTGTTACTACCCGTGGACGGACCAGAGTATCATGAGGTTTGTAAGCTGAGCCAGTTTAAGGAGATCGGAGTTCGATGACCTGCCGACTGCTTCCCCGTTATCTGAAGGTATATAAGTCCCCATCTCAGAGCTGTGCTTTTGAGGTCCTTAGATACAATCACATCATACATCAAACATCACTACTTTCTTACAATCTGACTCCCACCAAAAACATGTCTTCACCTACTCCTACCATCCCCATTGGCTCTTGGGTCCTTGTGACCGGAGCCACAGGCTTTGTCGCTTCCCATGTTATCAAGGAGCTTCTCAAGCGTGGCTATAAAGTCCGTGGGACAGTCCGCGACTTGACTCAAGCCTCGTGGCTCGTCAACGAACACTTCGGAAACTACGTGAAAACCGGCGACTTCGGCCTCGTCACCGTCCCTGATCTGGCAGCTGACGGTGCCTTCGATGATGTTGTAAAGGGCGTCTCGGCCATCATTCACATCGCTACTATTGCTACCTTCGACCCGAACCCGAACAATACCATCACGCCAACAGTCGCCGGCGCGAAATCTACCCTGGAGGCTGCTGTCCAGGAGCCTTCTGTTCAGAGGGTTGTTTTCACTAGCTCCATTGTGGCTGCCAGCATGCCAGTCCCTGGCAACGACACCCGAGTTGACCGCGATACCTGGAACGAGACAGCTGTGCAGGCTGCTTGGGCCCCGCCTCCTTATGAAGCCTCACGGGGTATGCTGGTATACGCAGCCAGCAAGGTCGCGGCCGAGCAGGCGGTTTGGAAGTTTGTAGAGGAGAACAAACCTCATTACACTGTTAACGTCATCTGCCCATCGGGTATAATCGGCGAGCCGCTTCATAAGAAGCATGCTGATACACCCGCAAACTGGGTGACTACGCTCTTCAAGGGAGATAAAGCGTCCTTGGATCCTTATCCTTCTGGTAAGTCCCTTAGTAGACGTAACTGGGAGAAAATGTCTAATTTTGAGCAGCTTTCTTTGTGGACATTCAAGATGTTGCACTGCTCCACGTCGCAGCCATGTTAGATCCTGAGGTCAAGCACGCACGGCTCCAGGTTTGGGGCCATAGCTCTAACTGGAATGAGTTTCTAGCCGTTCTACGCAAGCTTCGCCCAGAGAAGGAATTCATCGCTGACTACCCCAACCCTGGCTACCTTACAATGTCTACTGATCAGTCCGAGTCTGTTGCACTGCTGAAGAAGTGGGCTGGACAAGACGGTTGGAAACCGCTGCAGGACAGCATCGCCGAGGCTATTAATAACCCGTACTTCCAGCATCAGTGAGACCAATCACAGATTCTTTTGAGTCTCAAAGGTGGTGCTCGGAAGTTTGTTGACCATGGGTCCTTGGAATACAAATGGGATTTCTTATACTTATGGTACCCCGGCTAGAAAGACTTTAAAAACCGGGGCTTTATGTATAGGTATTGCGTTTTCCTCCGTAGTTATATAACAACAATTCGCATCATTTGCCTGTCTCGAACGCAGTTACATACATTCACCTAGCTTACAGAAGATGCCACGAACTGAACCTGAGGCTATATCGAGCACAATCAATATAGTGACTCGCTAGAGCTCAGAATATCACATACGACCATAGCTCGTGGAGAATACGGGGTCCCGTCCGCTCCCCCAGAGTCAAGCCGCGAAGCGCCGGATCAGTAGTTGGGTCGGTGACGACCAGCGAATCCCCGGTGTTGTATGTTTTTGGCGATAGTTGTTGCTTTTTGGTGCTTTTGCTTTTTGATATGGCATCACTTGATATCAATACCATTGTGTTTGTTGACTTACTTCTTCTAATTCTTCTTTGTTCTTACCGTTGCGCATAGACGAACGACTCGACCGCTCTGCTGATTTGAACTATCATTGGTGGCCAGGATGACGTAAGGATTTCGTCTGGCTAATCTGGTGAGCCAATCGAAGGTTTTGGGGAAATTTGTAGAGCTTGGGGAGAAGCAGGAAGTTGAACTCCGCAAGGTTTCTATCACGCCAATGTCGAACGGGTAGGACTACATCTAAGAAAACGGGCATCGTGCCGTTGTGGCCAGAAACCATTTTCGTAAAATAAAAAGATGTCATGGGCGGCATATGCAATGAATGTCCCTTGACGCATAATGTTACTTGTTAAAGAACTTGATGTCTCTTGAGAATGGTACCTAACTTCCTTTTTAAGGGTTAATGAATGCTATGCTGTCGATTTCATATGGAGTCCATGCAAATTTTGACATCTTTATCAGAGAAACTCTAAAAGAAAGATGGCCCAACCAAAAAGAGTGGCCACATAAAGTCGCCAAAGACACGTGGATGATACAAAGACAAAGTTTCGTCAACAGCTATAAAGCCCTTGCTCCGCCCACCTCTCCCGGACGTAATCACTGTCTCAATCCAACCCCATCGCTATTGAAACACAGCCGCCACTATGATTCATTTTCATAGTCTGCCCGTCGAAGTCGTGGTCATGGTCATGGCACACTGCAGCTCACCGCACGATATATTCTCGCTAATCAAAGCAGACCCCAGAGCCCTAGCCTGTTTTATTGACAATAGAAAACAGGCCTTGAATCCACATGTCGGCCAGTTGATGACACGTTGTGGTGGAAGTATCTGCACTACAAGCCTTCTTGCAGCTCATCTTCGCCACGCCAGACAATACCAAGCTTGCTTTAGGTCCAATACAAAGGATGATGCTGAGCTAACCATGCGGCCAATTATCCTCCAGTGGGTCGCGCGCCAACCTCAAAGCAACCAATTGTCATATCAGGCTTCGTTGTCGACTCTCTGCGTCTTCTCGACCCTGGCCACTGAAGTAGAGTGGGTGTTACCTATCTATGCAAAGTATAAGCGTTACGGTCCATTTCCACCAGATCAGGAGGAAGGCGAACTTCATCTCTCAATTACAGAACACCAACAATACTGGAACACGGCTTGTCGTTTCGAGAGTTATGTTCAGGCTTTCTTTCATCAAGAAGAGACACTCTTCAGAAAGGACTTATCTCTTCGCCGACTTGTATTCTTGACAGGGACTACCGGCGGGATTAGTAGAGACGCGGTCGACTCATTCTACCGCTTTGTGAGCTGCATACATTGCCACCATTCTACAATGTTGAAAAACGTGGAGAGATATCTAGCATCAACAAGCATGCAACGCACTAACGACATGACACCTATCAACGCCTTCATACAGGAAACTCGACTACGCCCACTACGGGTGTGCCAAATGCCTGAGTGGAACAAATACTTATATTATCTTACGTCAGAAGGCTTGGGAATGTTTCTTCATCTACAAAGCATGGCGCTAGAGGATCAGTCAGAATTCGTCTCTTCTACCATGGACAGCATCATAGCGAGTCCCCATTCGGCCAGTTGCATAATCGGAGGCATGGGATACAATCATATGGACACTGACGAGGAAGACGTTTTGATACGTTGGGTTTTCTGTCAACGAGCTTTTGGTGGCTAGCCTGAGGATTGGGGGAAGGGCACATAATTTTGGGACATCCCACGTATTGCTCCGGTAACTTGTTTCGAGGTTTCATAAACATTGCTCTAGCACTAGTGTCATCAGTTCCTCCGAACAGACATTTTGGCGGACGAACAAGTCTGCCCGCATTCGCTTGCTAGTTTCAAGATGTGTTTGGACATCTTGATCCATTCCGAAATGGGTAGACTAGCATGCCTCTAGTGAGCTCTAAGCTAGCGCCTCGCCTCGCATCCGCATTTTCGCATTCGCTTTGTTGGATCAGTGCCACGTACGACCAATGGGATTCGTCTTTTCTGACTAGTCAAAACTTACATTTCAACAACGTCCATACTGGTGCAAGTTGTTTAGGAAGACGATCTAGCCAAGGACTCTATATAACTACGATCTTCTCATGGCACTATCATAATACTCCATCATCAACTCACACAACCCCTTCATTTGGCACACATTCTATTCTTGATATCATCCTTTAGATTCGAAATAACATTGGTGCTAAAGACAACCAGAGATGTCGACAACTACTCCCCAGAAGACATTGTTGATATTCGGCGCCACTGGAAAGCAGGGCGGTGCTGTCATTGAAAGCATCCTGGCATACCCAGATCCTTCGTCCTTCCACATCATCGCAGTGACTCGCGACTTGACTAGTCGCAAGGCTGAGAAACTCGCCGCCAACCCCAACATATCTGTTATCGAGGGTGACCTGGCCGATATAGACGGTATCTTCAACAAAGCCGGCCCGGTATGGGGCGTCTACAGTGTCCAGATCAACTCGGATGTAGAAGAACAACAAGGCAAAGCTGTCGTTGATGCTGCTGTCATGCATGGCGTCCAACACTTTGTTTATTCTTCTGGAGACCGCGGCGGCCCTGTGCGATCTCCCGATAATCCCACCTACGTCAAGAACTTTGCTGCAAAGCACGCCATAGAGAAACACCTTCAACAACGGGCGCGCAATAGCCCCCAGAAGATGACATACACTATTCTCCGACCGGTGACGTTTTTCGAGAACATCAGCACCGACATCCACGGAAAAGGGTTTGCCCGTATGTGGGAGCAGTTGGGCAGTAAGAAGCTCCAGATGGTATCGACAAAAGACATCGGCTGGTTTGCGGCTCAGAGTTTGCTTCATCCCGATACGTACAGGAATGCAGCCTTAACGCTCGTGGGCGATGAGTTAACGCAGCCTGAAGCGGATGCTATCTATTTCCAAGTTATCGGCCAACACATGGCTCTAGCAGCTTGTCCGATTGCGAGCGCTGTGAAGTTCGTATTGAAGGGATCGGTAGGCGATATGTTCAAGTGGTTCAAGGATGAAGGTTATGGTGGAAATGTGCAAGAGTGCCGCGATTATAACCTCAATATGCAGGATTTTAGGGCTTGGTTGGAGGAGAACAAGTCAAAATTTACGTAAAATAGTTTTAAGCCAAGCCATGGAGTTTGCGTCGATGCGCATGACCTCAACAGATAATATGGGAATCCATTAAATGAAAAGAAACCTTCATTTGACAGAGCTTGAAAGTCTCCTCGATAAAACAAGAATAGTACACGTACACTCCGAACTGTCATACGTGTCCCAAATATGCTATTTTTGACACTGATGCCTCATTTATTAGCCCTCAAGTTTGAATCCCATCCCGCCTCGATTGCTTGGTTGTAGTGCCGTTCAACTTGTATCTCTCGAAGATGAGGAAGCTTGTCACCCAATATTAAGCTATAAATCTCCTTGTTAACGATTTCACGCTCGCCCATATACCCATGTGTATAGTTCTAATGCAAATACAAAGATGGCGGTGAGGCTTCATCGAACCGAAGAATCGGCTCGATCACGGAAGCGGGCATGATACGACTGTAGCCACCAATTTTGATTCGTAATTCTGACAGATTTGGAAAGCTGTAGTCTGCAAATATTCTTTCCAGTTATGTTGGCGCGTGTTTGTCGTTTGTCTTTTCATGATCATCTTCGCAGTCCTCTGCCTCCCGGGGTATTTGCGCTCGCCGCCCAGCGACTCTAGAAGCATCCACGAAGTCCTAAGATGCATTGTTTCTTGATTGGAAACGGCTTGGGACAGCAACCCGAACATTCTCGTTCTTACCATAACCTTGCACTACTCACTCGACATAAAGCGCCCGTAGTGGAGTCATGGAGGTGGACGAAAGCGTTCGTGTGAACAGGGAGATGAAGTCATCTGTCGATTTTATTCCTTACGCCACTGTAGGAGTTCCGGACTCAGACGTTGTCCAAGTCCTGGACATGTACCTGAACGCTAGCATGGATTTGAGTATTTCCAGGCTCACTGAAGAAAGTATCTCCGATCACTGTCATCATTTACGATTTATCACTCAACCTTCACTTGCATTCCGCCAACCTTTTTCTGGCCGCTCAGCTTCCTGCAGAACCCCTTGGCAACGATGGACCTGCAGTCGTTCGTCTTGGTCTCGGGCTGATAGGCTCGAGTGCCAATTACGGCTTACCTGCCGACGCCGATGAGCGATTCAAACTTCTTAAAAGAGCTTACAGTACAGGAGCTACCTTTTGGGATACAAGTAGGCAGACTTGCTGTTTTATAATTGTGAACGTTACTGACCTTGACTAGCCGATAACTATGGCAATTCTGAAGACCTCATTGAGAAGTAGTTTGCAGGCGTTGCTGGATTTAATCGCAGGTGAATCTGTATCGATTTGTTCAAAATCTTTTATCCGATCATATATATGCCTGACTGATGCAGGAATTGTATATTCCGCCCATTGCTCTCGGATCACTCGTCTTGTGCTCCTACCTTGGTAAGATGGTCCAATGTCTCTTATTCCCTGGGTTTGGACTCACCTTTTCCGTTCGGAAAGCAGATCTACTACACTCTTTCACTTTTAATGATAGATCGTAATTGAAACTATGTCTATTCAAGGTTTGCTCTACAACTTCTAAATGCAAAGAAGCCGGCTTCAACAATAACAAAGAACACAGTTGAAACTATGTCAAGTCTGTGATAATCCAACCAAAGTTGAATTAAGACGTACCCGAACTCGTCCCAACAAACACAACCAAAACCGCTGCATAAGCAGCTACAAGTCCCAAAACATCTTGGCCCTTTAAATCAACACCAAAATAAGCCACTACAGCTGCAAAGAGCAATGTTGATACCGACGTAGTCAGAAGACTCTTTAAAAGGTCTGGGTGCAAGACCATCAGCAACATGGGTGCAATTAGAGCCATCCCGCCAAATAGCCCCATCCAGAATCTCTCAAAAAGCTTTGCTAGTGAGATTTGGTCGTTGTAGTGATGTCTTGATTGCCCTGGGAGAATATTCACTCCTTCGCTGTATTTATCACGCGGAACCTCAAGTCTGCTGGTCCTGGAAACCAAAGCGCTGTCTTTGAGCAACGCCAACCCCAGACGATCACGGGATGTTATAGTGAACAGGTCAGGTTCTCCATGCCTGTCGCTCTTGTCAAGCCTCTCCATCATAAAGTCATAGTCGCGGATAGCTTCAGCTATAATACCAGATTAGTCGTCGAACTCTAATATGAAGCACATTGTCGCGAGCGGACTGTATAAAATAAACAAGATGGCTTACTGTATTTAACTAGAAGATCTCTGGCAAATTCCATGTTTTTTGCTGTCGCCTTTTTGTCTCTGACGATAGGTGAAGAAGCTTGGCAAAGCTGACTTTGGAGATCATGGATGACCATTCTTTGTAGCGTGCTCAACGAGAGATTATACTCAGTCGGCAGGTCATCTTCCCCTCTCTCACAACTAAACAAATGTCTTCTCCCAACCGCTGCTAGTCTTACTGGGAACGTCAGACCAGGTAGATCGGCATAATTCCGACCACCACGATTCCTTGCAATGAACTCCTCATCGTGGGCTTGTTGTCGTTCGAGATTATTCTCAACTTCACGCATGGACGGCAAACTCTCTGACGACAACTCATTTTGTGGTCCCGCGGCACGTGAACGATAATGAGCTCCGTCTCGCTGGGCCATAGTGAGGGTCTGTTCAAGAATTGACAAATAGAAGCGGATCTATCTCTGGGTCAAGGACACTTAAAGAGTGAAAGTGGGATCCGCAAATTGAAAAATGATACTGGTTTTGGGAGAGACTCGCCGGTCTTAATATCATGTGAGGGATCGAGCCGTATCAGTACGAGCTGAGATGGGCGAGACAAGAAACTTTGACAAAGACAACAGTCCACAGGATCTGAACGATGACATCAGAAATACCCTGGATCGTCTCGAAATTGATCACGGTTGCTGTAGCAAGGGACTAATGCAGTGTTTACTGGCTTAGTGATAGTCTGCTGAGAGGCGCTGAGAGGCGCTGAACTAGACGCGGATCTACGTTTTCCCCTTGCGTGTCATTCGCTGGACCTCTCCAATCCAGGTGCTGTCGCCACTGACCTAGCCGTGAAACATTGCTCCTAACCAAGGCTGACCATAAGAGTACAACAAGGGAAAGATCTGGTGGCTTGGTTGGGCTGCTACATGACGTAATATGTCATATCATCGCACGTCTCCACCAGGATCTCGCTGCATCTTTAACACCTTGAAATTTCTTGTATTAGCCTGCGCAAATATCAAACTCTCGTGATATACATTTTCAACTCTTGACTAGTTCTCTTCTAAGCCCTGGAAAGACTTAGCAGGCATAGGACCTTGTCACAAAAAGCCTGAGCGAAGAGCTCGTCATCTCTTCCTCTCTCATCAGGAAGCTTGGAACCCAACAAAGCGCTCACAGCCTTCTGATACTTCGCACCCATCATGCACCCAAGATCTCGCTCAGTAGTTTTGAGCAGATAGTCCCGCCAATGGGCCCGGCTCGTTAAAGACTGCTTTCTGCTTGCTTTGACTCTACCAGAAAGAACTTCCCAGCATCCAATCTCAAACAAGACAACTCCGAGGCCAAGAAGATCTCGCTGCTTAGTGAAACCCTTATCTGCATCTGGGTGGTGGTGGTACTTCAGCGCCTTATCCTCAAGTAGTCCGTAAGATAGCGACCCTTAATTCTGCAGGCGTGAGTACTGAAATCCGGCGATGAAAGGTTCAGTCACAGAAATACCACGCTCATCTACTAGTTGGAAAAACAGAATGCTCCCAGTATGGAAGCATTTGTGAAGCCAACCGGCAGCGTGGAAAAGGCTGAACGCCGAAGCCAAGGTATACGCCAAAGCAAAGCGTTCACCAAGAAGGGGTCTCAGTACTTCTAGCTTAGCTCCTAATCCAGACGGCCCGTTAAAGCCTTCTTGTATAAAGCTGATTTAGTCAAGTAATAGATTACTCTACACCAAATGATACTGACACAATTGTACGTCAAGGTCGCGAGATCTATCACTTTGTGTATGCGCAACAGAAAGGGTAACCCATAAGTTGGATGCTCTCGGCGCAGCTGAGGAGCCTAGTGTGATCTTCAGAGCTGTTGCTACTGTCAGTGGCATTACGCTTGAGATTGCTCCTGCCTTTCAACCCGGTGAGGCTGGGCCTGAAGCCGCTGTTGCTGTCAAAACTTTAAGCCTGACTACGGCTACTGGCGAGGTTGCTGAATGATTAATTGCAAATAACGAAGTCGGTCAATAAGAAGCAAGGCGCTATGGCGGAGTGGTCTATCGCGCTAGACTTGAACTTAACATAGTGATATCTAGTTCCTTCGGGAGCACAGGTTCGAACCCTGTTGGCGTCGCTCGATTTTTTTGTTTTTACTTGTTATTTCTTTCCATTAAAAAAAAAGCCTCTCTTAGATCTATGGCCTTGATCCATCTCGGAGAGATATTGAGTAAGGTTTCTATATATATGAGGAGGCTGGAGTAGAGGTGGTTGACTTCGGACTCTATGGGTCTATAAAGGCTGCTACTAATACATCCTTATGTTTCGCTGAGCGCTGAAGGGAGTGCCTACACACATCCAAGTTATATTTAGCGGCGCTATGAAGGTGACTTGATACTCTACATCTAATGGAGGACATACTTGTGCCAATAAGAGCTTCATCAAGGGATATTCACAGAAGTGAGACCAACAAGACAAGAAAGAAAGATAAATGTTTAATATTAGCCTAAATAGGTTTTGTATTGCATGTTCGTCATCGTTTTCATGTCAAAAAGGCTAAAAATCCCAGTCTACCTCGTTGCGTGTGGCAACCCATTCAGCCTCATCGTTGAGCTCCCAGTCGCCCGCCTGGCTTTCCATATAAATCTCTTCGTTCCAATCTTCTATAGCAGCTTGTATCTGATCGTAATCCCACCAAGCCTCTGGACCCAAATGCTGCCTATTTTCCCTTCCTGGGTCCTTTTTGGAGTCTTGCACTCTCTGCCAAGACTGCGCTCGCGCAGAACGAAGCCAAAAAGCCTGACCAGATACACCAAGCTTGCGCCTGTAAGTTGTCCACAGGGCAGGAAATAGCTCGACTCGCTTCATAGACTGACGCGGTACATGACCCAGAGAATTGAACAGATGCAAGTTGGTTGAGTCATCCGGCTGCAACCAGCGACGCTTAGCAGTGTTGGTGGTTGGGATATCTTGATCAATGCATTTTGCAAATCCAGCAAGAAACTTTTTGGACTGTCCGTTGTTTCTGCTCGCGAGTTCCATAAGCTGAAGGTCATGCATTCCATCAAGCGACACGTTTAAGTGACGAAACAAGAGTCTAGACATGCCCCGGATATCGAACCCTACTTTAGGGATAGTATTTGACTCAAGCACAAGACGAAGAGACGCGCCATTGTCGCCAACGGCAGAAAGAGCAGTGGTCCCAAGACGTCTTATGTTGACCACATAGAGTGTGTTGGTTGGAAGCACCAGTAATTGCAGGTCGATCAATTCTTCTTGGCCGACACCTGCTGCGTCCAAGTAGATTGAGGGTGGTTTGATAGGAAGTCCATAAAGATGTTGCAGCAACTGTTTGAGCTGGTGAATCGAGTTGATGGCCATTCTAGAAGATCCATTTTCCTGAGTTGAGTTCTTGGCGGGCTGGGAAGAAGTATTCTGATCCATGACGAATAAGGATATAGGCTGTATGGAGTGCGTGTGTTTGAGTGAAGAATACGTACTATCCGGGCAATGGAGACAAATATATACCATACCATCCTCTTTGGTTATTGACGGGAGCACTCAACCTCATTAGCATGGTCGGCCTCCTGCATTTGCGCCACTATGCATCACTGCCTAAAAAGCTGGAGTATGATGCATACACCAACGGATTTAGGAATGAAGATATAGTTGGACGAGAGTTTTATTTAGACTTCAGGGACAATGTATCGATCATAGACCTCGCCTCTTTTCGGTTCTAATATGCGTGTTTTCCAATAAAGGATCACGCAGGCAATGGGCCCGAAGTGCCATACTAATATTTCTTCCTCCACCGGAGTTCAATTGAGTCGCAAATTGTGGCCCCCCGCTTCAACCAGGAAGCGTCAAGGCGCAGTGGCAGAGTGGTCTAATGCGATAGACTAGAAATCTATTCTCTTCGGAGGCGTCTGTTCGAATCAGGCCTGCGTCGCTTCAACAGTTTGTCTTTTGCTGTGTTTAGCCATGTTTTTGAATCTCGTATGTATTTTTATTTGGCGCGCAGTTTCGGAGGTTTCAGCTGCCCAGGTCAAATCAGAGCCACCATACTCCTATACATGCGATTTACGAATAACTTCGAACTCAGATGTTTATTGCCTATGAATAGATGATTACTCTCTGGTAGTAATTTTTTAGGAATAGCAGCTCACTTACACGCCAACTCGGTTGATTGGGATCTTCTTGTGTCAAAGGATAACCCCAGCTTAGATTTCAACCTCGAGATCCGTGATAGTAACCAGTTGAGCCTTAGCAAACTTGCGCACAGCAGGTACCCCGTTGACATATGGGTTCGTTGCTGACCTTAGTATTTGTATAGGACTTTGGGATAGCTAGATATTTTGTATTTGCTACTGCTAAGTTATATAGAAACAAAAGAAAAGAAGATGTGGTACCGTATCTTATGAGTCTAGGATGGGACCAAATGCCGGGATACCGCGGCTCTCCAGCTGATAAACTAACTTTGCGGTTGTCGCCCTGTTGGAGATGATACAAACACACTCAGCGCCGCTTTCTTTGTAAGCTTGATACGCCAACTTGGTCATGTCTGGTCGTCCCTTATCATCTGTATCCCAGATGATAGCCTGCGAGTCGCAAGCAAGAATAGTGTCGATGATGCCTTGTCCATATGTCGCTAGTGGGTTCCTGGTCGACCACACTACGTGACAGGGCACGCGCCTCTCCATGATGACTGGCATACAAGGTCCGATGCCAGAGCCAGTAGCAACAAGGACAATCTTCTTGAAAAGCGGCGCGATAGCTAGCACACCAGACGCTGGGTATCCTCGTGTCCAGATTGATGTTGGAGGCTTTTCGATAATTCGCTTGGTCCAGTCACCGGCTTTGGAGACTATGATCGAGAAGCCTTTACCGTTGGGTTCGGGAATAGCAGCAAAAGCATGCCATTCGACCATGGGACGGTCGGTAATACGCACGCCTCTCGAAGTACATGGCCCGGGAGTAATAAAATCGAAATGAAGGCGAACTGCATGCTTGGAGAGGGGCTCAGGCACAACGTTGACACGACGGAGTCTCGCCCACGGCAAGGCGATGCTAAGCGTGATCAATGAAAGCAAATAGATCGTCGGAGACCTGGCTAGCGCTGGTCCCAAGGGCCCAGTAGTAGTCGATGCTGTTGAGGTGATAACATGGGCCCAGACAAGAGCCACTGAGAACCAGCCCACGAAGCGATGTGCCCACTCAAACTGATCATGCATCTTCATACGTATGGTAGGATACGCCATAACCAAGATGAAACAAAGCAAAGTCAGGATGACATAACTCAGTGCAAGGACGACAGATTTGATAACTGGTTGGTCTGCTTCGAGGAGATAATCGCGTGTCGCCGACACAGTATACATGGCCCACCATACCGTGGCAGAGACAGCACAGCCAGAGTGTACTCCACCATTGTGATAGACGCGAGCAGCGTGTCTGCGGATAGACAGTGGAAAACTCGTGGGTACTCTGCAACAAATCCAGAACATGGCGTTGACGACATAATCCTGACGGCCCAAGACTGCAACGAGGAGGTTCGAAGCAACGGCTATGGCCAGATGCGAGGGTGATGGGAAGAAGTTGTTGTCGCGACTGGACCACAAAAGAACAGCAAGAACCGTAAGGTTCGCAATAAAGATGAATCCAAACAGCTTGCGATACGCTGAGAGTGCAGTATGGCGTACCCAACGCCAGCCATGAAAGCCGTTCTTGTCAGGCAGCTCATACTCTTCACAATCCAACTCTTCCTCATCAATAGAGAAAGTTTTCGAGTCCTTCTCCAGGTCTCTCTCAGTGATAGCGTACTCAGTCTTGACGAGAGTTCTATCACTTGAGCTACCCGATGACATTGACGGAGAATGAGGGGATGGCCAAACCGTCTGAGGACGTGGGCTGGCTGCGAGTGCTTGGTGCTCTGCGGTCGCATCTGCGGTGGCAATACTGTACAGAGCTTTCTTGTCAATCTTACCATTTGGTGTGAGTTGCAAGACTGGAAGGTGTCGCCATATAGTAGGGACCGCGTAGAATGGTTGACTTTTGCTGGTCGCCTTTTTCAATTCTGTCTCGTCGATGTTGACATGAGAAGAGTAGAAACCCCATAAGGCATCATCGATCTTCAATGCGCAGCCTTTGATTACTCCCGGGGTTGTTTCGATTGAACGGGATACTCCGTCAAGTTCCACTCGAAACCCCTGGATTTTGACTTGATCATCCTTCCGGCCAAGGGGCAGAAGGCTGCCGTCCTCGAGCCATTGTCCGAGGTCGCCAGTGTTGAACATCATGGTCCTACTCTGAGTCAGCCTGGAGAATTACAATTCATCATACAACGTATTACTTACCCATCTTGAGTGAACTTGTCCAGCTTATAACGTGTAGCTGTCAACTCAGGTAGGTTCAGGTAGCCTTTTGAGACACATCTACCTCCAGCCCACATGGTCCCCGGTTGCCCAATAGGAACTGGATTTTCGTCGTCATCCAGGACATAGACATTGGTGTTTGGGTTGGGCTTTCCTATTGACAATGTCGCACCCGGCGTGTGAAGATGTGCTGTGTTGAGGATGGTGATCTCAGTGGGTCCGCAGATGTTATAGAAATTGACATGAGGAGCCCATTTCTCGGCCAGAGCCAAGGGACAAGGCTCACCGCCGACTGCAATAGTATGAATGTTGGGAAAGTCTCTCACTTGTGGCATGTACTTGAGCACAACTGAGGGTGTTGCAATGACTGTGTCAACCCTTTGAAGACAGTCGGTCCAAAGCTCAAGACCACTGCCTCTGATGTGAAGGGTACCACCATTCATCATGGTCGCCAAAATTTCCCATGCACCTAGTCATCATTTGGTTAGCTTTTCTATTTCGACCTGGCATGATGTCTTACTTACACATGTCAAAAGCAACATTGAGCTGCTGGGCCACGTTTCTGCCAACGCAAATGCCAAGTCGAGATGGCTCTGCTAGCAGAGTATTCGTCACGTTTTTATGGCGCACGTCAACTCCCTTTGGCCGTCCGGTAGTTCCAGAAGTGTAGATAACATAGGCTCCGTCATCTGAGTTGACTTCTACCATGGGATGAGCGGGGTTGCCCACGCGCCAAAGTGCTGAGTGTCCGTCGAGATCAACCACGTTGACCTGTTTTCGTCTATCATTGGGTATACTCCGCATGACTTTGTCAAGGAACTTGGGAAGACAAAGCACGACAGGAGCGTTAGAATCGGAAATGTCGAACCCTAGGGTGTCATCTGTGACAATGCTACCATCCAATGGTACGTATTGTCCGCCGGCCTTGAGAACTGCGAGGATAAAAACAACCATTTCGATACAGCGTGAGTATACCAAGACGACGCGGTCACCGACTCTCAAGCCGAATGTGTTAATCAGCTCGTTAGCCAGCATGTTTGCACGTCGATTGAGTTCTCGGTATGTGATGGTGCTTCCATCATAGTGTCGGATGGCAGTAACTTCAGGATGCGCCAGCGCAACCGCCTCAAAGGCATGATGGACGACGTTGTAGGGAATTGAGCATTCAGGTCCCTTGCTGAATTTGTTGAATAGAACTCTATCCGCCAGGGAGAGGCTCTCCAGAGAGCAAAAAGAGGAAGAGGAAGACATAGTGAAGTTGGGTCTGCCTAAGACACTCACCACCGCATACTGCAGATTTCACGCAGTTCTCGTGCTTAAGTACTAGTTTTGGATTCATCCAAGTCTCATAATTGACTAACATATTGTCCAAGTTGGACAGTCCCTCGCTACCCTCCGAACTAGTTTCGGAATACGAGTTTAACCGCGGTCAATCTATTCACATACCGAATTGATTGATAACATCATATCTTAAGGACCTTCTGGGTCTGGCCGAATAAGGTTGCATTAGTTTCATCCTTTGGAACAAATGCATGTAACTCCGTGGGGGGAGCTACTCAAAGAGGAAACCAACCCGCCGCAATGACCAAGGCAATCGCCGTATAATATCTTCAAACCCTGTTTGTTTTAAGGCACGTATTTCAGGGTCTCCGAGATATACCCAAAACGAAACGGAGAATGTTCTGTTTCCGTAGATAACGGCGACGACACAGACCAGACTACCGTTCGGGGCGGGTCTCTATGCAAGGGCTCTGAGACGCATCTTGTTTATAGTTTTAAAAGCTTGGATTGGTGCCGCGCGGCTGCTTCATCAACTTCCATTTTTGTCAGGGAATTTCTTACTCATTTCATGGTAATCAAGTCAATTGCCAAAATAGTACCAAACCGGTAAACAAGCGTGCAGATCGGCAGTTTTCTTGCCTCAAATGCCGTGACGACCGTTGCAGATTCTGTGACAGTAGTGTGACTGCGTGGAAACGCCAGGAACTTCTGTTTCACACGACACATTTAGAGGCCAAGGTGTCATGTCATATCTGAATACCTCGGTAATCCATGGACCTGGTTTAACATTTGATCTTTTACATTATTCGGAATCACTTTTTCGTCGCTTTTCACAAGCAATTTCTAATCTCTCTCTCCAATCCGGCTTTTCCGGCGATTCATATTACGATGGATAATCTACAGGACCTCAAACTCTCCATCGACACCAACACCGGTGTCGGGTTAATCCAATTCAATAGACCGGCGAAGCGAAATGCTTTTGCACAAAAGACAATAGACGAGTTAGTGGCCACACTAACCTACCTCGACTCTGTGGATACTGTTCGCGTTGTGGTTGTAAGCGGGGGGCCAGATGGGCCATTCTGTGGTAAGTTGCTTCATAGAACGACGGTCAGGGGACTTTATTCTATTGCACGATGGAAAAGTCCTCTGGGATTTCTCATCGAGTGGCTGCTAATGAATACTCTGCTTGAATGCAGCTGGCATGGATCTGAATGAGCTGGTTTCGCTATCTACTTCCCAAGCCCATCAGATCTCGTTCCTCAAGGATTTGACAGAAGCGTTCGCTCGTTTCTCCAAGCCCATCATTGCTGCTGTCGTCGGCTTCGCTGTAAGTTCGATTGTTTACTAGAAATCTCTGCCGTTTCTTATACTAACGTGACTACAGCTTGGTGGTGGTTTTGAAATTGCTCTTGCTGTGAGTTCAGAGCCTGCAGACCTCATATTCTACCACAGACCCATCTGACTGACTAGTGCGATATCGTTTATGCCGCCGAAGATGCCAAGTTTGGTTTGCCTGAGGTAAAGATAGGAACGATACCTGGAGCTGGCGGTACACAACGACTGGCACGTGCTCTAGGAAAGCACAGGGTGAGTTATCCAATTTGCATGGACCCAGCTAGTTCCACTCAATTAACTGACCTCTATAGGCAATGGAGTTCATTCTGACTGGTGACAATGCGAGTGGGACAGAATTTGAGCGACTAGGACTTGTGAACAAAGTATTCCCTAGGTCGGACGTTCTTCCGGCAGCAACAAAGCTAGCTGAGAAAATTGCAAGTCTTTCGGGTCCAGTCATCGGATTAGCAAAACAAGCTGTTTTAACGGGTAAGTCATTTCTGCCTATGGTTCTTGACCTGCAAATCTTTGATTCGTGTAATTAATTCTTTCTGCAGTAGAAAACCATACCCTTGATGGTGGTATGGCTCATGAAAAAGCACTGTACTACTCAACATTCAGCCTGAACGACTTTCACGAAGGGATCACAGCATTCTTACAAAAGAGGTCTCCAGATTTTCAACATTCATAACCATGGGTGCATTAGATGTATAGATACCTTATTCAATATTCCTGTGAGAGATCAAGGCCACACATTTTTAAAAGATACGGTGTGCCTTTTACACGATACGGTATCATGCCTCACTCGCGAATGTGTGGCATGAGATGATTACTCTAACATCGATACGGAAATGCACACCATTCTTCCCAATATGATCTACGACACTTTTCTTTGTCCTGTGATTGTGGGTATTTTGGTGCTCCCTTGACGATTTCCATGATTACGTGCCTACTAAAACCATGAAGAAATATCTCCATCAGATCCAGACACGACCGAGACAGAAACTACCTGATGTGTCACGAGAATTCTGTGTCCTATGACCTGTCTGGAATCTGTGTGGTGCCGTTCTCGCAGCCTCTATCTGATGACGTAATTTGGTCACTCATTCTTCAGCCTGGTACCGGTAGCTTCAAGAGCTGCGGCCTCAGCGATTTATAGCTTGGTGGTGCTATTGCTAGTATCATATCACTGCATCATATAGTCGAAGTATATACCGGTCTTCTAACGCTACCCTATTTGGCGAATTATTTCAGAAAGGCCCATCGATCAACTTCCTTCTGGTGGAGGCTTGAGGATTTCGAAACAGCCATTGACGTAGGTATGGTCAGCCGCGCAGGAAGTGAATGGAAGATTAATAGTAAATGTTGAGAGAGTTAGTCTCGTTCATGCATCAGTTCCTACATCTGCCAAGGCTATGGGTCCAGTGTCGATGGCAGAAGAGGCACCACCTTTTGTGGCTTATTACCATAGGGATCCAGGTAAGAATTGGCCTGGGGGAAGTCTCGTGCTGCTTGATACATATAAAGCCAGGAAAAAGACCCATTCACCCAGGATAATGTTGTAAAGTTGCCGGCTCAGCTCGAATACTCGGCTCTGACTTTCCGATTTCAGCGCAAGAACAGGTTCGGGACCGAAGTCCTACTGCCAATGCCAGACGCAAGCTCATCACGCAAGCTCATCACGCAAGCTTTCTGATCATAAACCTCAAGCAAGTCCGCGACGTGCAATGTACGAAGAGAATACCAGGTAGTTTATTGGTCTGGTTGACTTCGATGTAGGGGCCTCAAGAGCATTTAAATTGCCCACAACACCTATAGGCCTTGTATAAGCATGGCTCGTAATATACCACGTTATGGAAAGTCAAGTATTCAGTTTTCACATCAACCCAATCTCTAATCTCTCGTCTCGTCAGCCATAACACATCGTGGAGCGAATGATCTGGTTGTCAACGTGACTGTGTCAATAAGCAACCGTGTAACCTCAAGGCCAGCACGTTGCACAGTTTCAAGACGCGATCAAAACATTCCATCTGCATCGCTATCCTCACGGTGTCTTATTTTCTTTCCTATTCGAATTTCTCCGAGCTGCATCCTACTGTGGCACGCGTCGCGCGTCGCCAATTTGTCTTACTCAAAAGCCTCCGCCAGTCATACATCTAAACCGAACAATGCCTCGCAAAGAATACTTCAACTGCGAAATCTGCCACAAGAAAGCCTATTGGACCAAATACTATCAATAATACCACCTCAAGTCTCACACTTTCGTAAGCATGTATTGGCAGAAAACATCACGCAACTCATCTAACTGTTAGTCCAGGTTGACGGTGATATGACCCTTGGGTAGTCAAAGTGAAAGAAATAAAAGGCGCAAGAAATCACAAAAAGATTTCCTTGAAAGATGCAAAGACCATCCCGATGAACTTGCGTGCCTCGTGAGACGAGTTCTGCTGTTGAAGGAATCGAGGCCTGTCGAGTTTCGACACAAGGGTGGCCGTTTCGAGGCTGGACCTCTGCAGGGCCCAGATCACACGGAGGGAATACCTGACATGTTCTATACATCCGGCGGACTTAAGCCACGCTTCGGATAGATGCTGGGCTTCGAAAATGATTTGTCTGGTAGTGGACAAGACCTCCAGCCTATGCTCGAGCCTCCAGCCATGCCCTCACAGCATGCATCTCGCCCCGGTCAGAACTAGACCCTGACAAACGAAAACAAGATTCCCTTCACTACCATCGCCTCTTGTCACCGGAGTCGCAATCAATGCCGAAATCGGACGTGCCCCGGTATATCAGGTGGCAGCCTAGGCGACCCCTCCGGTGATTCCGGGCAAAAAGCAAGGAGGCCTCAGCTCAACGTCCTAGGCTTGTCACTACACTAAACAAATAAAAATTGATGAAATTTGTCGATTCTTGGTTCCAGAAGTCGCGCAACGATTTTCTGGGGGTTCTGGCATAGGATCTTTTCGGGCGTTTCGTCGTAGGGCAATATTTTCATGAGCCAACCACATCAAACTTACACCGATGATCTGCAAATGTGTCCTAAGAAACGCAGTCACAGTCACTCCGACGGCTTCCGTGAGCAGGTAGCTCAGCCACTAACCATCGTACTCAGTTCTGGGTCCTATACGTCTCTCACGGAGGCTCGAAATACGTTCCAACGTTCCTAATGGTTGCATCAGCGCCCGTCGAGGTCATACCGGAAACTCCACAGCAATCATAGTGGAGACGGCAATATTTTCTGAGATCATATCGGTACGGGTCAACGATAGACCGATGACATCATCGCCAACAAGGTACCATCGCTGGTTTTGGAATAATTACACGAGAGTGAATAACAATGGCCGACTCAGGTGGCCCCAATTCCTTGATCTTTAGTTGGGTAACTCTGTGAGGGTATAACATAGCTATTTCGATAGGAAATAAAAAGCATAATATCAAAGCCCAGCATCGGAGATTTCAGGCAATCCTGTTGTCATCTTGTCCTGCTTTCCAAAATACTACCCCCTGCATTTGTCAAAACAAGAACATATGACGAAGACGAAAAAATCAAAACGTGAATACAATGCCATGACCATTTAATGGGTCTAATATTCTTAACACTGATATATAGAGAGCTGTAAAATGTTTATGGGTCTTTGGAATCGTGTGATAATTGTTCTGGCCACTGGGTGTGGGTGTAGGGTAGCTTTCACCCTGATTACATTCACGCAAGTCAATATAGTCTCTAAGTTAAGTCTATGATAGCTGATCTCGATGATGAATCAACCCACAATAAATACCAAGTGCATATTGGATTATCCTCTGGTTGAGCTTTTACAAGTCTGATTATTATGTCTCACGATAACTAGTTGTTTAATCAAACGGTGTTAACTCTCGATGTCACACGCAAAGCTTCTCGGCTAATGTCTTCCAGTTATTTCATGCGTTACAGGGTGATTTCCTGCATAACTGTATCTCTTCGTTTATAGGATGACTCGTCTTTAGTGAATAAGTTCTCCGTTAGCTGCGTGACTACATATCCGCGGACTTAAGATCACACATTCTCACAAGAATCGAGACTGGCTCGGAAAGTTCACCCATTAGGACGTGATATAATTAGTAACGTCGGAACGGCCGGGTTACACTAAGAAAGATACCTTTCTACACGTTCAGCCCAACAAGTTCACAACATTGTTGGATGGATTGCACAATGTCATCAGCTGATGGCGCGCACTGGTGTCTCCTGAGTCCTGACCTTTTCGGCTCAAAGGGCGGAATAGTTTAGTGATATTGCAAGCGCTAATTGTTGGATCAGCGATGAAAACAAGATTAATTGTAGTAAATACGAGAGCCTCAACACATGGCGGTCTGCTGTGTTTGCCCCCCGTTAGCCCGTGTTTATTTCCCTCCAATGAGCGATCAAATGTGGACCAGCCCTGCCAAGCCATCTTGGTCCCTTACCGCGAACTAAGGCTTAGATTGGGAGGTGCATCTATAGTTCCCCCGTAGTCAAGCCTCACCTAAAGCAAGACACGGGACGATTGGCGCAAGAAACGCCCAGTACCTGAGCATCCTGTCTCCTTACATCAACAGAGCCCTATTCCCCAATCAATTGTCTTGACTTAGCTGCACCTGCTACAACACGGCTCAGCGATGGCGTTTGCCGTCCCGCGGCAACTCGTTTAATCTAATCTTTGATGTGCCCAAAGGGCTTAGTTCACCTATCCTGACCCACAATTTCATCGCCAAGCCAATCGATCAGCAGAGCTAACCCCAGCTGACGGCGGTGGGGAAGATTAGCTTCAGGGGTAAGGGGTTCTAGACAGTCCTAGCGAGCATCATTGACAAACATCAATGACCGCTAGCACAAGCTCATTAATTGGGTTTGTAAGCCATTGTCATAGCTATACGAACATCACAACATAACGCTCCAATCAGGGCCAATCATGCAAGTGCTCAGCTGAAAAGCACGGTTGAACTTGCCGGAGCACCCATGGCCCCTGATCACACCAATTGCTTACCGACTGGGCGCCAATTGCAATAGCTTGTTCTTTTAGAGTTTCCCGGTTAAGACAAGTAAGCTTGAAGCTAGCCATTATGCTATAGTTAGTTCATCCAAGTAGATCTAATCCAACTACCGATGAGCCTGGGCGCGAGTCGAAAAATCACTACCGCCACCAACCGCCAAGCGAGATTATAGCAACATCGCGGGACTTTTACACGAGCATGTCGTCTTCCACAACCTGAAGTGTATGCAACTTGGTCGACAGCCAGACATATAAGAACAGTCTTTCCGGTTCCTATCACTCTCTTTCTATTCCTCATCCACACGCTCTTTCACGGTCTTTACCCATTTCTTCTCCACGCTCACTATCAACGAGACAAAAGTCCTTCTTACTCTCCCTTTCTTCTTTCGGCAAATTATCCCACAACATCTATCAACATGAAGCTGTCTGCTGTCACCCTTCTTACCCTTGCCACCGGCATCCTCGCCGCCCCCGTCGCCGAGGCCAATGCTGAGGCTTCCTACGGCAACTACGAGGCTCCCAAGGAAGTGAACCACTACGAGAAGCCCAAGGCTCATCATGAGAAGCCCAAGCCTAAGCATCATAGCTATGAGCACCCCAAGCCCAAGCCTCACTACGAGCAGCCCAAGCCTCACCACGTGAAGCCCAAGCCTCACCACGAGAAGCCCAAGTACACCAAGCCTGAGTACAAGAAGCCTCACCATGAGAAGCCTAAGCCTCATCACGTGAAGCCCAAGTATACCAAGCCTGAGTACAAGAAGCCTGAGTACACCAAGCCTCACCACGAGAAGCCCAAGCCCAAGTACGAGCAGCCCAAGCCTCACCACGAGAAGCCCAAGCCCAAGTATGAGCAGCCCAAGCCTCACCATGAGCAGCCTAAGCCCAAGCCTCACTACGAGCAACCTAAGCCTAAGCCTCACCACGAGAAGCCTAAGCCCAAGTACGAGCAGCCCAAGCCTCACCATGAGAAGCCCAAGCCCAAGTATGAGCAGCCTAAGCCCAAGCCTCACCATGAGCAGCCCAAGCCCAAGTACGAGCAGCCCAAGCCTAAGCCTCACCACGAGCAGCCCAAGCCCAAGTATGAGCAGCCTAAGCCCAAGCCTCACCACGAGCAGCCCAAGCCCAAGTATGAGCAGCCCAAGCCTAAGCCTCACCACGAGCAGCCCAAGCCCAAGTACGAGCAGCCCAAGTCTAGCTACACCTCATACTAGATTCGCTTCGGGCGAACAAAAGATAGAGGCAGCTCGTACGTTGGTGACCTGGTGGATGACTGAATCCATCAGCTACTACGGGAAAATGGAATTGGCACCGCAAGCGAGCGTCCAAGGAGACTTGGCACTTGTCTCTTCACAACTTGCAATTCCAAACGAGCGAGGTTCTATTGCGGGCCTGAGCGGACTGATTTTCGGATGTTTATAATTCTTGGCTTACTCTTTGTACACTCTCCCTATCTAGTATTTGTAATTAGCACAATAGCGTATTAATGAGCTGATTCTGCTTTCTCCTATGTCTGCTATAAGCTGATCCCAACTAACTGAATAAGTTCTGATTGTGCAAATAGCATTCGTGAATCGCCAATATCTGCTAGACTAAAAACTGCAATTTATCCTTCCTACAGTCGGCTTCCATCTCGGAATTATCGTAGATACTACTCAGCTTTCAGTCACAATTCGGCCCTTTGGATCTATTAGATCGCAGTTACTTTACAACTGCTAGATCCGAATCATTCACCCATAGCTTCCTTGCTCTGCCGTGAGACCCCGGTTGCGTCCTAACTGTAGTCGAGTTCCTTAACGATCAATTTCAACCCGTCGTCTAAGAGGGTGTAGAAAAGACGACAGACTTGACTGTACAGAGAGCTGTCTCACTTCACTTTGGTCCGAACTGAGGATAACCAACCCGCTTCCTATTCAAGTCCTCTCCAATTCTTCCACGTTCAAGCCGAATTCTAACCTTGTCATTGTTAGCGATTGACGTTAGCCACAGATCAGTCTGAGACACTCTAGTCAACGAAGAACTCGGGGTTCACTGCCTTCATGTTCATTGAAGGTGGTATACTAATTCTGTCTCATACAAGTCTCAGCTATCGGCCGATATTGAACTGCATAGGAGAACGCTTTACGTTGGACAATTGATGTCTGTTAGATGGATGAAAGAATAACAACGATATCCAGGGGGGTAAGCAGAGAACTTAATTTAACAGCGATAGGGCATTCTCTGTTGAAGACGAACCACTTCGCTTGTATGCCTGCCTCGCTTGTGAAGTCTGAAAGCTGTGGACGTCTTATCAGTTTCACACTGTACTACCACATGATACTCGCTTGTTCAAAGGGCTACTAGTCTAAAGCATTAAACCCCATTTGAACTTGCCTCTGTATAATGTTTCTGAAGAGCTTCGCAGACACTCTTGCATCCAGTAACAGATGTTATGGACCGGTATCGTAGACATTTCACGAGGAGCGGCAGAAGTGTGAAATGATAAGACACGACCGATGAATAAGAAAGAGCGTGTTCAGGACACGACTCGGGGTTTGAAACCATAGTTGTCCACTCCAATGGCGCTGGTGAGATAAGACCGCACTGGAGGTCGATGGAGCAGCGAAGAATTGTCACAAACGTGTAAGGTGATGGTAAGACGATAATGTGATATATTCAATGAACTTCACTCACTCTCCAATCTCTCATATCAGTTTATCTCCTTATAGCCCCCGCGCACTGGGCTGCGTAAAAGTCGAACCCGTGCGTTCCATCCGCTTGCAAACTTGGTTCACCTCGTGGGCATTGCTAGGATGTGCATGAGCCCTGGTAATCCTCTAAGATAGTGTAGATCTGGCAGCTGATGCCGTCGGATTTGAAAAATACACAATTTCTCATTCCAAAACAAGTCTGGCAACAACCCTTGGCGTTAACTTGCTTAACCAAGGATTGTTCAACGGCATTGCTCCTCAGCCCGTAATACAGCTTGAGCCCGTCTACGTCGCCACAAACATCAGCCTCCACTGTAGTCGTCGCAGTGGCACTTTCTGTCGAAGTGACGGTATCAAAGTGAGCTGCGGACTCGGTCACAGTCATCATTTGTGTGTTGACTTTAGTCGTTACGGTTCGATCCGTCTGAGTGACGGTTGTACCGCTAGTTGTGGTAGTTTCAGGAGCAGACAGGGTCGGGCCCTCAACTAACGTGTAACGATATCAACCCTCTTGATGACCTTTCGTACACCGCCGAACTTGTAAACTGTGCGGGTGATAGCGGGTTTGTGGGTGGTAACAAGAGCTGTCCTGACAGGAGCAGCCGCTGTCGAAGTGAGGAAGCAGACTACTGACTATAAGTACAGTATCAAATAGGACAGGAAGATTGACTTACAGCATGAACTAGGTAGTGGTTGATTCTTGACATCCCTCCCAAAGGGGACTGCGCGTTTGACTGGCTCTGGGTCACAGGTGGCCCTGCGCCTACCTGGAACTGTCTCAGTTGATGTACTGGTGCTGTTGAGAGTGTTAGTCAAGAAAGACATTCAAATCATCAGCTGACTAAATATTTGTACCTAGTAACAGTAGTGGTTACTGTACCGGATGAGATCTCGGTTTTGGTGGTTGTTTTAAGAGCAGTGGCGGTAGAAGTATCAGTTCGAGCGACAGTGACGATCTTTGTCGAGGTAGCAGTGAGCCTAATCGTAGGTTGTGTTTTACTGGGGAAGATTAATTAGTACTCATAACCGTTATACATGCGCTCAGATGGTGTACATACGGCTTGCCGGTCTTGGTAGTAAACTTGAAGACCTTTTTAGTGACAGGCGCAAGCTGTATAGTCTTGACCTTGTTAACGGTGGGGCGGATCACGCGAGTTGAAGTGACGGTTTGTGCAGGAGGCTTGCATGTCGCGACGTCGATATACCGTTGGGCTGTATATGGTTAGCTCAGTCTTCATTCGCTTTACGCTTTGTTCATACCAAGTAATTGTCGGCATGACTTGGCATCCTTCTCGGATGTATATTTTGAGTATGAAGTGGAATTCTAACACGTAGCTGGCGTCAAAAAGGCCGTGGCGACGACCGCGTATCAAACAAATACATCATGGAATTTCATATTGCGATGGTCAACTCGAATGCTTGACAAGAAGTGGCTGCCGGTATGAAAAGCCAACGATCTTGTGATCTATTAATTAGCTATCTGGTAGATTTCTTGCCACTTCGGGCGTGCCTACAACTACCCTTACACTATTGATTTCTTGGACATGATCGTTCCCTATCCACATCCTGGTATCGGACCCATGCGGCTACTAGCTAAAAGAACGAAGAACACAAGTCCCCTATGCACTGATAGAGCTAGCTCCTTACTAAATGGGTTAGATATTGAGAATACTTAGGCTTCGAGATCGTGATAGCTGAATCGTCCTTCTGTTCTGGACCGCTGGGTGCATGTAAAAACTGAGGATTTGCCTAGCGCGAACTATAGGACACCTTCAAAAATTGTCGATGTGGAGGGGCTAGAGGAGGCAAGTACTTGATAATACTTTCCAACTCTCGTTCCCTGCCGCGATGCTGATTAATTGGGTCTTGGATGAACAGCGTGCGTTGGGCAGTAGATGGACAGCCGAAGCCTGGCAAGATCACCGCCAACAGCCCTAGTCGTGCCCCAATATTTGCACTGGCCAGGTGCTATTGAACAGGCTTAGAAGGATCGACAAGTTCATTTCAGCTCGGTTTTGTATTTGACTTTTCGAGTAGTTACCACAATGAGGGAATCTGCCATTTTGCCTATATCATCCCAATAGTGATTGTTCCAGTCGACGGGTCTTGGTCTTGTTTGATACCACCAAATAAGCATCAATAACACACAAGCACGGGATAGGAGAGTCAAAGGCAATCTTCCATGTGGCGAAGGCACGGTCGCAAGTGGCGAAGATCCATGATTGACCCCTGCAGACTTAGTGACCAGACAGATCCTAGACCAAAGGACTGGTGTTGATTCTGATCTGCAACATTTTCGCGTTTCTTTTCATGGAAGCACAGGGGCCACAAGGTACCGACTGACCGACCAGCAATCTTGGTGGATCATCAGCTCATATCTCCATGAGCTAAAACAAATCCTTAATATATATAAACAGTTTTGGGATCAGTTTTACGCAATGTCGAAATTTTAATAGTGTTTGTGCGACTCAAATGGTTAGTATCCATTTAAACCCGCTTACACGACACGGCGTTGGCGCTGACAATTCTCTCGGGAAGATTCATTCTTCCCTGATATATCCTTGACTTTTTGATCAATTAAGAAACATAATATTTCGAACATTTAGAGCTAATCCATTTACACAGGTAATTCCAATACAAACGTAATTACAAAGCAACAATACGCTACTCAGTGTAGTGCCTACTTTCGGTTCTTGATGATGTCATCGGCAATCTTCTCAGCAAAGGCATAAATAGTGCTTTGAGGGTGACCAGGGGGCAACAAGGCCATAGAACTTGCATCGACGACTCTCAATCCTTCAACACCAAACACTCGGGCAAGGCTATCGACAACAGCCATGTCATCCCCCTTCTTACCCATCTTACAAGTGCAAGCAGCATGCCATACAGTCATGAGAGAATCTCGAACCATATCAAGGACCTCTTCGTCTGTCTGTACATCCTTTCCGGGCCAGTACTCAGAGCCGATTGAGATGGACTTCAACTCCTTAGTAGCCCAGACGTCTCTCATTCTTCTAAACCATGCAATTGCAGCTTCTTGATCAGCTTTGGCTGTTAGCCAGTTGGGGTTGATGATGGGCTTATCTAAGCCTGAAGCTGATGCGATGGTGACATTTCCGCGGGAGACGGGAGCTACCATCGCACCGAGCATAGTCGCATACTGCTTTCCATCCAAAGGTTGCTGAAGAATCGGCCAATGAAAATTGCCAAGGAACCCATTCGCACCCAAATACTCAACTTCGGGCCAATCATCCGGGAACTCGGTAAAGGCTTTCTTGGTTTCGGAAGAGAAATTGGTCCGGTATTTCTCTGGTAGTTTCTCCCAGCCGATGAATTCGATGATATTGGAAGTCAAAGGACCACTCTTGGTAAGAGCGTACTGGGTAAGGGCTTTTACTAGAGAAACAGGAGACCGCAGCACCGCATTGAGGGTTTCAAAGTTGACTTGGTACGAAGGTCCGAAAAAGATGTGATCCCACATGTTTTGGCCGACGCCCTCGAGGACGGACACAGGCTCGATATCGAACTTGTTAAGAGTCTCCTTGGGTCCGATTCCAGAGACCATCAAGAGTTGTGGCGACTGGAATGCACCAGCGCTGAGGATAACTTCTCGCTTGGCTTTAAGAGTATATTTTACACCCTTGAAGCTAACCTCAAGTCCATTGGCCTTCTTGTCGCTGTCAAAAAGCACCTTGGTGGCTTGGGTTCTGGTAAAGACCTTCAGGTTATCCAGACCTTCGGACTTTGCTTTGTAGATATACTCGGTGGATGAACTCCTCGTCGCTGTCTTGGGGTCGATCGTCGTTTGGGTATAGTGATAGCCGAGCAGCTCGCCGCTGTTAAAACCGGAGATACTCTTCAATCCGACAGCCTTCAATCCTTGTTCCAACCAAGTTGCCCACGCGGAAACCCAAAAGGTGTAGCTAACTTGTACCGGGCCACCGTCAGGTTTGGTCTTGAAGTCTTCAGCAATGTACTTGGTGCCGGCAGTAGCATTTGCAGGGCGCTTGCTCGTGTTGGGAGGGGTGAACGTCGTGCTGTTCTTGAAGTACGCTTGGAAGTTTTCGAGTCTGTTCCAAACGAGATTAGTATTATGTCAAAATTAGTATAATCAGCAAAATACCTGTAGCTGTCATCACCGACAAGATCTGCCCATCGATCATACGTGCCAGTCGATCCTCGATGATAAATCATAAAGTTCAAAGCTGATGAACCACCAAGACATTTTCCGCGGGCATAGTGGAACTTTCTGTTATTCGCACCAGCCTGAGGTTCTGTTTCGAAAACCCAATCGACCGTGGGGATGGAGTCCAATGTGCTGGAACCTGTTCCAATGATGTCGCCTCCAGGTGCAGTGCTCAATACTGGCTTGCTGATTTCATAGAAACCACCAGCCTCGATGATGGCGACTTTGTAGCCAGCCTGAGCTAGACGCGTACCTATAACATTTCCTGCAGTGCCACCTCCTGCTACCAAGTAGTCAAACTCCTGATCTTTGCCTAAAGTGCCACCAATAGCTCCTAGAGTAGCCTCGGTAAGCCCATCCCCTTTGAGAAGAGAACCTACGCTGTTGTAGAGGGGGGATAAGATGGGGTTGGGAAGATCGAGGCTGGCGGCATGATGGATAAGAGCCAGCGAAGTGCACGCCGACAGCAAGAATGAACGCATTGCGATAGTCGCGAAGTGAGATGGAGTGACAAATCTGGTGATCTCCAGAGTACAAAGCCCAACCCAGTTGTTCTTTGACTCTTATATCTAACCCGGGTGATGCATCTGCTGTCCCACTCCCCGCCCACATACCGTTCTAGGCTTGTCTCGTTTTGTGCTTAGTATCAAGTTTTGTGGACAAGTTCTTCAGCTGTCAAGATCACCGACCTATCAATCTAGGATTTTGTCACGGGACAGATCACACCCGAGCCAGCAACAGGGGTTCTTTTCGTATTAATGGAGATGTTTATATAAAGTAGACTGTCCTCCTGGCGATCTTCCCCCATTACGGATGTCTAGCCCTACTAGGGTAAGATACCCGCGTGCTAGTGATCAGATCATTTGTTTCAGGGCTTTCTCGATATGGAGACAACGCAAGGGTACTTCATCAGCTCGCATATGTACCAATAAGAAAGCTGTATGGCAAGCCAAATGGTAAGCGGCAGTTCATACTCTGACGAACCAAGTTTGCTTGGTCCACTTCAGCTATGGAGTTGGGGCAGTACTAGTATGTGGTGCGCAAAGCACTGGTTCAACAGTTAAGCCTTAAGTGGCATATATACCGGGCACTACTCTTCTATAGCAATGTTTCTTTGTTTCATCTTCTAAGCTCGCGGAAAGCCCTGTCATCTGTACGAGGCATGTAATAACGACCACCGTTTCCCTATTTATTGGCTCCCCAGACGAGATTATAACTAGAAACCTCAGGACATAGGTAGATCTATCAAAGAGGCTGAGCAAAAGTACAATTGTAAAAATATGTTAAAGTTGAAAGACTCCCTATATTCACCAGATATCGGCTGGCGCTAAACCAAAAGTTATGCGCTTTATACGTCGCTCTTTCTGTTTAATGTTGTCAGTCCTCTTTTGTAAGTCTTTCTGCAAAGCGAGCAAAGACGACATTCATGTCAATGATTAAAAAGATGGTGGAAAATCTCCACTGCCTATTTTCCAACCTTTTGACTCTGCCTCTCCCTTGCGGACCGTTTGTGATAGCGGTCGTGTAACGCTGGCCCCGCCCAAGTTCCAAGATCACACGACCAGACCCACACGGCATCGCCCACCTTCCCTTTGGCAAGCCTCAGCCCAATACCATCATTGGACTTACCCAGCTTCTCTACTGATGTTGCTTATAGCCTTAAATGAAGCATAGGGGCCCGCCTTCAACCTTGGTAAAGAACCCCCCCCCCTTTTAAGCATAATAACCCTATGCCTACCTAGCTTCTCCTATGCAGGAAACAGCTAACATATAGATTTTTAGCCAGATCTACCTTCGTTCAAGCGAATCCGCTAAACATCTTTTCTTTCCATTACTTGGAGAAGCGCTATTAGGGTAATTCTTATCTGATTTCCCCAAAGCGACATGGCACGGGAGATATTTGGCCATGTCCCGGCCTTATCTTATAAAATTACGGCCCCGCCATTTTCTGTCTAGGTTCAGTCCTTCCACCTGTCTCTGATATGCTCAATTGAGTACGACGACATAGCTAGCTGATCACGATCACAGCTACTTATTTCTCCCATGGTATACACTGAAGGAGAATTCAATAAGCGCGGCTCCATATACTCTGTAACAGGGTTGCTTTTTCTGTTGACTATCTCAAACAGGGTGATTGAGCGATATGCGATATCTGCATTACAATTGATTTGGTTCATTTGGGGAAGCGCCAAGCCAGCCTCAGGCAGAATTACTCGAAATGCTTCACCATTAAACGTAATATGATCAAATAAGAATCCCGGCTCCAAGGTTGTAGGATTGGGGACCGGTTTGCTCAGCAGACCGAACAACGTAAGACACATCCACTTGACCGTGACCCTACCACATAGGACTTCAACTTCGGCCATCTTCTTTTTCAATGTAGAGTTTGGGCTTACAATATGTAGGGATTGTTTGGGAAATTATCGTGCTTGATATAACTCCACAAACCATTCAACAAGACCGCCACCAAAGGGATGGCACTAATGTCAGCTAGCCACCCAACGCCACCAAGAACAGTGAAACCCTGCTTCCACCTGGGCCCAATAAGCATGCAGGTATTCAATAGTGTACGGTCAGCATTCGCATCGTATCATATGAATCGACGCCATGTCACTGAATTGGAAAGGATGATCGGTTCTAGGCCCAGAACACCGCCTGGACCGCCCGTCAAGCGATTGGGAGCTATCACATTGCTGGCAATGGCATGTCGTGAGGACAATCCTAGATTTCAGCTCTCATTTTGGTAGCTGAACTGCAGCCTCATCCATATACGGAAAATAATCACTGTTGTTTTGACTATTGTGAGGGCTGATTGGCGGGATTTGCGCCTCATCCTCGCAGACCCAATTCCGCAACAGTCAAGTGCGAAGCCTGGGCTTTACCAACAGAGCCTGGGGTAAGACAGATTTGAAAATTTAAAAGACCATCCCTCCCCTGAATTAGCTATCACTTTCTCTGCTACATTCCCTCCAAAAGTCACACGAAACCTGGCCAGCAATCATGTTTAAGCGAGTATTTGCCAAGGCCTTCACTCCGGTCTACCGGGGTCGCTTGGTAGGCATGTGTGCTGCCCTCGGTTTTGGAGGCTATGGTTTGTATAGGGAAACCCCAAGATACGTCGATATTACAAAGGCCGAAGAGCAGTTTCATACGTCTTCTGCCCACCCTGTTCCGGAAGGCTATAGACCATGGTATATCCGCAACGATTATCCCACCTCCGATATACTGAAAGCTCAAAACAAGGCCAAAAAGAAGATCACTGGGTCTGGTCTCCCTGCACTTCCTCTTCCTGGTTATGGTGATGACTTTGAGGGAGAAAACGCTCCGTGGCTAAAGATCGATTTCAAGACTCAGCCCGAGCTTTACGCCAAGACCATCAAAGAGTACTGTTTTGACGGTATGGTACCTGCCGACTTTCGACCACAAGAGAATAAGGTACGCGACTGGTATCATGCTCCATGGATGCATTACCGTGGACCCAAGTCGGGAGGGAACGAGCGCGAGCCACTCCATGGGTTGACTTTTGAGAGAGTGACTCCCCAGTACGAATTTGCTCGCACCCAAGATACTTGGTTACAGAATTGGGCTTGTGGATTCTACAACGCAACTGGTGACAACCCTTTTGATTGATTATTGATACTCACATAATCTAACTCTATTCCAGGAGCAACTGTATTCGGCGATATGTGGAAAAACCCTGCCGCACCAGACTTTACGAATAACAAGCACTTCCCCGTAGGAACTTGCGTATTCAAGGTATATAGCCATGCCAGATGTTCCGCTGTATCCAATGGCAAGACTGAGTCTGACAAGAACTATAGATATTGCTCAACAATGCCACAGATAAGCAGCTGCCTAATATGGTGGGCTCACCAACGATGGATGCTGTAAGCTGCACGCATGTTTACTAATTAGATAGTGAAACTAACTTTGCCCAGGTGATTTGTAGCGCTTCTACAGACGATCCACCACCCAAAAATGGCATGAATCGCAACAAAGAGCCTTCCCCGGTCCGGCTTATCCAAGTCGATTTTGCAGTCGTGGATGAACGCGCGCCAATCGGGTGGGTGTTTGGCACCTACATGTATGACTGTGAAGTAGATGACAAGGAAGTGTGTAAATCATTCTGTCGTATCGTGGTGGCCAATAATCACACTGCTGACAATTCTTTAACTTCCCCAGCCTTGGAACAGACTCACCCTCGTTGGTCTGCAGTGGGGAAATGACCCTTGGTTAACTCAAGCAGTCCACACCAATGATCCAGAAGCGAAACCAAAACAATCTTGGATAAACCCAAAGGCCGAAGATTGGAGAAAAGTTCTTGCTGGTTCTCGTCCATCTTGGGGCTGGAACGGTCGCATGAATGGACCCGCCGACAACTACATCTCAGCATGCGCCTCGTGCCACTCAACAGCCTCACGCGATGTGATGAAACTTAACGGCAAGAAACTAGGCATTGTACCCCCAATGAAGGACGAAGATGGTAAGAAGGTGCCAGTAGATGATGCCGAGGTCATGCTCTACTTCCGCAATGTACCCCCAGGTGTTCCTTTTGACGAAGGTCTGGATCCCAAGGACCTGTCAAGATATGATCTCAAAGACCCAAAGCTCGCAAGCAAAACCAAGAGCGCCGATTATTCGCTTCAGTTACAGGTTGGATGGGCGAACTTCAACCTATGGCAGCAGAATAACCAGCCAGTAGTGGAAAAGACTTTGCGTGGAGTCAGATATGTGGTTGGCCTCGAAACGGATCCGGCAGATGTGTCTCAAAGAGATCTACTGAGGCAGGGTCCTGAGATGAAATACGAAAAGAGGAAGTAAGTTGGCAAGGGTGTAGGCTATACTATTTAAGGAGAACATCATCACGCTCTCAAGGTTTAATTGTATGTCCCCACGTATTCACATTTTGTTTTTGGCATCATGTTGCTCTGTAAGCGCGATTTCTACAAGTGAAGTAAGTGGTGAAACACAATCATCGTCTCAGCATGCACTAAGCTAGTAAAAGTCTTGATATGAGTGACTCCCTATACTAATCACGCTAGCGTCAATAATCCTACTGAGATCAATAAAATTCTATTTTCCCGTGATCTACTTGAGGACTGACTTCATTCTAAGTCTTGAACTGTCCAAACCATATACTATCATCAGGCCTCATCCCAGCCGTCACACCCTCAAACATGCACATCTCTCGATGTTCAGGCTCGATCTCCCATTTCTTTGCAACCTCAGAACGCACCAACATCTGCATCACCATCCCAGACTCCGCATGCCAAGTATTATGACAGTGAAAAGCCCAAAGGCCAGGGTTGTCAAGCACAACACGAATAACAGCCCACGCATACCCCTCCACAGTGATTGTGTCCCTTCTAAGCGGGTTCTCTAATAATTTATGCTTCTCAAGATATCCCTGCAACTCAACGGGGGATGGTGGATATCCATCTCTGCCCTGCAGTAGGACAAAGAACTTGTGTCCGTGGAGATGGAAAGGGTGGGCGCCATCGTCAAAATTGTTGATAGAAATGTCTATCGTGCGAATGCCTGTTGTCTCTAGAACAAACTCATTGTGGCGGTCAAATACTCTCTCGTTAACTGCGATAGGTTTGTTATTGGACGCGCTTTGGACCCCAACGTCGAGAAACCGATGTAACGATGGGTGCGTAGCATTCGGATGCCATGTTGAATCATTAAAGAAGCCCCTTGCTAAACGCCAGTCACCAATCTCAAAATTTGCACGCAAAACGATGACTTCGTCTGTTGGGGGTGGGGATATAGCCTCAACAGGTCGCAGGGCAGTGGTATTTAGGTCTCGGCAGATAACCTCAATTGCGTCTGGCCATTCTTTGCTCGTTGGGTTTCCAGGAAAGGTCTTCGTTTCCTGACCCTTGTAACGAATGATGGCCTTTGTTTCGGCTTGTAGACGTTCATTCTCGTTCTTGAAGCAATGCTTCACCATTCGAGCTCTCATCCAAAATGCTGAACTAGATGTGACATTTGTTTCTAGCACCACGCTGTATCGTTGTGCAGGGAGGATGTTGAGTCGGTGGATTGATTCCGGGTGCACATCCGTGCCGTCAACTTCAGTTACATAAAACGGGTGTTCGTCAAACTGGATTTGAAACTCAGCGAATGCACCGACGTTGATGATGCGGAGTCTGTGGCGTTGGCCAGCTGCTAAATCGATAGATGGTATCGAGACATCAGTGTCGTTGCAGGACCAGCCCTCGAAATCGGCACAATCGCGAAGACCACGACCGTTGATGAGACCGTTATCTGGGACCGGCTCGTTATTCTCTTGATCCGGAGCGAGATATTCCATAAGGAGCTCCGAGGTCAGATTGTGATAATGGTCTTGAACCATAACAACTCTGTCTGATGAGTAGTCTATCTCTTGGAGACTTTTCTCCTTATGAGAGTGCACTACCATGGGGCCTAATAGACCATCGGATGCTTGCGCGCTATGGTGAGCGTGATACCAATATGTTCCATGTTGCCCTCGAACTTCGAACTGGTAAGTGAATGTCGAATTCGGGGCGATAGGACATTGGGTGATTCCCACAGTGCCATCCATGGCATTGGTGCCGTTCTGGAACATGCCGTGGAAGTGTATCGCTGTCGCATTGGAGGCGCGATTCTTGACGTGAACCACAATCGTATCACCTTCATTGCATTCTACCAGTGGTCCCGGATACTGGTTGTTGATAAGCAACATTGGCCTGTAGACTCCGTCTGGATTGAGTGTCGCTGAGTCGATGGTCCAAAAATACTCTCTTGTAGTAGGAGGTGCATCGAACTTCCATGACGGTGAGAGTATATACTCTTCAGTGTCGCGAAGCTGCGGTGTCACGGGAATATCTTCATGGTGCTTGGTGATTTCTGGTGTTGCAGCCGGCTTCGGCTGTTGAGGCTTTTCCGAATGGGCATCGTTGTGTGTGAAGGATGGGATTTGATGGCTCAGAGTGAATGCAGCTAGAAGAAAGATCGAAACCACGCATGCGACAGCGATGAGGAATCTTGACCACGAGGTCTCACTCTTTTTGTGGATGGTCTGTTCTGACTTGAAGGATTCGTTGTCGGAAAGAACCCGTTGATTCGGAGACTCGATATTATCTTCCAGACTAACCCAAGGTGATTTCGGACTCTCAGCCATAATTCACGATAGAGAGCTTGATCTTGTCTTGTCGTTCGCAAGATGAAGTACAACCCAAAATACAAAGGGTCCAATCCCTCGAACGGAGTAAATGTTGCGCGTTGGCCACAGAGGATCGCCCACTTTTGGGGTGACGCTACAGGGGCTTGTTAGTTTGACGTCAAGGCTGCGGGTCCCCATCCACCGGTTGAGTCGGCACGCGAGGTTAGTGATGGTTGCCACCACACGTGCGCTATGGGTGTCATCCATTGGCGTGCAATCCTTAAACTAAGTTCAAAAGTTCGCAACGTGCGATAGGTTGCTCAGCACAAAGACGTTCTGTTGACCGACGGTGGAGAATACACTCGGCACGATATCCGGAGCATGCTTGTCTGCGCGACATGGTTGGTCTCCAACAGGGTTCTGCGCGCAGTGTCGGGAGTATATCATGGTCGGGTACAAGCCTCGAATTGAGTTCGTAGAATTGTATTTTTCCAGAGTTGCACTATCTAACTTCATCGCGGCCCTTCGTCATGCTGTTTCAAGCTGCTACTGCCTTGGCCATCGCCGGCCTGGCTCTTGGTCACTCTCCTTATGCCCCTCCTAAAGACAAAACAGGATGGGAGACCAAGTACACCGCAACTGGAACTGCTGAGGTCGCTGCTGCTGCTGCCACAGCCAAGACCAGCAGCCCGACGTCCAAGGTGAAGGGCAAGGCGTTTGACCGCATTGCGATCATTTATTTTGAAAATGAGAATTATGAAAAGGCATTCGGCGACCGTAAGTACATACCAGATGTCACTGTAAGAGACGATTGCTAATAGTATTGCAGCCGACTTCTCCTGGTTCAGATCCAAGGGCATCACCCTCTCAAACTACTTTGGCGTCACACATCCTTCTGAGCCCAACTACATGGCCGCCATTGCAGGTGACTATTTTGGCATGCAGAACGATGCTTTCAACCGCAACCCTCGCAACGTCTCCACTGTCATCGACCTGCTTGAGTCCCGGGGTATTTCCTGGGGCCTCTACCAAGAGGACCAGCCTTACTCTGGCTTTGAGGGTTTCGCTTGGGTAAACCACAAGAATGGAGCCAACGACTACGTCCGCAAGCACAACCCTGCCGTTCTTCATGACAGCATTGCGACATCTGAGCGTCGTCTTTCGCAAATCAAGAACCTTTCTCTTGTTGACACTTCACGATCTGTCTTTCACAAGGATCTCAAAGAGAACAAGCTACCTCAGTGGATGTTTATCACTCCCAACATGACTTCCGACGGCCACGATACCTCCGTGACTGTCGCCGGTCAGTGGGCACGCAAGTTCCTTGAGCCTCTTCTCAAGGACAAGCATTTTATGGATAATACTCTTGTTCTCATCACTTGGGACGAGAACGAGACATATGCCCGCCAGAACCATATTCTCGGTATTTTGCTGGGTGATGCTGTCCCTAAGCACCTTGTTGGCACAACCGATAACAGCTTCTACAACCATTACTCTGAGATCTCGACTGTTCAAGCCAACTGGGGTCTTGACACGCTTGGTCGTTGGGACGTTGGCGCCAATGTCTTCCAGCTGGTTGCCCGCAAGACAGGCGATAAGTTACGCAAGTGGAAGTCTCACACGGTCGACCGATACTTCTGGAACGTATCTTATGCTGGACCCTTCAACACTGCGGGTGGAAACCAGCAGTATGCTGCGCCCAACTTGGACTTGGAGCACAGTTTCTCTGGTCGTAAGATTTATGAGCCTATCCGAAAGGAGTGGCACAAGAGCGATGCTCCTGGTTACTATAAGGATACTATTGAGGTCAATGATGGATTGAATCCTCCTAAGGGCTACAAGCCTGCCAAGTCCAAGTAGATTATTCTATAAATTCGCATGGATCCCGTTGAGGGTGCGGGGAAGGGACTGAACGGTAGATAGTTGATATTCATGATAGAACTTCAATTTCAAGATGTATGAATTTATTGACCAATCATCAACCATCTACCTAACCTCTACTACCTACTTCTTCTGTGACATTGTAGCCACGGACCTTTTGCCAAGCACATTCAAAAGATCGCCAAGTTGCGGGCCGAACGATGTTAGCGTCCCATGATTCAGGGCTCTTTTGGACCCCAGACGTCACTAAACGCTAGCATCAAGCCAGGGGCTAGCGAATGAGATGGAGGAATTTGGTCAGCACGACTTAGGCGGGGTAACCGTTGAGCCTGTAAGATCGCGACGTTGTTCCATGTGCTCTTTGAGGGACCATGTAGATCTTTTGGTTGCGGAGATATTCGCAATGCATCGGCAAGATATTGCCGACTACTACCTTAGTTTGTCACCGAGAGATAGAGCTGTCTGAAGACCTTATGCGCAATGGCTGTGGCACGTGTGAAAAGTCAGCCGTGACCTCGTTGAATGTCTACCTCGGGCATGTATATTGTTCTATAGTTGATTCAGTTGTATCTTTCAATACCTCAATCCACGACTAAAATGAAGTCATCGCAAAATCCCGGCTTCAAGCGTTTCTTGTCCGACTTTACACTCGGCTTCTCAGATGGCTTGACTGTTCCATTTGCCCTCACAGCAGGCCTCAGCTCCCTCGGCAAAACGGACACCGTGATAACCGGCGGATTGGCAGAACTATGTGCAGGCAGCATCAGCATGGGAATCGGAGGATATCTGGCAGCCCTCGACGAATGCACTCCTTGCCAATCTGATGCGACAGACCTCGAAGAAGAGAGAGGCATGCTTAATAATGATGCAAACAGCGACAGCGAATCTATGGTGGATGACTTGGAGAAAATCCAGATGCAGGCGGAGGAGCTGGTGCGACAATATTTAGAGCCTTTAGGTCTTCCAAGCTCGACAGTGTCCACGATTCTTGACACCATGCAAGAACCGGCCGATCTTCAACGAACTGTGTCACGGCTACAGTCTTCTAAAAGCAGTCCTCTATCGCCTTCACAGTCAACAGTACCATCACCGATAATATCCGGGCTATCCATATCACTTGGCTATGCCATTGGTGGCATCATTCCCCTTCTACCATACTTCTTTGCGAACACCGTCGGCATAGGTCTACAATGGAGCGCCTGTCTTTGTCTAATGGTATTGTTTGGTTTTGGGGCGGGCAAAGGTTGGATTCTGAGAACGGAGGATGCGAAACTTGGTGCTTGCATCATTAAAGGGCTTCAAATGTTGGTATTGGGCGCGACAGCAGCTGGAGCGGCGGTTGCGTGCGTAACTTGGCTTGGCAACATATGATACCAGTCATTTTACTCAGCGAAATGATAAGACCCTGAGACGAAAGAACTAGGTTATTATCGGTATCAGGATACCCCCATGCTTGAAATAGCCGAAGTTATGGACTGGACGTACAACGAGTAGGGTTCGATTTAAGATAAGACAAAGCCAAAGACAGAGGAGCCTTGCCGTCATATCGTATCGGACTTTGGATCGCTTATGTCACCTGGGCGAAACTCGTGTCATGAATACATTCGATCTTCACAGGTCCCAATACTGCCAAGAGCTCTCTTTCGGTGAATAACTCGCTGCCGATGTCTCGCCATCGGTGCTACAATGAATTGTCGCTCATGTGCAGTATTTCCAGCTTCAAAACCATGCAAATCAATTTTGAGGTTTTGCTAGTTGTCAGAATAAACACAGCCAAGTACAATAATATGGGATACTCCTCTAGAAAAATGAATTGCTCGATAGACGACAGCGACGCAAGGACTGACAATACTACAAGGTGTATCATCTCGGTTCTATTACCCAAGAAGCCCACCATCTACAACGAGTATCTCCCCTGATACATATTGAGATGCTGCACTGGATAGAAAGACCGCGGGGCCAGCGTAGTCTGCTGGTGTTCCCCATCTTCCAGCTGGACAGCCTGCTATCGCAGCCGAAGTTGTTTCGGCATCCGGCCGCACTGCAGCGTTCCTGTTGTATAGTCAGCATCCTGATTACTAGCTCATATGATGGGGGCTAGGAAACATACATATCTGTAGCCACGTATCCGGGAGCGATAGCATTGACTTGGATGTTGTGCTTTGCCCATTCATTGCTGAGAGCTTTTGTCAACTGCGATACAGCTCCTTTGGAAGCTGAGTAAGGTGAATAGTTCTCGCCGCCGATGTAGCTGTTGATAGAAGCAATGTTGATGATTTTGCCTGACTTCCTGGGAACCATGTGCCGACCAGCTGCTTGGCAGATGAAGAAAAGTGCCTTGACATTGATATCGATAACCTGTCATTTGTTAGCGCTTGCAAGAAGAATATAGGTAACAGGTGACTCTCACAGAGTCCCATTCATCTTCAGAAACATCCAAAGCGCCATTCCGGATAAGAATACCACCGCAGTTGACAAGAATGTCGATCTGTCCACCCATCACATCCAAAGCTTGCTGAAAGATGTCTTTGACAGCCTCCATGTTACCTAGTTCACAGGATATGATCTCCGCTCGAACACCCTTAGCTCGAATAGCGTCTGCTGTTTCCGTATTAGAGATATCGGGTTGCGCGATACAAACGGCCGCTCCAGCATCAGCCAATGCTAGAGCAATAGCCGCTCCAATCCCTCGAGATCCGCCAGTGACAAGGGCAGTCTTGCCCTTCAGCGAGAACAGCTCTAGTGCGGAGACATTAGGCGTAGGTTCGGATACCATTATGGGCGGTGTAAGTGATCAGCTAGGAATAGAACTCTAGATTGGCAGCTGGTGAAAAACAGGCTCGATATTGTGTTGGATAAATATTACCGTGGTTACAACCCAATCGGGAGCGTTTCGCATGTCTTCCGAAACACCCCCGCACTTCGGTATCAGATTCTTTGACGGCGATTCATCAATTGAGGTGACAGATGCCGATATGTTACTGGCTTACACAATCTCGGATCGTGCAACCGAGATACCAGCTGGAGCCGATTACTAATGTGTTCGCAGTGGGAACAAGATCTCGGCTATAATACCCGAGTACTTGGCTATCCGAATTTGAGTTGAGGTTATAGCTAATTGTAGTTGCGGAATCATCCGATTGTTTAATCAAGGACGATTAGATGATAGGCCTCAAGAAGCAAGATGGTAAATCCTCAGCCGCGCAGGGAAACAAGATCTTGTGACTCCAACAGCACAAACCACCACCAGCAGCGTAATGTTCAACAAGAACTTGGCATTCCTATATGTTGTCATCAATTAATAATAGTATTTACTTCTCATATTCAATAGTCACAGTCCGTGTTTGGACAATAGCCCTCTCAGACTCTAAATCATCTCCCCCTAGCCTTGGGTCCCACGTCAAATTCTCGCAACTTGACGTTACCTCTCCTATTGACGAATCCTTTGGCGATCGATCTGTCTTACCAGCCTCGATCACTACCTTTGTTGGCACTACATCACCGATAGTCTCCATATGGAAGACTTCTTCATCGACCGATAAGCCAAATTCATCAACCTTTCGCTTTTTGCCCGCGCAACTACCAACAGTACGATAGGGATTCTGGCCACTGATGGCAGCAGTGGTATTTCTCGTGTATCCTGCCGATGATCCTCTCAAACCTATCACCTTTGGTGCGACGTGGGCGAAGAAACGGCGAAGAGTGGTGAGACATGGACAAATGATGAGAAGGCTTGCCTCGGGTAAACTGTGCTGGTTGTCAGTTCTTATTCCGGCTCGAGACGATATCACATACATCAAAACCTGGGATGGCGATAGGTCCCATGTTGCGTCACTGGCATACAGCGCTGGTATAAAAAGTGTCAATCGGATCACCGCTGTCAATAGTGTTCTATAACAGTTTGTAAGTGTAAGTCCGTCCAAAATCGGGTCATTCAAAAGTGGCCGTACCCAATACCGATGAACAACAGCATAATGACACCGATTTTCTGGCGCTTCGGCATTTGCAGTCCCCAGACCATTGGTATCGGCATGATCAACAGAACCAAATCGGTAACAATACCCATGGTAGCTGTGGTCATATAGATACCGACAGGATGACCACAACTACCTTCGGTCATCCTGGCATCCCAATGCTTACGGATGGGATGACATGTGAAGATAACGGCGAAGAGGATTGCAGTATTGTAGCAGATGATGAGGGCGGCGATAGCCCAAGCGCACCGCTTCCACCATATTTGTGGCGAAAGATGTCGATAAAAGAGTACGAGCGAAAGCTTGGCGGACGCTGTGAATATAGCAAAGTCGATCGATGCTATTAGCATCAGCTACTGGTGGATTAGCATGATCGAATGTCACTCTGATGGAAGATGGTGCTCACTTTATTGAAAAGGTTGTACTTGTCAAGGGACATCTCCCAAGCATGAACGCCAAGGGTCTTGACAACCCACGACGCTTATTTACATCAGTAAGGGTGCAAAGTACTCGGTCAAAGCGTCACTCACAGACCATGAGGCCATGATTTGCAGCCCCAGTAATCCAAGCCAGGACCAGAAGGACGGTTTCAATGTCGCATGCACGCATCAAGCATAGCTTCACATACATATACTGAACAAAGAATAGTGTGGAGATAGTCATGCCCAGACCACTCAAACAATAGGCAAGGATTGCATGTTGTTGCTGAGGATGATCGAAGTTGACGGTGTAACCAGGAGGTGGGGCAATCAAGACCTCCACGCCATCAACTACTGGAAAGATCGACATGCTGACGGTGACGGTGAGAATTTGGACAAGGAAGTAGCGCGGGTGATCAATCAGTCACGGGGCTGAACGGACGAAAGTGCGACGCAGAGAAGTCCCAAATCATAAGGATGAACAGCGTGTTTTGAGTGTCGCAGTTCCTCTATGAAGAAAGCAGAGAGATTATGTAGAACCTTCATGCAGGAACAATAACCTGGAGCAGCTGAAGAATTAAATACGGTGGTGTCTATTCATTCTAGAGACCAACTAAATTCTGTGGCGGGTTGCTAATTGACAAAATCCGGGGATGTGTTAGGTCTAGACGTCTTCGTCTGGGGGAGCAGTCCGGGGAAGTCGACTAGCGGTAATTCTGGGGGATAGGAGTCTTTCTAGCTTTCATGATACTGGTTGCCGATTGGGCTGATGCATGTTCTGGGTGGTATGCACGAGTCAAGCGATTGTTCCATGACGCACTACTGGTGACCCTACGGGAGGTCTCCCGATATTCGGCTGGAATGAACAGCACCAGGGTTTCTTAAAAGGAGCTGCTCTCTCATGACACGTTGTCATTCTTTCAACTTGACGGCAGCTCATTTGATGGACTCGAGTGAATAGTGCGTTTGCTCTTGATCCGAGAGATTTTAAGATTGTTGAGTTTCTTGGTGGACCTTGATATAACGACTTCTCAAACCGGTACAGACAGGTGCCAAGCACTACTCCGGGCCGTGATAAGGAAGTTATGTTGGCCGCCAATCTTCAGCTCTCCTTTTAATTTGTCATTACGTTATGGCTGCCCCTGACTAGCTGTAGGATTCGGGGGCTTGACATAGCGTTGTTTGTCAATCTTTCGGTGCAGTTTCTATTGAATGCTATTTGCTGAGGGTTGTGGCTTGTGACTAGTCAATGATCAGGATTACAGGGATAGTTTCAGCTGTAGGTAAGACTCGTCTAGACTCCCCATTGCCTGTTGTCTCTCCAAATGCTAGATAATCAGTCGATCAGTGTTGCGGGTTGACAGAGTAAAGGGCCCATGTGTCCTGAACTTGCCGATGCAATATAGAGATTAAACCTCACATTTAAAGGTAAAGTTAGGTCACCTTTATTGGCGACATGGTCATTCTCAACCTCGGAGTATTTGGCATTGTTGGTTCTGTGGAAGGTCCTTGTATAGGTAGTGTTCGGAACCTACAAAATTGCCTTCGGCAGCTATCAGCTCCTGAAAATAGATCTTTCAGTTTTGTCTCTTACTCACAATATGGCTTTGGCGTCGGCCCCATACAGGCTAAGTGTCCTGTAAGTTGGTAGCATCCAGTCGTCATCAGTCGATTTCGCATCCTGGAGATTAAAGGCTTGGCCGCCACCAGACGCGACTCAGTGCTGGTATGATATGCGACGTATAGGTAAACTATATTGTTAGCGAGCCGGTGCACATCAAAGATGTCAACTATTGTGTCTAGAAGCATGCTTAAATTTCTGCTGATATCAATCGCTTGACGAGGGTCGTTCTTCAAAGCACTCCCGTTCTGTGTGGACCGGTAGTGTCACATCGTGGTCTAGTTCAATTGTCATAGCCTATCGCGCCGGAGTATGGAAGAAGTGAAATTGAGAGAGGGCATTTACCATGAATTCTGCGTTCGAAAGTAGTGTAAGATGGTGCTTTAAATTAAAGTAGAGCATTATACGTGTGACCGGCCGTAGTTGGATAAGTTAATGACTATGACGAGGATACAAGGATCTGGGAGTCGTACGTGGTAAGGGCATTCCTATATACGTGACGAGGATAACATCTGACATATGATTCTAGTTTAGGCATGCGTCAATGTAGGGTGATGATATTCCTTGGTCGATTGTACGATTCTTAAGATAGCAATAATATTAGCGATGTTTGACTGAGTGCTGAGAGAATCATTTTTTGGTATACCCGCGCCAAGCCCGATAACATCAAAGATTGACGTAAAGCTAATTCCAAGGTGTGTTGAGGGGCCGTCATCAGTTGTCTCACACATGGGAGTATGTACATAGCAAATCCTGGCACCCCCACCTTGACCACTTCTTAGAGACCGATCATCGAGGATGGTTACACGCGCATTTAAGGTGGCGGTTCCGGGTACGATGCGTGGCGTCGCTGGACGTAAGTGGTGAGTTGAGGGTTTCTACAAAGCCGTGATAAGGCTCAGAGCGCTTCGCACACTGTTGATGACTGACTGCATATGATCACCGGTTATTGTGCTGCTGTGCCAATGCTCGCCCACTATACCATTTTGCCACTCGTGTTGGTAGCGACAAATCATTTCGGACGTGAATGAACAGGACTTGATAATAGATACGGTCAAGTGACAACAGACGTTCAATTTCACACTTCAAGTTGACTTGACTATCAGTCTGGCGGACAAGTCAACAATTCCCACCTCGTTTCTTCATATCATATTTGTCGCTGCGATGCTTGGTCCCTGTAAGAAAGTGAGACGGACATAGCCTGATTGCATTGCGTCCACGCTGGGTCCACTGCGCAGTTAAGAACCATGGGTTTGGCTGCATGAATATCAGGAAAGCAAAAATCTATCAAATTGCCAGATAGAATGAGTTAAGGTTATATAGTTAGAATTGCAGGCCTGTAATGTCGATCTATTACTTGCCAGTATTTACGACATTATTTAATGAAATCTAGGTATGAGGCCTGGTACTGTACAACATTTTAAGCTTGAGCCATCCTCGCTCTGTTCGAACTTGGATTTCCATTCGCCAATTACAACCAACTCAGATCTTGTATCTCAATTGAAGTCGTTGATCAAAACCACGTGGAATGTCAGGAGTTTTTTCATGCTAGGTACATCCTCATTGAATGTCTAAGATTCTGTCGAAACGACCACCACATTATTTATCTAACAGCAGGATCCTCGCGCTAGGTATGTAACCTTCGGTGAGTCGACAAGTTGGCCCCGTGTTTGTTGGCTGTGGTGTTTTTCTAGCTTGGCCACAACCGATAGAGATGTTTCGGTTCTCCCATACGGCGCTTGCGTGTTTCTGCTCGCGTCGGATGACTAGCTAGATGAGAAAGAGTGGTGATCCTGGCCACAATTACTTGTAAGACCTGCTAGGACCAGGGAACGAGGTTTATGAAGTCTACTTATCTACTATACCTTGAACATCTGGTCACGATACGTAGTTCCGAAATTTGTTTCTTCATAACTCATGATTGGTTTTAATGTTACGTTTGACACTCTGGATCGCCTGCGAAACCCGGTGTTCTACACACGTCATCTCTTTGGCTCGACTACTGAGAGGAGATTTCCTTTATCATGAAGAACTAGGGCGTCTGGAGATGATGGAATATCAACCAGTGTCCTAATAGAGCGCTCGATGAAAATGTCCTCGTTTCCAGAACTCAAGACACCGTGCTTGCTCGGCCGCCATCTGGATGTCATTTCCCGCGTGAGTTGGCGGGCGTGGGGCATGCAAGAGACCATGACGCCTACACAAAGCTCGATGTATGACCAGAGAATAACATTATTTCCGTTCTGGGCTGGGAGTGTATATTAGTAGGGGAAGCAAATGTGAGAAAGAGTATGTGTCTTACTTGTCATATTAGTTGTAGTCATATAGTCCAACATCATAAGTAACTTGAAAACACAAACTATAGTCAAGCTGATGACAATGCATTAGCGACGCTTTATTGCCATGGACAGATCAGAGTTTACTTACAAAATGCCAACACTAAACATAGCTATCACCCCTATCTTTTTTCTTAGCTTCAGGCCCAGCTTGTACAACTGAGTCATCGGTAGGATCAACATCCACAGGTCTAGGGCTAGGTTCAGACAAGAGTGTACCAGCGATGGCCACGATATGTTGTGCATGGCTGCCTTAGCGGTCTTGTTTTGCCAGGCGTGCCATACCATGGTAAGAGCTGGTGCTTGGCTTACGGCGCACACTGTGAAGGCCACCCCAATCAAGGCATCACAGGCTATCGTCCATTTTACCACCATCCGAAAGGTATCGTCCGGGAAGATTTGTAGATATAGAAACAGAATCGAGGCTTTGACGAATGCTAAGGTAAGAATGTATAGTACTCCAAATGCGAAAAAGTACTGATATATGTTAGGGTCGTAATTCCGAATGTGTATCCCATTTACCTACTTTGAAGAATGTCGACACTTCATCGTGCGAGAGTGTTTCGAAATCTTTACCCAAGCCTTCTACGAGTACTATTCATCAGGTGTCAGCAGAGCCCTACTGTGGTTGAATTCTCCACTCACAAAGCTCGTAGATGACAAATGTGGGAATGAGAATCGCCTGGCAGCAGTCAGTTCGAGTTCGCAAGAGAGATAGAACGCTAGAATCCAACCATTGATGATACACAAAGAGTGTCGTCAACACCCCACAAGGTCCGCCCGAGCATCTTAGAGAATATCCGCATTACAAAAAAGACAACTGCAAGGGTCGTCATGACTATGCCTGTGACTTGAAATTCAACGTAGCGGTCGATCGGGTGTATGCCACACGCCGCTTTTGAGATGCGGATGAACTCTGTTGTGTCAAAAGCGTCATTATACAATCCAGGATCACAAATGCGGATTTACTCACCCATTGTTTCATTGAATAAGCATTGTTTCGTCAAACAGTCGCCCAGCGTGTCGGAAAACTTCCTGTCGTGACATAGCTCCGCTTGGGTCTTGCTCGAGAAGGCTGGTTTGCTGAATGCCTCGAGGGCGCATTTGAGCTGGGTAATGCTGGTCAGAAAAGCGATAAAAGGGCAAGAGACTGCACTAACACAACATTCGGATGCGTTGCCTAAGGACGACGTAGACTGAGCGCTTGCGATGGAAAACAGACATACAACAAAGAAAAACGAAAGCACACTGGAAAGCCTGGCTTTTGGCATGTCGTCAAGATACCGAACTCGACGTATGGAGTTTCGACATAGGAGACTGATGAATTCAATCTAGGCATACATCTCATTCTAATATCTTCCTACATGACCAAGGGTCCTTGTGGTGGCGCTATAGCTTCGTATCTCATACAAGCCCACAGCACTACTTGGGTCGCACCTCAAAGTCACATGCCAATCAGAAGTAATTCCCCACTGATCACCGTTTCCAATTGGTCAAATAGGTTGGAGGTCCAAGGAGTGTCACGGGCGTTAAAGAGATGGCGATCTTTTGCATTCCAGAAGTAGCAGCACGTCAGGCGTCAAACATCAGGGGCACTAAGTCCCAGGGCTTCGGATCAGGGGCTTGACTGGTTGTTTAAAGCTACCAATAATGGCTTGGCAGGAAAGCTTGTCAGTGGAAGGAAAGCTCCGGGGAACACAGCCACTCCGGTGTCTTTCGGTACCTGTGGCGCGTGAATTACTCTGGCATTCCAGGTCAGCGTACCTACAGCCAAAGAAGTAGGAGACATCGAGCGTGATGAGTCATGGCGCGCTTTTGCAGACGCCACATGTGTTGTGGCTGGCGATCATTCTCGAAATTCCGATTTTAAGTCGAATGAAGCTAATATCGGAGGGACGAAGAGACATCATCTAAACAGAAGCGGACACATCTTCGTATTACTATGGTTGTTTGTCTGAGTGCCTTCAATGCTTATAGGCAGTTTCTGAGGTTGGATAATCCTGTCATCAGTCGTTCTCGACTTGGGCGACTTGTTGCATGATTGTGTTGAAGCAAGTAGTCTGGAAAGTTGTTGGTGGTGTCTCTACTCAGTGGGAATCGTCGAGCCATCACAACTTTAAGACAAATATAAGATTATCATGTTTATTTGTTCATAGTTTATTGCCTACTCTGGTGAAGGTTCTGGATAACGGTGTCTGACAAAGATTTGGCGACTCGCTTCGGCCGAGACCCGTCAGAGTGGCCTGGCAGTTACTAAAACAGCTAAAGTGGGCACATGGCCTGGCTTTTATGGCGAAGGTTCTGACATGTCTTTTCTCTCTCTCGTGGCTTTTATCGTTGAATTAGTGGCGAGGTTCTACGTTTCAGGTTCCCGAATTGAGCGTTGCTAAGGCTGCTGAGCAAGTATTCGAAGGGCGGTATGTTACCGTTGATGAACTATTCCCCTCACAACGCTTCAATCCGGTACTTCACAAAGTTCAGAGCGACTTCATGTGTCAGTATCTTGGGCTTCTGGTGTTAGAGACCACGAATAATCCCGATCCCAAGATGGGGATTATAGAGCGATGCATTCCGAAGGTCATGACCAGTTTGAACTATCGGTTCCCGCTTCTGAACCATGGGGCTCTTGAGGGTGGTTCTATACAAGCCGAACTACGTGAGGCATTTTTAAATCACGTTACAGATCAGCTTGTTTTGTTAGTTGACAGTTGATAGTGTCCAGTCTCAGTTCATCAATCATTTGCGAATGTATTGGAGGAATGGCGATTCATAAAATAACTAGCCTCGGTGATCGTACACTCTTCATAGAGGTTGACTTGACAATCACGACCGAAATTGTGACTCAGCACACTCTGAAGAGCCAATACCGCCCAGAAAGAACTGCCGCGGGCTATGTACAAGATCGAGATCTCACACGAGTAGTGGAAGTCAATCGTGATTAAAGTAGAGGCCGGTATATTAAAAGCAGTTACAAACAAGCATGAACTGACTCGCCCTGTCGGGTTCATGCCGGCTTTGACTCTTGACGGCATGAGTGGGGGAAGCTGTGTTCTTCGTTGTTGTCAAATCCTGTCCCTTTTCCTCTGAAATGTTGCAGAACATGCTCTATACCTCGGACACTTGATGACCGTCCTTGCTCACGTTTCCCAGACCCGTTTTCCTCAGGTATGTAAAGAACGAAGGCATCCGCCACAGAACAAGAAGAAGGAAAGCATCAGAGCGCCAATAGCAAAACCACCCTGGATATCTCCCATGACTAGTGTATATATAATAGAAACACCAAGTGATGCTGAAAAGCCGATGCAACCGCAAATAAATATAACAAATGCATCAAGTGACTCTACAAACCTGATCCCCCAGCCACTTGAGCTTCCTTTTCTCGGACAAGCACTTAATCTCTTTCCAATTTTCTTTGGAACTCTGTTGAAAAGCACGGGGAGCACTTCGGCGTGGTCCGGATTCTCAAACAAATGCAACAAAAGGTTTGGGCCAATAGGCGGATCGGTGTCTGATTGCTCAAAGTCATACTCTATTCTTGCTTGACCTTCAGGTAAGGAAGGACATTTTCGAACGTTCACGAGCTGGCTGAGGAAAACCTCGAACTAGACCCTTGATTAGACTAGTAAGCCTTAGATGACGGACACTTAGGATCATACCTTGACAAAGTCGATGGATGATACCCTTCGAAGCCATCGCCATCTATAGCCCCGTCGACGAGCCGTGTACGCGTGTCGCAGGGCTTTGAAAAAGTCTCGGTCCGAGTGGATTTTGCAGACATCAGGCTGATGTGATTTGGCAGCCCGTTTCATGAATGGGGCGCAAATCAATAGAAACTTATGCTTTGGATCCGAATGGGAACTCTCATTACCAGAGGAAATGTGACAAGCTTGGTCAAATTCTGAACTTGTGGCGCTCTGATCATAAGTCGGTAGGTTTCCTGATGAGCCCTTCCTAAGAAATAGAGAAAATGAGCCCTTTAGACGATAAACTAAGTTAGTCATCTTCTTCATGACTGCCCGATCTTCAGATTCAATATTTCTGACAAGTTCTAGGTTCATATCCTTGTAGTTTACCAGTAGAGTTTGTAACTCTTCAAGGGCTCCTTCTCGCTTTTCGAGGTAGTCGTCATAGCCTTTGCGGCCACACCGCTGTTGACAGACTAGAATAAAAACATAATTTTCTTTATATTTGGGCGGATGTACTTACACATGACCAAGATAGTCGAGCCTGATTAGAAGAGACGGCTGGCATCCAATAGGTTGAAAGATGAGTTTCAACACGTTGGCACAAAGAGATCCATGCAGAAGATTTCCCGAACATACTCCTCTCTACCACCATGTCGTTCGAAACAAAAAGCTTCAGAGACAAAATCAAGCTTTCGAATGGTGCTCCTTCGAAGATGAATTGCTGCGCGCTTTCGTAGATAATGTCTGCCTCGTATGTTTCGGCTTCTTCTTTTTCTTCACTCTCGTTTATCAACCTCTCGGATACCGCGACATGGTCAGGCTTATCCAGGTGACCAAGCTCAGCTGCGTGGCAATCGACGATACGCCTAGCGATATTCAGGCGAGATGCGCCGACGAATTTTGCAGCGTCATTGTTGAAACGAGTCTTGGCATCTTTCTGTAAATCCCGAGAAAACCGAGCTAGAAACCTGACAATGTGTTTCTCAGCCACGTTTTTGCGAACACATAACCTCACAATTTGTGGCCAGAGGTGTCTGAGACGAAACTCGTTGAGCACATCCCGAAAAAGCTTCTCGGTCGCTTCCTGCTTTACGTCATTTGGAATAGTGAGGTTCGTTGATACTGCTGAAATGTCGCTGAGGACGGACACGGCGTCCTCGTTACCAGAATCCTCGTCTTCTGATGTATCATCAGGCTTTTCCTGGACACTCCGTGGGGAAGATGGGCGGGATGCCGGATACCCAGCAGGTGGCGCGAACACACTGTGTGCGGAGCAGGCATAACCAACAAGTATACTGCGTTGTTGGATTGAGTGGCCAGGTTCCCCGTACGAGGCACAACGATCAACAGCATGGTGATAATACGGGCAGCGGCAAGCGCTGTACAGCTCGACAAGTTCATAACACATATTGGTTGCTCGATGGGATGAGTGATGTTTGGACAGACAAGATATTTGGCAGCTCAGAGAAAGCCAGGCGGCTGCAAAGTGGATCCCGAGGCGCAGCAATATCAGGCTACCAGCCAGATCAAGTTGCCTCAACCCATGAGTGTTACGCCTCATGCATGAAGACGTGGCAAGGCATATTCAGGCTAAAGCTCTTCTAACCCTATGCAACCGCAAAATCCCCGATCATCCACTACACGCCAAAACTTGAAAGTAAGTCGAAGGCTAGCTCCGCTGTGCTAGGTATCACTAGACTCAGAAAGAAGCCGCATACTCTATAGTGCTCTGCGCGACGCTCTATTGGTGCAAGCCAATATCATCGTTGTAATAACTGCCTCGGCCTCAATACTGTCTCACGGGAGGGTTTGAACTAAACAACAAACAAGTTCCAGTCTCCTGCCACCAAGTATCGCTTTCACAGGGAACTGGCTGACTAGTCTACAATCGTGAGCCCAGTGAGAGGTGACTTTGTCAACGCCATACTTCACCAGTTGTGGGAATTGCCCAGATTCAGAGAGCTCGTAGCTCACAATCTCTTAGATCCGAAATCAGGCAGAAAAAAGGCCCTAGCTTATGCTCTCGTACGGGATTATATTGCGAACAGATTGCATCAATAAGCCTGACTACCTCCGTGATTCTTGGTTTCATTTTAGTAGTGATGACAACGATTTAATGAAGGCCTCGACTGTGGGATTAAAACATGAGACCTTTTTCTTCTAACAATCCATCTTGCTCTTTAGACAATGCCCTTCGTGTACTACAGTCTGACTCCTGGTAACCATATGACCCAACATTCTCTGGTTCCCTGAAGCACCAGCTGAGAACAAGGCTGGAATTTACCTGCGCACCTTAGATCCCAACCTCAGCTCGAAGTAACTTTCAATCACGCACACCGAGACAACTGCCGTAGTATAAGCCAAGGACTTGTCTTTCTTCAACCCATCTTTCGGGTCGTGCGTCACTCCATCACTACTGGTAACACCAGCCTGCCAATCCGGCATCTCTTCAGGCAAAGGATAGAATGGCTTCCCCTTGGGTAGATCACCTGGTTTCAGGGTAGCCTTATCATGAGGATCGTAGGTGGCGTCCCCTTCCTTCGGTACTTGGCTCAGAAGATTCATGGCCTTGGCGTAGGCCCCATACTTAGGATCGTGACTGTTGAGTCCGTCGAGCATGACATAGACAGCACGAATGACACTTTCGAGGGCACCAACGATCCAAGCGTGGTGGGACGACGCTGCTTCCCCAACCATGTATAGCTGACCGAAGGCGTTAGGCTTGATGATCTCCTGCCACATGTTCGAGTATTGACCTGGCCCAAAGTAGGCAAAGGCTCCGGACATATTCTGGTCTCTGTACCAGTCATACGCGTGATGAGTTTCGTACTCGTCTTGAAGCTTCTGCAAAAGCCCAGTATATCCAATTGTGTCGTTGGCATGCATCAAGGCAAGGTCATGCAATAGGACCCTGATCAGCTGTTTTTCGTTTTCGGGTGATTGGTCAGAAATCAGTGCCCCAATTCGTTGAGCGTCTTGTCCCCACGTGTATGAGACCAAGAGTACAGCAGGTCTCTCTTGGGACTCTTCTAGGTCCGGGATGTTGTACGAAGGATAGACGCATACTCGAAGAGGGAGATCGGTATGAGCGATGCCGCCTTTCTCTATATAGAAAGGGTCCTCTTGCCACCAAGGGGTCTTGAATTTGATCGCGACTTTGCATGAGGCGCCATAGCCAAGAGATCGAATAGCTTGCTTCGTGCCCCAGAGTAGTCCGGCGTCTTTCAGATTCATGCGTTGAAGGGCACCTAATGTAGTACTGTTGAAAATGGCAAAATAATCCTTCTTGTCTGTCTTTGCAATATCCTTGGTTTTAGTGTCAATGCGGTCGACTGAAAGTGTGATTGGTACGTATTTCTCGGGGTCCTTGCGTTTTGGGTCATTGGGGTGAGCGTTGATAGCCGACACTTGACTGTTGAACTGTACAGGTTGCTTGATCTTCTCCCTCATGAGTTTTGCCACTCTCTGAGCACCGCCTTCTATGCACCACCAGTACTGGACTCCCTTCTCGGCGGCCTCATCTTGCTTTGGCGTACCGAAATCTAGCTCTTCGAGGACACACTCGCTGAGTGCCTGGTCATACCATCCAGTCCCACTGGAGAAGGTCAGCCAAATATTGATCGAGGTACCTGGTTGTTTCACTTACTATGTGGCCGACTCCAACCACTCAATTGTGTTGTAGTTGACTTTCCGTACAGGCTGGTTGTGTGGGCAGTCGTCTCTAAACAGTTACACCATGAGTTTCTGGCCGGATGTGACGAGTGGGGACTAGACTCACGACATGAGATACTGTCGAATACTTTGGTGGTCCGCTTTCATCATTTTTTCCCAAAATGCTTTCTTCAATTCGTCTTTTTCCGGGGGCTCTTGTATAGCATCCTGTGCCATCTTCTTCATTACCTTAATGAAAGGTTCAAGTGCTTCACTGACAAGTTTTGCTGGATCTGCCTTGAGAAATCTGTGATTGTGTTAAAAGCAGTCATGACTAGCTATATGGATATGAGTCACGTACTTGGGGTCAATCTTTCCACTGTCGGGCAGACCGCTGTTGATCTTGAATGGGTCGTCGACATTCGGCTTGTCCCATGGGTTGCCGAAGTGACGAACGTCATTAAAGTAGGAAGGACACTTGTCGAGTACATCATCCAGATAGTAGGGGATCAAGCCACCTCGTCCTTCTTCCAGGCCAAGGAAGTGAAATAGCTGAAAGGTTCTATGTTCCAACCAAGATCAGTCTAATGAGCGGATACGCGATGAAACACATGCTTACCTCTTCATGATGTCATTGTTAGGGAAACGCATTGCGCCCACATCGTAGTAGTCGTGAGTTTTGACAGGGTCGTCCTCAGAGAATTGGTGCGTGTAGAGTCGGCCACCAAGTCTTTTCTCCCCCGCAGCCTCGAAAATATCGTACTTGATCTCCAGCTCCCCCTTGAGATCAGGATGCTCATTCAACCAGTCAAACACCATGGCAGAGAACAGCCCAGCGACTCCCGCACCGACAATACCAATTTCGAGCTTGCCTGGAGTCTTGGGTACAAACCCAACGCCTGTGATCTTCTGTGTCTTGTCCAATGTCTCGGCGATATCATCATGAGGGTCGAAGTCCTTCAAAAGTCCGGGGTCCTTCTTTCTGGCCTGCTCAATGAGTTCCTTGACGACTTTGAAGTCATACTTCAGGGTGTTCTTTTGGACATAACGAGCCCAAAAGTATTTGTATGAAGTGGACTTAAGATGCTGCCCCTCTTTCACGAGTTCTAGAGTGGATGACATCTCGTCAGGGAGGCAATAAGCGATATTTTGTGAACAGATAAGAAGGTTCAGGTGGAGACTAGGGATTCGCAAATTGTTGAACAGGTTTTTGATGGCGAGCCTGGTATATATAATCGATGTCGAGTCAAATCACTGTTTGCCAAGAAGGCTTTTGCGATGATATGCGTAACCAGCCGACGAAACTAGAATGCACACTATTATCTTGTCTCAAAAAGTGGGTGAAAGCAGTCTCAAAACACTGTAATCACATACCGACACTTCTCAGCTTTCCTCTAGCAGCGCCTCATTGCCTTTTACATCCGCCCGCCGCTGATCCATCAGACCATGCTATGATCGACGTCTGGCCGAACGAGCGTGTCAGAGTACAGATATGATACTTTTCCAGCAATCCTCTTATCCTCCGGACCGCAGCCGCGCCTGGGCCTAAACCCAATGTACGCCATTCAACTGAAACCTCGAATGCTTTGATAGGTGCAAATCAATCTGTGGCTTTGTGGCTGAATGTATCACAGCGGCCTGCTAGCCTTGTTCAGCCGAAAGACCCGCATGCACCAACATTCCAGCTTTCCTCCCCGCACCAGAGGATCCCAAAGTGAGACATGGAAGGCCTCAAAATGACTGTATGAGCGTATTTACCTGCTGAGTTTATTAGTGCCTGTGTGAACTTAGAATACACTCTCATCATTATCATGTAGCCCAACCTTCGTACGAATATCACATTCTTATCTACAGTTATGCCAGTTGTTAGCCATAATATTACAAAAATTGATCTGTGAATGTTACTGATGTTACGAACACATATGGTATCTTTGTCTTATATTGTGGTGATGTTGGGGGGATTGCCCTGAGCTCTAAATCTAGAACGAGTGCGGGGGAATCACATGTCCTAAGCCTGATGTCTAAGACACACAGGGACATCGATGTTGTATTATGTGGACAGTGTAATTGTCCATGATCTATCCCTCCATGAATTCATGTCGCCGCGGGGTAGGAGACGAGCTTGGAACAACAGAAAGGCTTAACTGGTCAGAAAGGGCACCGCACATGGCTCAGCAACTTCACGCCTGTATGCTAGCCACGAGTGCTTTGATGAAGCTCGATCTGAGTGTAATGAAGTGCTAGTTCCCCTTGGCCTATCGCTTTTGATGAAGCATCCGTGGCCCTCAAGAGTCAGAATATTTGCACACCAATGGTCCAGTAGTACATTCGCTTCTTCCTAGGATCAAATCCAACATGATTGTAGACGGCAGTTTAAACTGCACCCATGCATCTTCATTTGCCCTTAACTCCCAGATTAAATTTTTCTAAGCCTACCTAGTCAGACAAGCCATGGTTATACACCTTCAAGTTCTACCTACTTCCTGAATGTGACTATAATGTTTTGCCCTTTTCTTTATGTAACCTTTCAGGTAGTCTTCCAATATCGCTCGTGAAGTCTCTACAATTTATTCAACTAGCATACAAGAATCATCATTCCGAGAAAGTTGTCCTTGTATCAAGATCATCTCGACATTTCATGGTTTGGCTTTTAACCTCCCACATGTGTACCACAAGCTGGTAGCAATCTGAACACCAGTGCTTGCTGGCTTTTGAACGTTATCCTTGTAGTGTACCAAGCTATCAACTGAAATAAATTCCCCGAAACCTTGCGCGGCTACAGCCGTCTGAGATTTGCACTGGTGCGATGGAGCTACTATTGTGGGTTACTCCACCTGGCTCGCCGCACTTCCCAAATATGGAAAATTTTACAGCTTAAGCGGTATAGTATCTTTTCGGGTCGGTCAGGCGAATCTCCGGCTAGCAATCCTCTGCGCTAAGCCATTTTGATAAATCGAAAACTTAGAGTCTGGTGACCTGACGTAACTGTCGCCTGAGGCACTAAGGTTCCGCGGCTGCTGAAATTCCAGGTGGTGGTGACTGAGGCGCCAAAACTGGGCAGCGGTTCAAGACTTCCTGGTGCTGGTTCGCATCCAGCTAACAAACCTAATGGATAATATCGTGTACGTGCTGAAATCTTCCGCTCGAGATGGCTTTTCTATTAAAAGTCATTTCCCAGGGTCCTTAGTTTTTACATTTTATCCACCACTGAGGTGATGATTTGGCCATATAAACAAATACCTTGTAAGAACCGGGACATAAGACCGTATCCCATTCCGAAAACCTGGTATTCCCTGTTATTAGTTTATCATATTCTCCCATTTTTATACTAACTCTCTGGGCTATTAATTCGTCTCGCGCTTGTTACTTTGCTGCTCTATGTGAACGGTTTTATGTCGTTACCCTATACCAGGATTGAAGCTGTCCAGCGTCACGTGCTCGAATGCCTACAAAGCGCAATCCCAGATTCTGATGAGCACTACCCTTGATAAACGATTCGACAGCCTTGTCTATGAGCAGGGGCCATTTGATCTATGATTGATTAGACCAGCTTATGGAGCCTAGATATCCCACGCTTCTCGTGCTTGATTGTTCTACCTGATGTGAGATTTCCAAATGGGGACAGTATAGCGATTAGTTCAAATCACCGAGGAAATGGCTTACTAACAGCAGGGATAGTCAACGCTTTTAACTAATTCTCATTGTCAATGTAGCGACATGGTAAATGTCACTGACACTTGCGATCGGCGTGATCTCTATCAAGCTTGTCTTGCGAGGATTATCCTGGTCAAATGTGTAAGCGAGCCGAGGGCCGAGTTTTCAAGATCAAATTACTCCGTAGTGAATCAATTAAAGGAGCAGAAGCTGCGCTCCAATCAATATGCACAGCGATTCGTGCCTGTACAGGGTTCTTTTGACATTGATGGTTCACGGTTAACCTTAAACGCTATTTGAGGAAATCCCGCCCCGACACTAACGAGCGGGTGGTGGGGAGCTGATAAGCCCCTGAAGGCTAGATCGTGCCTAGACGCAGTCATGCTCCGAAAGGGCTGCGTCAAAGCCACAAATCATCGTGGGCTCACTTGATTGGCTTCGAAAGGTCTTGCATCGGCTGATCCGCCCGGATCATCGATGCGATCGAATCAGCCAGGGGAATCATAATGGTCTCGATCCAAGTTCGGTCTCAGAACACTTAAAGTTCCCCCTGACAGCAGGGGACAAAGAGTGTCCTGAAGATCTATATCCGTTCTTTTATCAAGGGGGCAGATTGACAGAATCAATTTGCTTTCAAATACGCGATCCTTCAGAACGGGTTTCAGGCTTGAGATGGATCTAGTGTGGTAATTATTCTGGAAAAAAGGGCGCTTATGGCTTAATGCAATCGCTCGAATGGCATCATCCCAAGACCCTAAAATCCCCAGGGGTCAGAAAAGTCTAGCATAACACAAAAGCCACAAGGTTTATGGCATTTTGACACGAGTATCTCTCCTCACGTCACAGGCTATAGCGTGTCTGAGCGAAGGTTCTTCGACAACGGAATATGCAGATAAAAGCGCGGAATCTGACTCCCCTGACCCCTGCCGGTTGCAGATACAGTAGTTGTGGCTTGCCTGGTTACAGACTAACGGACACTAGTATTTTTTTCGGATGGTGCTATGTCCAAGGACTGACTCGAGCGAACTTTATTTACTGGTTATGATGCCATTCCCAGCCGATCACTTTTTTAGCCGTCCAACGGCCTTTTCCATGAGACGATTTTTTCATCGGGGTAGTAGAACAAGAGGTTCTGCTCTCTGCGCAGAGTCACCACCATGGTGAACATCACAGGTTCCATTGTATGTGTTTCTAAATATGTCTTCTTAAACCTTTTATCATTTTCATATTTGTGCTAATTTTTTCCACAGGCAATCCAAGCATTACTCCTTGTTTTAGCATTGATAGTTCTTCTTCTACGATGCTGGGCGAGAATTTTGCTGAAGCAGTCTTTACTCAACTTATCTGATTTATTTGCATGGCTTGGCTGGATTTTTACCCTGGGATGGTTTATCTGTTCAACACTCGCGCTGCGTATATTGATAGACACCCCCGCGGTTGGTACTGAACTTACTGTCAATTCCGTGGCATATTTGAAGGTATGTAGCGATGAAGGTCGCGGCAGAGGTACCTCCAAGTTAACAATCCCCTTTCTAGACTGTTTTCGCAGCCCAGCTCATCTTCGACATTGGGATTTTTTTCTCTAAAATCTCAATCACGCTTTTTTACTGGACTTTGATCCCTCGAGTCATGGGACCCTTGAGGCAGATTTTGTTTGCAATCTCGATTTATCTTGGCAGTACTTTACTTGCAACAATACTCACAGACACCCTGATAACGCGACCAATATCGAATAATTGGTATGTTTTCACGAAATATTCAACTGGATACATGTACTAACTTATCAGGTCTATCGAAAATCAGTTAGAGTCAGTCTGGAACTCATACGCTGCCTTCTGTGTTCAGTGGGCTCTTAACTTCTCTACAGACTTGCTAGGTATGCTTGAACACCGATAACAGTCAAAATCATGATATCATCTCAGTACAATTAACCATCGATATCTGTTCTAGTCTTCATCTATCCGTTCTTTTTGCTGAAACACTTGTCCCTTCGCAAGGAGCAGACGCTCGGCCTTATCGGCGTCTTTTCCTTGGGCGCGATAACACTGATCGTCAGCCTTACGCGATTCATTGCGTATAATGCGACTGATTTTGAGCTCGAAGACGAGATTGGTAGTATGTTCCCGACTTTCCTTTCTTGCAACCTATCGAAAATTGTCTACCGTACCTTGCATGGTCTAACATGGTATACAGATATCCTATCGACTGCCGAGATGAGTACTGCCGTTATCGTGGTTTGCCTTCCTGGTCTGCGACGATTTCTCGGACGTTCCAAATCACCTGCACAATCGTCGGGGAACACCAGCGGTTATGGTGCTCACTCAGTCCTATCCCGATCAGGCCAAACATCCGGCAACAACACCTCAAAACCACGGCCTCCCCCATCGTCATATGCGAAATGGGGCGTACGGGACGACGAGATTGGACTGGTAACCCATATTCGGGCGGGAAATTCCACTGAATTGTCAGATCTGGAACGTGGAAGCGCGGATGGTAAGAGTGGTAAGAGTGTAACAGTATAGCGTCACTGTCTTCACACATACATCAACTGTACATAGACTTGATAGCCATAGATGTATTATACCCTAGCACGACTTAAATAAATGAAATTTCCGTTCATGATCAGCATAGAGGCTAAATAAATAATGCACATGGCGACGTCCAACCCTATCGATAATTAGCTTACCTATAGAGCTTTTCACTACCATCGCTTCGAGCAATTGAACGTAGTCATCTTGAGGCTGCCCGTCTTCTCGGTACAAGACAGATGACCTACCAGATATCCTGCTGATTTGCCAGACGGTCCTGATAGCTATATTACTTTCTTCAAGTATAATTAGTACTGCCTTCATTAAGGAGGATGTGTATGGGCGTGTTGTTCCTATGCTATACCTAGATCTTCACGTCTGAGGGCCGAGCTTCCAACTGTAACAAAAGACACTTTCTCGAGATAGATTTTTTTCAATGATGCACCGATTAGTATGGTAGCAATGTGCTACTCTATCACAATAAGCATAGATGTCGAACTTTCTGAAAGTCTACCGTCGCTTGATTGCAGTTGGCTTCTACTAATCTCAGATGTTAAGCCAATGCAACTATTTCCTTTCGTAGGTACATTTTCTGGTAAATGAGGGCTCTTCTTGTCTCCTCAAAATCGCCAATTTGAACAGAAGTTAGAGACTCGTCAAAGCCTTCACCAGGATGCTCTCCAACCGTCTTAGGGATGAACTCCAAACCGAGTAGGATATCGACAACCCCCATCCTGTGATAAACTTTGTGTCCTCCGTAGTCTTCTCCAGTGGGCTCGACGATTAATCCACATATATCATGCGGCTTAGCTCCTGGATTCTTCTTCCACTCTTCTTCCTTATCTCCATCTAAATATGCTGTAAGCAGGAGCACTCGAACATCGGTGAGTTTGAACAAGTCTGCAGGAGACGTAGAAATGGAGTCGAGAGAAAAGTCCATCTCAATGTCTTTGGGCAATTGAGTCGCCAGTACTTGGATCGGAAAGACCCAGTTCTCCAAAACAAGCATTTTGACCTTTTCGCTCATACCAGTCCCCTCTCGAACAACTTCGATCATTCTTGTATCGCTGACGGAACCTGTTCCATCTTGCCAAGCCAATGGCTGGTTCATGCAACACCATGACCACGTTGGAAATTCTTCTGATTTGAACGTTGGCCTGGAGGATCTACCTCGCGCTGTCACTCTCCTCCATGTGAGACCATGCCACAAATCCGACATCCAAAATCCATCAAGATATTTCTCATGGCTTCCGAGCAACTGGCCAATCTTCATCGCAACTCCGGAGAGTGCAATAAGTTTGTCGCTCTGCTTGGTAAGGCTTCGCTCGGAATACTCGCCGATGAGCTGATACCACTTGATTAGAATCATCTCTTTACTATTCCAATCATTGGAATGTGCCACTTGACCAGGTGAAAGAGGAAGAAAGTAGCTCCCAAGATATTCCAGCACGACTGGTGGCCGAGAGGCGTGTCTTCCATATCCAGCACGGCACCGAAACACGACTTCATCCTGGCCAATAAATATCAACCTTGAGGATAGAAGCCGCTCTTGAAAGGTCCAGCCACGACTTGCCCAGGGTGATGAGGTTGCAGGTCCATTTTCGCGCACGCTTTTGTAGGAAGGGAAGGAAAACTGAAGGTGGTTATAAGAGCTAGGCCAAGCGATGACGTCCCAGACCCAGCCGGATCGTTTTCTCAAGAATCCCTGCTCTGCTCCGCTCGAGTCGATGGGGACAATTGTGAACGATGCCATTTCGTAATACTGCAACATTTTTTGACTCTCGTAAATCCACTCACCATTGTCTTGAATGATGCAAAGCGCATCGATCCAGATATGTGTGGCTCCGAGGCGATGAGAAAGAGTAATACTATCCTGGAGTGTTGGGGGTAATGAATCTGCGGGAAAGCCTGCCAGTCTAGCAGGCAGATTGGCCAAAACAGTTCGAGAATCGAAGACGGACTTTGCTGGACCCCAACAGTAGCTTAAAATAGCATACTGTAGATTCTTGCCATCTGTCTCTTCTAGTCGGACGTTCTTGATATCTTGGATGTTCAACAACCTTAGAGGAGCAGTGGTTTGGCTAGTGTATCGACACTCTGAATGATGCGTATCGTGGTTTTGAACGCAAATGTCCAGATATGACTTCATCCTCATGATCGACTCGTCAGACATCGGATTGGGATCCGGAAAACCAGTATAGCGCCCTAGGTACCTCAAATCAGCTAAAGCATTCTGATTTAGTGAACAAGTCCTACCATCGGTCCTATGCTTTGCATAGATACTAAAGGGCCGTGACATTGCCCCAATGCGAAGTTCTCCAACAAAGTGAGATGGAAGCCAATCTTTTCGCCTATCGGTGAATTGAACGGTTCCAAGATCGGGATGGAATTCCGATAAAATCAATTTCACGCTGCCAGAAGCCCCGCTAGAGTCTTCAATCGTTGTCGATTTAAGTTGATTCAGCAAGACGTTTTTGAGAAAGAGGCACATCCGGCAGCCAGCAGCGATGGACTTTTCAAGTTCAGGTAGTCCGGGTAACACATCGTCCAAGACGAATTTCAGAGGAACAATACCGTATTCGTCCAGATCAAGATCATCACGGCCCTGTAGCCGTGGCGGTGGGGGTGCATCAATTATCGCGCTCGTGTCAAACGTGAGTAGCACACAGCGCTGGCATAGTTTCTCAGCGGGTCTATCGGCCGCATCTCTCTTAGCTTTGAGCTGAGACATCTCATAACCCCGAGTGTATGACCTAGACGAGATTTTATGCAAACTATTGTGCAGTTAGGCCCTGCCGCAGCACAGTCAGACTTGGAGATTCGCTTATTGCATGCTAGTTAACACAATTCCTTAACTGGAGACTTGTGCCGCCTTACTGCATATCTATCCCTGTTAGCAAGGTAGGAATAATCTCCCTGTATGAGTTCAGATGCTGGAGCTTCTAATTTATACGAAAAATTCTGCAAGATAGGCAAGTCCTATAACGTAATATTAATAAATTCCAGCTGTAGGTATACTGCGTAAGTTATCTAATAACTAATAAAAGGACACAAGAAGGATCCTATTCTTCACTCGACTTCACAACAAAGGTACCACTTTGTTTCGACACGTAATGGCGACTTGTAGAGTTAAATTAGGCGCTCTCAGGGGTGTAGAAAGATATGAGAATAACTAGTAATAGTCTGATAAGCCAAGATAGCATAAGGATGTTTTCCAGAGACTTAAGACTATAGTATAAATTTAGGCCCTCAAGTCTTATAAATCATCAATTTACTTTTTAAGTATTAAGCTCAAAATTATAAAATTTAAAAATAGAGATATAGAAGATACTCGGATCTTAGTAGGTCATTCATATGTGTTTTTTTACACCCCGCGGGCGCTTCCAACAAGGCTGGGCATGCGCCGCTGCAGCAAACTGCGCTAGCAGGAAACCTGTCGATCCTCCAAGATTTAAGTGAAGAGATCTGCTGGGTTTAACTTCTATCCAATCACAAAGTTCCAATGTTACCTTCTCTGGCGGCTGAAGGAGTGCATGTCTACGTTGTGAGATGGCTGCTGGACCTCGAGATACTAGAGGGGAAATCCCGCCCAAGCTGAAGACAAAGCCGCTGTGATAGTAGCAAGAAAGCGATATAGACACCTCTGGAAACTATTTTTGGATTGAAACCACTCCCGATAGCTAGTGCAATTCTATCGAACATAGTCTTGCGATCCGACCAGGCGAGGTTACGCAGCTTACTGTATTCGACAGGACACCATGCCATTTGCTGGAGAGATCCGGAGACTGACGACACGGTAACACACAATACCATTCATGGGGGTGATGAGTATAGTAGAGAAACTCCTGGCCTCTGGCGCATAACCCAATCTCAAGGAGGTAGAGATCATCTCACCAGTGGCCATGAAGCTTCATGATCTGGAAACCATGAGGAGACTATTTGATCTCTATCCGCTCATGATGGTCAACAAACCCAACAATGCCGATACAACAAACAAGAAATACGAGATGCTTAGTCAGTTTAACTCACAAGATATCATGCTTTAGCTCACAGCAAGTAGTAGAAAAAGACGTTTGCATCATCAGTTTGTCATAAAATCAGTGCGATTAATTCCGATTTGGAAACGCATGGGCTATGGAAGTGGTCTTTGGCTGCCTTAGATATAACTTCTATAATTGTGGGCTTTTTTCATGTCTCCAAGCATGCTCAGAACAATTGCACCACAGAATCTCCGGTTCTGAGCCATTGAGAGTTCGTCTATGATGTGCTAAGTAAGAACGTTATTAGGTAGATAGGCTTTAATAACACGATCTGTCTAATGTTAGGTGGTAAAGCCTTCGATTAATGCCCAGGACCAGATGAGAAAAGGATGTTCCAGACTTTAATGGCATTCTTTACTTTAAACGGTATAAGACATATTAAATGGTGTGTTATAATGGTACTCATTGTAAGCTTCCTCTATATAACTACTTCAACTCTTCCTCATTTGCAATAGTGGCAGCTCCTCCGCCTTCCGCCTCGGCAACAATCTTTGTCCGCAAAACCTTACCACTGGGGTCGGTGTATATGTTGCAGTACGCGTTGAGTCCGTGGTAAGGTGCATATGTGTACTGCAACTCGTACTCCACCCCTCCATCCACAGTGATGGTCCTGTTGTGGCCGGTGAACTTCATGTCTTTGCTGTAATAGCCGACCTGCTTTCGGCTTTTCTCAACACCTTGGTTGTTGAGGTAGATATTGTAGAGAAATCCATCTTGGGTCAATACGCGATTTGTGTGTGCCGAGCCTGAAAAGTCGTTGATTGAGTAAAGGATGTTGTTCTCCAGGCGAACGGTGAGATCTCTCTTTTCCACCGCATCTGCGTCTTCACTCGACCCGCTATCATTGCTAATGGCATCTCCGACATCACCCACAATGTCTGCTACACCATCACCAAGAGCGGCAATGGTAGGGTTCAAGTCGATGCTTTCAAGGACATCATCAACCATGCGAAGGATGTTGCCTAGACGAGCCTCAAGCTCAACTTTGGCGGTGACATTGTAAATGCCAAGTTTTACGCGGTCGATACCGAGATCAACGCCGGCGTTGAAGTTGAGCAAGTTGAGGACCTTGGCGTCTAGGTTGATTTTGGCGGTGATGTTTTGCACTTCAATTGAGATCTCCCCCACGGATACAGAAGCATTGAGGTAGACGTCGGGTTCCTCATTAAGAGGCGCAATGCCGCTATTGGTGTTTTCCGTCTCGTAGATGGCCGACTCATCATCGCCTCGACGCGACAATTTGTAGCCGTAGTAGCCGTCACCCTTTGCAGCGATGAGGCTTATTAAAGAGGCGAATGCCAGAGCACCGAATGCTGAATGATGCTTCATTGTGTTCTGGTGCTTGTTGTTACTGCTGGTCAGCGAAAAGAGTGTGAGAACGGTACAAGCGTTCGGAAGACTAGACAGAATGTTTGTCAGAGGGGCACAGCGACTAGAGAAAAGAGAAGCCCCTCCCTCAGAGAATCAGGCTTGTACCACTTCCCCTGCTAATTATGAGGATATGATATTGACTAATTTAGTACAGATGACAGGCACGCATTAGATGAAAAGCGGCTGAAACAGCCACAATGCCGGTTAAGAACTTCCGGCCTTGATTCCCAGCTAGCCAAGTGTGATGCTACCCCATCTCTGATCCGATGTAGGGAAAATCACCTCTTTTCCCCCCTCATTGGAGCGGACAAAGAGCCGAGCGTGGCAGCATTTCCGATTAAACCCTGTCACTGCGTCAATGCATAAATGCAATCTCGATCGGTTACCCCAATAAAATCCTCAGTAATTTCTTTTCACTGGAAAAAACCAGTTTTTATTCTCACATAGCTGGATGAGACGATAGTTACCGGCGATATAACCATATAATCAGCCAAATAAGCTCATCGGAAGGCCGGCAACTAGCTGGAAAGGAGATTGCGTTAGTTACAAGGACCGTGTGCCTGGGGCCCATCTCAAGCCCAGTTATCTTAGCCTCTGGAGCGATTAACTGAGGGATCAATCAAAGACCCCGCGGTGAGCTGGAAGCCAAAGCATCATTCTCGTCGTTATCGTGTGGAAACTTGCCATCACCATCTTTTGGAAAGTCAACTGATTGTCAAAATGCGCGTTTCCCTTTGTCTTTTCCAGCCTCTGGTGTTGGCTCACCTGTTTAGTTTGGGCTATGCACAAACACCCGATTCTACAGACCCAGTGACTACCGCGGAGAGCATCTCAATTGATCCGACGTCGTCGCCATCTGGAAATGACGGCAGCGACAGCGCAACCAAAACTGGATCTGGAGGAGGCGCCAGCCCATCAACCAACTCATCACTTGGCCCTCCAGATGTCCATCTCAAGGTCCCCGAGCTCTCTGTCGGGCGCATTGAGCTAGACGTCGACAACCTCCACGCAGACATCAATCTCAATGCCAACATCGCGCGTCTCGTCCAGCTCAATGCCGGCATCCAGATTGGCATTGAAAAGGTCAATATCACCATCGCCGACGTTGAGGCCGAGCTTGAGCTTGTCGTCCGATTGGGCAACTTGGTTGAGATTGTCAATCGGACTTTGGCCTCACTTGACCTCAACCCAGCCCTTGTCAACCTTCTCGACTCAGTCGGGGACATTGTCGAGGGTGTCATCGGCGCCGTGGATGGTCTGCTAGGCTCCATCACTCAGGGCGATACCAAGCTCAATTTCCTCATCGACAATCTCGGCAACATTGTCCAAGAAGTCACTAAAGGTGGTGGTAAGGCTGTCAGCTCCATCATCGGCAACTATCAACAGAACATGACTTTCACGGGCGAAGAGAAGAACTTGGCCAATGGTCTCTTGCAAAAGACGTACGAGTACTCGGAACTCAGCGCACTTGTCAATATTGTTTTCAACAAAGCTGGTCAAATCGTGCAGGCGCAGGTTGTAAAGGGCGGAGGTTCCGGTGATGATCAAGACAAGCCCAGCGGTACTGCATCGCAAACATCGATACCAACGGCGACATCCCAACCTAACGAAAATCCGACAGCATCGACTACCTAATGGATAGTATAGAAACGGACTATAAATATCAATATTCCCAGTAGACCTGATCACCTGCTTCGTCTGCCGTGAAAAGGTCCATTATTGCCTCGGTCTCCTGTGCAGTGTGAATATTCCCCCAGCCTTTGTGCCGTCCAGCCTCGATGCCTGCTGTATAAGCCCGAATATTGTAACTACAGCCATAGAACAAACTCTCTCCCAGGTCATAACTTTCAATATCCAGTCTTAGACCTTGTCTCATGCACGGAGGTAAACATTATCATACTTGGGGTAAATAAATGGTTTCAAAGATCCAATCAACTATCTACTTCTTACTAGTTGGCACATACATAGGCATTGAGTCCTCCCACATACTGTCTGTCAGCATACGCTTATCAGATCCATCCGCATTCATAACCATGATCTGCCCATATGGTTGAAAAGTGTTCTCGTATTGAGTAGACTCATCCCTGAAGCCATACATCCCAGTACTCCATAGAATACGGCCATCATAGGACCATACTGCATGAGCATCATTTGCAGGACTGTCAGTCACTTGTAGGAGGCCGCTGCCATCAGGTCGGATGGTCATGATGTCGAATCGATCCTCGTACCAGCGGTTACCATACTCCGCCGTCCAGTTCACCTGTCTGGTAAAAACAATACGTTCGCCATCGGGGGACCATCCAGGAGTATTATCCCAGCCCGACGTTAGGTTGGTGGTCACTCCTGTCGTCAAGTCAAGGATACGCAGGCCTAAAGGAGTTTCCGACCCAGAGTCCCAGAGGCGATAGACCAACTTAGTGCCATCAGGGGAGAAGGACGGATATCCAGCATTGAGTTTGCTCTCGGTGTCCGTAAGATTGGTAAAGCCATCAGTGGTAACGTTGGCGAGGTAAATTGTAGCGGGGTTCCCATTGCGGTTGAAGAAACAAACGCCAAATCCGACAGCAATTTGAGATCCATCTGGGGACCACGTTGGCTGAAAGGCGCCTCCGAGACCGCTTTTGATATTTGTAAACTCTGTCGAGTTGTTGGGAGACCAGATGTCAAATACATCAAAGACATCTTTAAGATCAGTATACTCGGTAGAGGAGACAACAACCGACGAATTTCCCATCTGCTTCTGTGTGATGACGATACGGTTCGTGGCTTTGTTGTATTGTGGAAAGACATCCATGAATCGGTAATCCCATTCGTCGTCCCAACTAAAGAGCTGTTTAGCACCGGGTCGGATGTCCCACCCTGACACCTCGTAAACGACCTTGGTACCGTCAGGTGACCATGACGGATTGCGTATGCCGGAGCCAAGGAAAGACGAATGTGAGGTGTCTAGGTTTGTATAATTGATGCCTTCATTGGGGCCAGCCTTAATCAAGTAGCCAATATTGCTGCTGTTGCCAATGTAGTGCTGCCCCATCTTGAGATACGGCCCCGAAGTGTGTTGCACAATATCCAGGCCAGTAGCAACATCAACACTAAAGATTTGAGCTGAGATTTCTTCCATCTGGTTTGCTACACCGTGCGAGTGATATGTGTCTTCTGTGGATATCACATTGTAAAGAATCCGCTGGCCATCCGGCGACCATTGTGGTGTACCGAGTGCATAACCAGGCTTGCTGACCACCAAGCGAAAGTCAGATCCATCAGGTCGGATGATGTAAATAGAGAGAGTCTGTGTGTGTTCCCAACCGGTGCCGTTGCTATGACCAGTCCAATCTGTGTTTCGATCAGAGCTGAAAGCAATCCACTGACCGTCAGGGGACCACGATGGTCGGAAATGGCCTTGGGGACTTTGCCGGCTACCTCTGGTCGTCCCAGTATCAGTCAGGTTCTTAGCGACACCAGTTTCAAGGTCTTTGACCCAGATATTTGTTGTATAGTTGCCCTGAGTTGACACGTAGGCTAATGTTTTGCCATTAGGAGATACAACGCCAACATCCTCAAAAGAGTCAGTCTGCACCAGCGTCTGCACTGATGAACCATCAGCTTTGACTCTGTAGATGTCTGATTGGCCATCAGCGCGACGCTCGCTGCTAAAAACAATCCACTTTCCATCTGGGGACCATGATGGATGGAAGTCGAAGGCTGCCGTGTCGTTCTCCATCAGACGCTTTGCGTCACTACCATCGGCATTCGCGACGTAAAGCAGAGAACTAGAAGGCGAGATACGGTTCAAGTACAGGATTCCCTTTTTGTCATCAGTGGCATGATGAACTTCCCGGCTTTGGCTGTGAAGTCGACGATCGAGAGAATTGTGCTGCTCAGCGTATGGACAAGCAGCCCGGGCTAGATAGATGCCCAGGCCTGCTAGGATGCTAGTCGATAAGCGCATTTCAAATGTGAAAGAATGAATCTGAAGATGGCTCTCTCGACCATGGTGCCCTCGAAGCTCTGTATTAATAGTTATTCTTATTACCATAGGCATGTTAAAATTTTCAAACTGATCAGATCCGAGGCATTGAAGTATGCGTCTAATTTACTCCCAGACCCATAACTACCGGCTTTAAGATGAGACTTGGCCTGTTCAAGGTAAACAGTTTGCTGATCCCTCTGTGGGGCTGTCCCGAGCCATAAAGCCACTCGAGCGGCCTGTATTAGGAAAGTAGATAACCCTAGGCTCGACAAGCGTCGCATCGTGAAGCTTAGGCCGTTTCATGGAATGAGGATTAGAAGATGTGACTGAGATAGCTGTCGGAAAAGATCGCTTGATAGCTTTGGTGGCATCATTCTTGTCCGGGTCGAGGGCCTCGCTGTCTGTTTTAAGCTCAGTGTCGTAAGCGGTGTCTCTGAATTTTGTGACAGCGGATTCCCCGTATCTGATCTGCAGCCTGCTCTCGATCGTATTCCGTACTTGAACCCACTCTCCGTCCTCATCTGGGTTAAGGATTGGGTGAGACGCCTTTCGCGACGATGAGGTTGTAGATCCCAAAGTTATTCGTTTTAGTCGTGAGAAGTCCTCAGTTCCTGGGCAGGGAACGACTGCACCTGACATGAGAAACAGCCTAGTGATCTCTGCAGTCTCTTTCTTCGACTGCGTTGAGCTTTCATCAGGCGTGTCGTGGAAACGGATCCATTCAATCCAAGGTGTCAGGGGGGTCTCATCCCGAGCCCCTGCTTTTGAAAACTTTTCATTTGGGTCGTGGGCCTTTTCTAGCAAGTGCTGGATCATTTCTAGGTGCTGTTTTTCCTCCAAGAATTGCTTCATAGCAGAGTTCTGCGCGGCGAGACTTTGAAGCAAAGGCCTGGACCCTGCGTGATACAAGATTGGATGGAGTGTCTCAAGGATCTTATTCTCTGTGGGACTAGCCCGACAAGACTTTTGCCAATGTTTGAGGGAATCATCCCATCCAGATTGCCTGTTTTTACAGTCAAAGAAATAATTGGCATACTTTGCATGCTCGGCTGCGTGAACCAACAAATCAGGTAGGCATTGTCTTTGCTCAAAAGCGAATTGCACAACTTGAGTTGCGCCCAACTCAACTGCCAAAGCAAGGCCAAGTGAGAAGTCATCACAGTACCTTTGACAGTAGTGACTGTGTCGTAGACATTCTTTAGCCCGTAACCAGAGAGGAATCGAGCTAAAAAGAGAGCTAGAAAGGCCACTGACGAACTGGGCCTTCGAAAGGGTAGCTACTGTAAACTCTGGAGAGCATCCGCTTTGATCACCATGGTAGGCATAAATCAGGGCGTGGCTGATGCAATTCTCCAGAACCTCCGACCTCATGTCGACTGTTGCAGCAAGCTGAACCCACAGTGATGAGAGAGTGGTGTAGCTGTTGAATGTTGCATCTTGAATACTCATGAGATCTCGTTGCCACATATCCGGGATGGAAAGAAACTCGTACACCGTACGGTGCATAAAGACTATGTGCGAGTCTAGGTCTTGGTCATGGCATTGGCCGACTCCACGGCATGCGCAGAATTGGTGGTTTGGAAGAGAACCATTTGCCTTTTGGACTTCAAGAAGGCCACAGCATCGGCTTCGCAAACGGCCTTCCATAACTTGACACTTTGCTAGGTTCGAGCCTCTGTTCCTTGGTAGGAGAGCATATTTCTTTGGCCTGTAGCAGGGTTGGAGGCCTTGTTCATAGACCAGTTGTAAGCCCAAAGTTGGTATCGGATCGATCCCGTTGAGCGACTGGTTCACGTATACCAAACGAAGTAGCTTTGCCGTCTCTTCACGCCATCGAGGCTCGATCTTGCTAAGCATGTGTTCAAAGAGATCCTCCACCTCTTTAGGAAGCTCAGCCACACGTGCCTTGATGTCGGAAATGGTATCATACGCAATGCGGCCTTCCACAATTGAACGACAAGCCAATACTACCCATAAAAAAACGCCAGACGCTTTGCTTACTAGCTCTTCGATGATCTTCATAGGGCCCTCTGGTTCTATTTCTGATAGTGTGATCATGTGGGGGTGGAACGCAACAACGTCATTGATATATGCAATGATATCATCTCTTGTCAAGTCAGGTAGATTCATCTTAGGTCTTTGCGAGAAGGCAACAAAAAAGGCCGGGTGCGGTCTACTTGAAACTAGGATTTTCGTGTTGGTGATTGAGTCGAGGTCCTGGATGAAGTTTGCAACGTCAAGATCCTTGCCCTCGTATTCATCGATTCCGTCAATCATCAAGAAAAGCTTTTCATTGCCAAGGTGGGTTGTACAAAACGTCATTAGCGCATCTCTCATCTCGGCGATCGAAGGGATCGTGAGTCTCTCAGTTTGGCTGTCTTGGGCCTCTCTCCACATGTTGGGAAGAATGGCTTCGATAGCCGTGGGGTGCTTGTCAAGGATCTGCCAAAGAATGCTCCGGAGGAGACCAGCCTGAGACTTTTGTTCTGGACAGCCCAGATGGTAGAAGAAGAAGTTGACAACAGTAAGTTGAGATTTGCCAGCCCAGAGCTGGAGCAGCTCCTGCATACGCTCGTGACCAAGCAAGTATTTCATCAAGGTTGATTTGCCGCTTCCTGCTTTTCCGGCCAACCAGTATATACCGGAGCTCTTCTGAAGCCAGGTATTGAGATTATCCCACTTGTTAATGGCATTGGCAGGCGGGTCGAGGGCCCAACGGAGTGTTTGGAAGTGAGCCTTTTGAACGTTGGCTCTCCTGTCATCCATCCAACGGAACCAAAGGTGTTGTAGGATCCGCACCTGGATGATAGCCCGTTTAGCCGCGATGGTGACAGCAGGCCGACTTTCCGAAGACGCTTTTGCGATCATTTCGAGCTCGGCAATACTGCGGAGATGGGCTAGATCTTGTTCGCCCAAATGGGATTCTGGGGCGTCCGGAACCAGAGCACTAAGCCGGCCATTGAAGTAGGCCAGGTCATTAATCAGCTTGTTGAAATTCTCTTTGTCGACAATGACCCAGCGCATTCGCTGTGCGACCACGATGTTCTTCCTATGACTCTTTTTCTCTTTCCGGCACTCCTCATCCAAGCCGAGCTTCGAAAAGTCGCGGAGAAAACGCGACATTCGAGATGCACTAGTCCCTTGATACCAGCTGGTAACTGTCTTGGACGAATCGAATCTTTGGAGGCCATATTTCTTCTCCGAGCTTTGCCTTCACTCAAAAGGCTTTTGATGCTCGATAGAACCCGCATGATTGTTTGTCGTGTATCTGTGTCACCCAGTTGATATACTGAATAGCCTGGCTTGAGTAGATTGACACGGTCGGACCATTGCAGGAGGATCATCCTCTCAACGTCCAGTTTCGTGTCCAAGATCTCGGTATCTTGACCCAGGTTTCGCGCGGCTGATATCATTGAGAATAGGTCCACACAATCTTTGAAGATGCTGATGAGGGCTACGGCCCCAACCGCAAGGCCAGCTACTTCCATGGTTAGTTAGAGAACAATGAAAGTCTTGGTTCAAGATATGACCGTCTGTCGGGAATGAGTAGCTGAAATAAGACGAGTCATAGGTCTCGACGCGGGGAAGTGCTGCGATGGGCTCATAACCAATAATAGCTAAACAAGTAAGTATGCATGTGTGGCGCAGACACTTCGCCTAGAAGCCTTGCCGCCAAGGCTTTTCAGGGTCATTAGGCGTACTACAAGTGCGCATTGCGTCTTTACATACACCTACGAAAAGAGTAACCAAGTAGTTCGATAAATGATCGAGAAACAAATAAGATTACAAGAAGACGTCGAACATACCTTTGGAATTTAATCAAGTCAAGTGCCTTAAGTTTTTTATTATACGTAAAGTTTGCTCTCCAGCCTTTTGAAGTATAAAACTCCGGCTTCAACAACGATAAAAACCATAGTTTCCCCTATCTCAGAGGCATTATAACCCAATGCCCACATGATTAGTTTCATATCATCGCTCTATTGCCTGGAGTTGGGCGATTTCTTGCTGGACTAGCTGTTAACCTACTGCTTCATCCTTAAATAAAACGTGTTGAGAATTTACAAAAAAAGAAAGCCTCGCAATGCTTGCAATCGTAATATAGGAACAGCCCGATGCGGGGGTCGAACCCGCAACCTTGAGATCGCGTACTCGTAAGAGTCTCACGCTCTACCGATTGAGCTAACCGGGCGTGGCTCTTGATGTCCATTCCGCCAAGCAGGATCGCTTTCTGAACCTGGATGTTGACTCACTATCGAGCTGAATTTCTGTGCCTCTGCTCCAAAGGATGAATCTTCCATCAAGATGTCGAATGGAGCAGATGAGGAGGTTCAAGTTGTGCGGTGTATTGGTTGATGGCATCGCAAGGATGCGACGTTTTGCCATGTACCCTACGGTAAAAGGAATGAATGAGTTAAAGGAACAAGTGATGCTTAATATTCTACTGCAAGTTCAAGCTTGCTCTGGATGACTGTATAAGTACCGAATGTTGGACATGTCCTGAGAGTTGGTTTGATCATGATTGATGCAGGGTAGGTTATACCACTATACCGTCCCCGCTGAAGATTCTGGTAACGTACGCGGCGCGACAGCTTTCTAGACTATAGCTACTGCCAGGAGGTTAAGACCTCGGCTTTTCGGACGGTTCGCGTTGATTCTACAGTATTAGTGACAAAATCGCAGCGGAAGGGACTCAGACGATCTTGAATACTGGCTTGCAGGATACAGAGTCCATTCTAGGTGAAGGACTCAGGCCGACTTCTACTTATTGCGTTAGAACACTGCATCCCTCTACCCCATAAGTACGAAATGTTAAACAGCCGAACTAGAGGGAGTGCTATCATAATAACGAGTATTGCAATGTCCAAGTAGTAAGTCGAACTTCAGCACCAAGATCCACCTGCTGTAGTGAAAGCTACAGCTTCGAAGGGTTACCTTCTTCCCTACAGATCTACTCCTTAGTATTTGGATGAGAAAATGCCCAGAAGCTTCAGATTCATACCCCGAGAGAGAAATGCGAGCAATTCACAATGAAAACATGGTGGCAAACAGATCCGTAGAGGAATAAAAGTCTAACACAAGCTTAGCGCAACAAACAGCAAATTTGATTGAGCCGAGATAGCTGCCTGCAGCTTCTCATATGATACTACTCTTAGGCATGACTTACATTACAATTTTCAGAGTTTACTACCTGGCGCAAGCTTGTGGCCTGCCCCCTTACATCTACCGATCATTCATAGGCTGAGTCAGAGACCCTGGAGGATCAAGTCTGGAACGAGGCAACGGGATAACCTTTTGCATCCATTCACGAAATTTTATCCAGGCTCAAGTACTCCTATGCTCGTACCCAGAGTCCAGACCGGGTTGGAGTCATGCTTCGTACACGCGTAGACAGATCCGCTGGTCTGACCCGAAACGCCATTGGTGACACCACAACCCTAACGCTCACTCATTGTCGGCAAGTCATTTGATCAGTGTAGAGTGTAGACCAATAGAAAGTCCCCTGTGGAGGCGGATATTATGGTATCTGGTCCATTTTGGATAAACGACCAGCTGTCGTCAATAGAGTTACGCCTCATGAGGCACAAGCGGACTTCTTCTGAAGGTAAAGAAGCTTGATCAATGGCCCCACCGAGGAAAGCACGTTGATACGTAGAGTTGACGTAACTGCTAGAGGCTGTTGTGTTGTTGGATCCCTCTGTTTGTGGCTCACTGTCGTCATCAGCGAGTGGTCGGTCTGCGAATTGACCGATTACAGGATCCGTGCTGGGCGAGCCCGGACATTGAATGACTCCTGGAAGTTTTGCGAGCCTTCTTCCAAGGCGCTGGGATCGGTATCCCACACGGTGAACTGGATTTCATCCAGTTCGTTAAGCAGCCGATCCGCATTTGTCGCAAGAACTGAGCCGAAGTCTGGTAGTTGTGTTGGCAAATCGCTGAATCGTAGACAATTAAGGTGAGAGAGAATCTCACCCAGGTTGGCGTATAGCTCGTCCAGTTTAGTCTGACTTGGGAATTTGGATGCATCGTTTTGACGAGATTGAAGTTCTGCCGTGTCGGCACCTGTCAGGTCAGACTTTAGGGAAGAAAAACTGCGACGCAACCGAATCAATGACAGCTCAAACAGATCCAGCTTCCGCATGAGACCTCTGACTGGGCTCACGTGATTGTCCATGGTCTTTCGAGTGTCGAAGCAAGTGGTGTTGTGGGGTGGTAGATGGTAGAACTGTGAGTCTAGTGGTTGTCTTAGAAAGTGTGTGTTTCTGCTGAACGAGGGGAGACTAACCAGGAATCACGTCCATTTTATAGTTGCTCGGACTTGGGGTAAACGTCTTACATATTGGCCGTACTTGTCTGCCGTCCATGAAAACCTTAGCTTGAACATAAGTAACAACAAATATTGAGCACTGGCCTGACTCGAACAAGGCAGTACTCATTGTTCAATGATGTATTATTTACTGAACAACATCCAATTGCGCACGAAACAAGAAGGTTGAGCATTGGGAAAAGAAGAAAAAGACCATGAACAATGAACACTCCAAAAATTGTTTCAGGATTGGTACCCTTGATACGGACACTAAGTCGATAGAATATTGATAGGCCTTGGCGGTCGTATCCCCGTAATGCCAATCACCCGAGTAGTTTGTGAAGCCCCGAACAGAGGGGTAGTTATTTGCTGTTGAATTCAAAGCCAAATAAGATCCTTTAAGTGTTCTCCAGTAGCCAGAATATTGTTATCTCGCCTCATCTCCTTGCTCAATGAACCGTAATCTCCGCGGTATAAAATGTCAAAAGAGAAACTTTCTCATATAGAACTTGTCGTGAGGCACATCATCCCTCGGATCCATACCTTCTGCTACGGGACTTGCAAGCACCCAAACTCTATTGTTTCCAATGATTGAAGCTCGCCTATGATAGGCGACACCCACAAATAGAACATCAGTCCCAATTGTCCGTGTATACCGATTTCATGAGTGTAAGCTTTATTTCATGCCATGCGAGCGCATCACGGTTCTCTCTTGTTCTCCTTTTCTCAACTGGGGCATGAAGAGGAGTAGATATTTCTTTATATGCCACTGAGCTTCGGGGGCAGAAAGCGGCTTGACAAGGAATATGTGTACAATGTGCCGGAGAATGGCATCAGACAAGCTACGAAGAGCCTAGGGAGTTGCCCCTTTGGCATTTTTGTTTCTGCCCCAAAGGCTTCTATTATGCTGGTTTATCTCACCTGAGTTGTCACGTGTAATATAGCTTAGCCTGAAATGGCCGATCTAGCCACGCATCAGAATTGTGACCATGGCCTTACTACCTAGACTACGGAGTCATGAAATCCACAATTGGTGTCATTGCCCTGAAGTCAGAATTGAGCCAAAGATATCCCCATTAAGGTTCGGGCCGATCCGAGGATGTGGAGGCAGCGTATTACAATGTGGAGGCAGCGTATCACAATGGAACTTGGATTTTTCTGGTGAAAGTGAGACGCTTAACCGACGGTCAATGATCTGAATCAATGTTGGGCCACGGAGAGTGCGCTTCGTTGTGCACTGGACTGATGGGCACTAGACATTCGCCATTATGAATTCCATGATCTTATTGGTGACGATATTGAGGGTCCGAGTCGGAGGGCTCTAAAAAGGCCTCGAGGCTTGACTGTTGTGAATGACGCATTGTAGCCTTACTTTCGAGATCTTTATTAGTAGTTTATTGGTTCACTCCTGAGTCAGCTCCAAAACCCCTCACCATGTAGTCAGTTCCTTGGTTCACTCGTACAGCAGATCTGTCTACAATTATTTATCGGCTGTGACATGGCACAATCGCAACCTTCAGGGAGAACTCACAGACACAGAAGTTGGGTAAATTCTCTATGTGCTTGACCAAATAGTGAGGTGGACTAATGACCCGCTAGTCAGCCCCCTTCTCAGTGCAGCTTGGGTCTTCTTGACGACCAAGATCAGGGCGTCAATAACTCCTGGGACTTTATGGGCCTGTAGACCAAGGGTAAACTTTCGCAAGTATTGCTTCGGTAATATATTAAAGGTTCTGTCTGTAATTAGAGGCCTACGTGAGCTTTTCAGGCTGGCTGTTGGGCAATCGGTGCGTTCTCTTTGATATGGGTTACTTCTCACAAAACCCTCGATGTATTTCTGACTCAACCTATTCAGCAAACCACCATGAGTATGACTTATACTTTTCCGTATCTGTTTTGTGTCGTCAAATATGATATAAATTGCTTATCCTTAGCGTAACATCAAAAGCTGACGCTTTTGTTGCTCTCCCACCCCCAACTGGACCTCGGATAAATTTCAACCTGCGCCAGAATGATGCCCAAGTCTTATTGGTTCTATGTGACATCATAAACAGCACTGATTGGCTCTGTGTTGCGTATTGGCTGGGGCTTCACCCCGCAATCATCAGCTGACGCGAGAACAAGGCTCTGTGGTTGTGGAACATATTGATTTGACTCTCGTGTATCAACTGCAAGTAGCAAGGATGGAAGTTGATATCGGCATGCAACAGCTTTACTTCTTATGCTTGGCCCTGATCATTGGCCTTGTTTGGCGCAAACGCCAGTTTACTAGCCCACAGCAGGTTGGCACTATCCACCCGCCTGAGGCAATGCAGTACTAATGCTTTGGAAGAATCTTCGAAGCCGCCGTCCGTTCGATGTACTTTATGATCCTGAAAAGGAGGCCGAAGACGCTTTGCCGGCTAAGATCGAGTACGTTGTCTCTCTCGTGGCAATATGTGTTCGCGCATACTAACAGAATTGCAGCATTATCGCCGTTCACGGACTTGGTTCTAATGTTGACAGGACATGGACATGGAATAACGAACATGAGCCTTCTCAGTCGGTGAACTGGCTGAAGGACGTCAATATGCTTCGCAGCAAGATTCCTACCGCAAGAATTATGGTGTTCAATTACGACTCGACATGGCTATCAGATGCCCCCAAGACAAGAGTTGAGCTGTGTGGCGAGGAGCTGATTCGCAGTTTACATAACTTCAGACAAGAACATGATCGGCCAATAGTATTTGTGGCGCATAGCTTTGGTGGTCTGGTTGTCCAGGATGTAAGTTCAAGCGTATTTGAAGTCATCTTAACTGGGAAGTGTTTCTTATCGTGTGAACAGGCGCTTCTATTTGCCTATCAAGAAAAGGATTTCCAAAAAATTCTTCAAAGCACTGCCGGCTTTGTACCTCTGGGAACCCCGTTCAGGGGAACAAGCATTCGTTGGGCTGCTAACATGATGGCGAACATCATGCGTTTTGCTGGATCGCACGGCGACACGCTATCTCTGTTGGTCTACGACAACAATAAACTGCGTGATAAGACACATAATCTAGGCCGCCTTAGAAAGCATTTTCCGTTTCCCATCTTCTGCTTCTTTGAGCTAAACCGCACAACGTTTATTAGGCTCCCATTACTATCGAGCCTATTTCGGGGAATGGTAAGTGAGTACAACAACCATCTTCCTCTGGTACCTAACACACGAAAAGGTCGTTGAAGAAGGATCAGCATGTATATCTGGGGATGGACGTTTGCAGCTTCAGACTGATCATATCAACCTCAACAAGTATTCTGGTCCACAAGATCGAGCGTTTTTGAGTGTCTCGGCCGAGATCGTCAAAATGTGCAAAGACGCCAGCAGTGTGACTAAGAAAGAAAATTCCGAACCCACTCTATCGCATATTTCTCACTCGATTAAACAGCATTGGCTAGTTCCTTTCGAGCGCAATGAAGGCTTCGTTGGAAGAGAAGACATTCTGCGAGACTTACTCAAGAGGATTCCTCCAGTTTCAAATAGGGACATATGTCAGAGAACGGTCGTTGAAGGCCTCGGTGGCATTGGAAAGACCCAGATTGTACTGGAAGCAGCCTTCCGCATGCGAATCCTACACCCAGACTGCTCGGTGTTTTGGGTACCGGCTATTGATACCATCAGCTTTGAGAGCGCCTTTCATGACGTAGCGAACTGTCTAGGGATCCAAAAAACAGAAGGTGGAAGCACTAACCTCACATCTCGCGTCCAGACGGCCCTCAGCAATGAGAATGCGGGTCAGTGGCTACTTATTGTCGATAATGCGGACGACCCAGCATTGATGTTTGAGTCAGGCCAGTTGGTCTCTCATCTTCCATCAAGCCCGCTTGGGTCAATCTTGTTCACAACACGCACATCCGAGGTCACGAGTCGACTAGACGTGCTAGCAGCTGGGATCTTCAGTATAGACGCCATGAGAAGACAAGAATCCATGAACCTCATGAATACTAGACTGTCTACTTCACAGATGGAAGACGCTAAAAGCCTCGACGCTCTCCTTGAGGTTCTTGAGGATCTTCCACTGGCGGTCAAGCAAGCAGCAGCCTATATGCAGAAGACCGGAACGACTCCCGCGAGATACCTTTATCATTGCCAGTCAAGCAATGCAAGTTTGGTCAAGCTTCTCAGCCGAGGCTTGGAGGACCGAACCCAATATTCCGGTGTCAAAAACCCGGTAGCCAAGACTTGGCTCATCTCATTTGACCAGATCTCCACCAGCAGCCCACTGGCCGGCGAATACCTACGGTTTATGTGCTTCTTGTCCGAAAAGAACATTCCCTTGTCTGCCTTACCACCTGGAAACGACGAAATAGAGGTGGATGAAGCAGTTGGGATTTTGCAAGCCTATGCTTTGATAACAGCAAGAGAAGATAGACAGTTCGTTGACATGCATCGACTGGTACGGCTTACTATGCGAAACTGGCTTGATGAGAAGGGAGATTCAAAGGAGACTTATGAGATCGTGTTGGGAAGAATGGGTTCTCTGATTCGCCGAGCAGACGAGGGGAATCGAGGAGAATGGACGAAATACATGACCCATGCTCAGAGTGTGGTGGATGATAACGCCAAGTCCAGTGATCCCAAAGCAACTCATCGATTACTCCGCAGGTTCGCCGCGGCGCTGACCCTGCAGGGAATGTATGAACCCGCCCTTGATATGCTCTTACGGGCTCAGGAAGTAGGCATCGGTATCTACAAGGATGATGATGCTACTGCACTGGCCACCAGGGAGAACTTGGCTTCAACGCTTGCTCGGCTTGGTCGCTACCATGAGGCAGCAGATATGACTCGACAAACGCTACGGTTGAAAGAGCGAGCATTTGGAAAGGAACATCAAACAACAGTTCGCAGCAGAGCTCATCTAGCTACAACGCTTCATAAGCTTGGACGAGACAAAGAAGCAGAACAGGTATCCCGGCAAACGCTACAGATAGAAGAAAGGATTTTTGGCAGGGAGCACCCCGACACACTCCTGAGTATGAATAACCTAGCTGCAATGATGTATCAGCAACATCGATATCATGAGGCAGAAGAGATATTGCGACAGGTGATACAAGCACAGAAAAGAGCTCTAGGTCAACAACACCCAGACACACTCGGAAGTCAGAACAACCTAGCTGCAACACTTAGTCGGCTCAATCAGTATCAGGAAGCCGAGGAACTAAGCCGGCAAGTCGTACAGATTGAGAAAAGAACTCTTGGTAAGGAACATCCGCGTACGCTTAACAGTGTCAACACCCTGGCTGTTATTCTTTGTCGCATAGGTCGTTTTCTGGAAGGAGAACAAATGCAACGATCCACATTGCAGGTGCAAGAACGACTTTTTGGAACAGAGCACCCAGAGACTGTAGCCTATAAGCATGATCTGGGATATTGTCTTTATAAAGCGGCGAAGTTTCAAGATGCCTTGGAGATTTTGCAAGACACGGTAGATCTCAGGAGCAAAGTCCTTGGAAAAGAGCATCCACAGACAAAGGAAAGTATGGAACTCTTGGGACTTATTCAACGCCAATTGCACTAGATCTGGAACATAGAGAACTCTCCCTTGATGCTAGGTGAAATCAGTACATCTGCTCTGAATCTTATGCTCGACTGTAGAAGCCGTTCGCGTTGGGAGCTGTCTTCGCTCGTCGCCGTGTCTATTCCTCAAGACATATGTGCAGTGTACAAGCGCTTGAAATCGGATATTCTGTATTCGTTATGTCTACAATGCCTCCGTGGAGGGAACCAGCAAGTGATAGGTTTCGGGCTGGCAATCTCAAACTAGGTAGAATAACGCGTGTCATTGTTTCTTTGAGGCAATTGCAGTTTTACCCAGCTGTGATCATCTCATGTGTGGCTTACAAGCAATGTAGCTCACTCTGTTTGTTGCTCATAATGACAGTGGTAGAGGGCTTGATCGAGGGTACGCAGGTAGAGAGTCAGAACGGACGCCAAGGTGAATGAGATGACAAATCTTGAACCCAAAAGTATTGTGTCAGACATGGCCCATGCTAATGAGCTTATGCCCCAATCTCCAAACCTGGCTGTCCAGAAAAACCTCTTGATATCGTGTCTCATCACTTCAGGTTAACTAGCGGTAGTTGAAGAGCATAATGATGGGTTTCCCATAGAGCTGTAAGTGGTGCACGCATGCTCAATATTCTCGTCCTTGCATCGGTAACATAGACGGGAAATCGCCACTTGAAGCTATAATGAACGTCGTACTATTTGGCGGCTTGTATGATCGTCTTTCTTACTCTCGACGAGGCTCCTGTTGAACATATCCACCATTCTGACACCGACAAAGGAAGCCACCATACATTCATTCACTGCCTTACGCGGATCGCATGAACCAAGCGAAATAAACCAAACCTTAGCAAGTGCCAGTTTATCGCAACTAACTAACTATTACAATTCAAGAAGGCTAGGCTGCCTCGCCTAAGACCACTAAGCATACGGATAGGCACATTCATTACCACTTTCATAGACTCGAGCTCACTATTAATTACTAAAACTTCTTTTGTACTTGGTATCTACATCGGCCCTGTCATAAACTCATTGTTTTCCAGCCATTCTTCTAGCTCTGCGCTATTCGCCGTCCACATCATCGGATTCATCACTCGCAAGTCATCATTCATCGCGTCTGCACCAGTTCTTATACCGTCGCTTTCAGCCGCCCTATTGCTGCTATCATGCTGAGGAACAAGATGGTCCTGTCGGCTAGAGATACCACCATTGGCGGAGGAGAATCCAAGCGCGTCTAGATAACCATCTATCTTTGAGCTGTCCTGCCACCCGTCCACTGTTGATGCCGAAGAGCGGAACTTCACATACCCTATGGCAATTCTGCAAAGAACCTGAAACAGGCGTTGTATCTTAGCGGCGGGCTCAGAAACAGAAGACGCAGACTGAATAGATGTGACGAAGGACTGGAGTCGGTTTAGATCCGCCTCATCTTGGGTTTCGATAACATGACAGAATACCACGACGAATGGAATGAAGGGGGCGAACAGAAGTGTCCTAGGTATGTTAACGCTGAGCCGAGCAGACGATTGAGATAAACCTAGAAAGATGAAACTAAGTTTCTTTGCTCACCAATGTATATAAGTCGTCAGGTAGGGTGTTGCGCTCCTATGCATGAGTGCTACACATTCTTCGTGCTTCTCCAAAGTGGCTCTTGCGGCAGCAATGCAGTTATAGTTGAACGTCGTGGCAGAGCCTGCTAGGGGTGGCGCGGCTCGATGCACAAGTGTGAGGAGGGACAGGCGGAGGACCTTATCTGGGATGTAGAAAAAGTTCATCAAATCCTCACCAGACTCTTCCTTTGCTTCTTTAAGCCATTTCGCCTTGGATCAATGTTAGGAACATGTTCACGCATTTGCTTGTTGATGTTGACCTACATTGGTTTTCCAAATCATTGTATCCAAGTTCTGCAGATCAGACACCAATCCCTCGACCCGAGACTGCTTCACATGGTCGGGTTGTGTCATGGAGTTGGGGCTATATAACATCTCATAAATATTGCCCTGACATCGCGCTGTCTCGATAGATATAGCGAAGTAGGCTAGGACCGCCTCAGAAATAGAATCATTGGTCGATGGCTGCGGTACTGTGATATCGGAGTCAGGAATTGTTGACGGTCGGCCTAGACGCAGGGATAGACTCTTGTCAATGAAGTATATGCTCCAAAACAAAAACTGTTTGTACTGGAAATCTTCGTGTTTGTCATTTTTCATCGATGCAAGCCTGTGATAGCTCAGAGTCTGGCAAAGTTCTGATCCTTTGGCTGACAAGGTCCATGAAAGAGAAGGCTTTGAGAGCTCAGTAGCATAGGAGGCCTCGAAACTTGTCAGCACAGGCTTTATGATGTTTGAAGAGGCCACATACACCGAAGAGAAGAGCAAGAATGGTGTCAGAGGTCGCAGGCAGATGCAATGGCAGGCTTGATAAAACAGTCTCAAGATTGTCGCGACACAAATGAGCATGAGTGACGCATTCGTCCCTTTCCTGTCCGACGACATGAAAACTGTAGTCCCAGAATAGCGAATAAAGGCCAGCGTTGACAGTAGTGAAGGTAGCTTCAGAATGATTGTCATTGAAGTAGACGTCAAGACACATGTCTGTGAATCGTTGAAACGGAAGGAACTGGTAGATCCAGCTGACCCCTACGAGCTTTTTGGCTAAGGTATCGACCACAGCGTTAGCTTGAGTGGTCGTATCAATAGGAATACACGAGAGAAAGAGCCAGGGCACACCTTGAGCAAGACGGATTAAAGCAATGGCCTTCTTAAAGGGAGGCATATCATACTCTGGGAGATTGGCTCCCTGAATGAGCCTGGCATGTGGGTACGCTAGGTCATCACCTGCAATAGCTTCCTTCGTGAGGATAGAAGACAACTGATCAAGAGTGTCGCATAATTCTGGGCTGGATTCTCGCAGGGAATCGGTGGCGGCCACTTTCTGCAAGAACTCGTTGGCAAAGGCAGAGTGAGCTGCTAAGGAGGAGTCTCCCTCGACCACCTGCCCATGAGCTCTTTTCGGTTGGTTCGAGTCGCTGGCTGGCGTCGAAACAGAGAGGGGTGCCTGGTCAGAGGTTCGTGGATTTCTGAGTGACTGAGAGGTGTCGTCGGATGACTCGCTCGCTCGGAGCTTTTCCAAAAGCCCGATTGCCCTTTCGAGCCTGCTGTCGATGAGGTCTATCTTTCGTTCACTAGAGGCAGGTAGTTGAGATGTTAGACAACGTGCAAGTAGAAAAGCGGGATGTCATGAGAAAGAATACATGTGGATGGGGCCCAGGGTCCGCATACTATTGGGGAGTGAGGAGAATGCGCGTCCGTTTTCTTGGAGCTTGGACAGGAGTGTAGACACAAACAACTTTGGCGCTGATACAGTGGGCGCAAGGCGACTCTCTGTCGCACCGAACCTAGACGTAGGTATGTAAGCTTGAGGCTCTACACTTGATCACACAAAAGGAGTCAAAGGAGTCAGGGTCTTCCGCATTCACGAATACACGCATACCTTGCGAGCACGACAAGCATCGCACTATGATAGAGGTCAACGTCTGTGTCGGGGGGGGGGGGGGGTGAAAAGTGAGAGAGGAGTACTCACAGCTCGGCGATTTGCATCGGGCACTGGCGACCATTCAGGGCCATTGCCGAGGCCGGCAGACTCGAGCTGGCCGCCGTCGTCCATGTTGTGGTGGCACAGGTGTCGCAGCAGCTATCGCAAAATTGGGGTCCGCCCTTCTGCTATGCTAAGGTATGCAAAGACGAGGGCGTCCAGGGTCGGGAAGAGTGAAGTCGGCCTCCGAGGATGAAGTGAAAGCATGAATAGTACAGTAGTGACAGGGGGCAGCAGCGCGGCGGGGAGCGGAATCTTTTGCTCGGCATAAGTGGTGGTGAGCAGAGAGAGGTCTCTTTAGCTATGACGCAAACCACAGTCAGGACGATTACAGCACTTAGCTGGCCAATGGATAGTTTCAATAGAGTGGAGTAAGACTGAAGCTCTTGGGCTGGACTGAACTTAACGGCATGACTCGCTCGCCGTCAATGACCTGACTCGATGACTCACCCGGGCCGTCGCTCGGGCACTCGGTCGCGGGCCCCGCGAGCTCCGGCCGCCGAGACCAAGATCCAATCACATCTAACGTGTACCTGAGGTACTGGCACCGAACTGTGGATACTAGCCGGCCGGAGACTGGGACTTGTGACCCCCGACCCCCCGAGACGAGATGGGATGAGATGCTAGCGCTCCGGCACCGACTCCGCCGCCATGGCCGACAAGAATTTCACATAATCGAAATTGATATCTCGAGTTTATGTTAAAAAGAAAATGAATCACCGCCCTCTCTTGGAATTCAGCCAAAGTCGTTCCTTACCAACAATACTACACTTCAAAGCCCACGCCAGGCTGCGTTGTCGCCAGCCGTCGACAACATGGGTTCCAAAGAGAAACTAAACAAGACGAGCCAGAACGATGGGTCTCCTGCAACAACCTCCACAACCGAAAAGGAGCCTCAAGCGTGGCCCTATGCCAGAATTTTCAAATTCGGTGGTGTATTCGAGCATTCAATGCAAGCCATCGCCATCTTTGCTGCCATTTGCTCCGGTGCAGGCATTGCCCTTCAGAACCTCATTTTTGGAAATTTTATCACTATCGTTACCGACTTCACATCTGCGAAGACTTCACCTGCTGATCTCCGCCATGACGCCGCAACACTCGCTCTTTATTTTGTTTATCTCGGCATCGCCCGATTCGTTCTATCTTACGTCTACAATACGCTCCTGACCTACACGGCTTACCGTATAACTCGAAACATTCGACACGCATACCTCAGGGCTGCTCTTAGCCAGGATATCGCCTTCTTCGATCTCGGTACCGGCGGTTCCATCGCAGCCCAGGCTTCTTCCAATGGCCGCTTGATCCAAGGTGGCATTAGTGAAAAGCTGGGCCTCCTGTTCCAAGGCATATCTACCCTGGTGACAGCATTTATCATTGCATTCATATTCCAATGGAAACTTACACTGATTTGCCTCTGCATAGCACCCGCGACGCTTGTTGTCAACGGAGCTGCGGCTGGTGTCATGGCGGGCCACGAAACGGACATCTTGGAAATTCATTCCCAAGCCAACTCGTTCGCCGAAAACATTCTGTCGAACGCCCGGACGATACATGCATTTGAGATGCGTGACAGGCTGGTTAGCAAATTCAACACGTATTTGACCAATGCCCACGACGTTGGTAACAAAATCTCGCCTCATTTTGGCACTTTGCTTTCAGCCGAGTATTGCATCGTCTACCTGGGCTATGGTCTCGCTTTCTGGCAAGGTATCCGAATGTTTTCAAGGGGTGAGATAGACCAACCTGGAGAAATCTTCACGTAAGTAGCTCTCGCATAGGTTGTTCAATTACCTGCTAACGATCAAGTGTCCTCCTCTCTGTCATCATCGCCGCCACGAGCCTCACAATGCTTGCGCCTTATTCCGTCGACTTTACCCGGGCATCTGTTGCTGCAGCAAAACTCTTCGATCTGATCGACCGCGAGTCCGAGATTGATTCTTTCGATCCTTCCGGCAAAATACCATCTGAGACGAGAGGAGACATCATGGTCGATAATGTTACTTTCGCCTATCCAACCCGGCCCGGTGTCACAGTCCTTGATAACTTCTCCGTCAAGTTTCCTGCTGGAAAAACTACTGCCCTAGTTGTGAGTTCAGATTTCCACCGACATGGAAACATGCCTAACTGTGTGCTGTATAGGGTCAATCTGGATCCGGCAAAAGTACTATCATCGGTCTTCTTGAACGCTGGTATGATCCCGAGTCCGGCACAATTGAGTTGGACGGTTACAAAATCGATCAGCTGAATTTGAACTGGCTCCGAACGAACATCCGTTTAGTGCAGCAAGAGCCTGTCCTATATCAAGGAACCGTCTTTGACAATATTCAATCTGGTCTAACTGGTACTGCATGGGAAAATGCGCCGGTAGAAGAGCAGAAGCACCATGTCGAGCAGGCTGCTAAACTGGCCTTCGCCCACGAGTTCATCACTAAGCTTTCTAATGGCTATTATACCCAGATTGGTGAGCGTGGAGGCCTACTCTCTGGTGGCCAGAAGCAGCGTATTGCTATCGCACGTAGCATCGTGTCCCAGCCTAAAATTCTTCTTTTAGACGAGGCTACAAGCGCCCTTGATCCTGAAGCTGAAGGCATCGTTCAAAAGGCCCTCGATAAGGCTTCTGAGGGTCGCACAACAATCATCATCGCTCACAAACTTGCTACTATCCAGAAGGCCGACAACATTATCGTCATGATGAAAGGGCGCATCGTCGAGCAAGGTACCCATCAATCATTGATCATGCATGGCGGTACCTATGCCCGACTCGTGCAGATTCAGAACCTCAAAGACCCTGGCGATGAGTTCGGAGACGTGACTGGCCATTCTGAATTTCTCGATCACGCCCCGACGTCTATCGAACCAAGCAGAACCTTGACTCGGCAGGAAACCTCCCACCAAATTGATGTCGTTAAAAGCACGAATGTGGGTGGATATGATCAGCATGAGCAATGCGGTATCATCTCTGTCATGGTTCGTATTGTTGGTCAGACGCCTGAGCTGAGAGTAGCATTTATTATCGTCCTCGCGGCGTGTATCGTGGCAGGTAAGTGGCTTCTGACTCATATTAAGCCCCCCTCGGTCACTAACATCGAGCAGGTGCGACCTTTCCCGGCTTAGCCATCCTGATTGCCAACATCGTTGAGGTCTTCTCTCTCACAGGGTCTGATATGGAGCATCAAGGCAACTTTTACGCTAAAATGTTCATCGTCTTTGCCTGCGGCTGTTTCGTTGCCTACTTTGCTTTGGGATACGCCACGAATGTTATTGCTCAGACTCTCAGTCATAAGTTCCGCAAATCCATCCTTGAGAACATCCTCCGACAGGATTTGCAGTTCTTTGATCGAGAAGAGAATACCACCGGAGCGCTAATCAGCCAGATTGACTCAAACCCACAGGCTGTCCTCGAACTCACGGGCTATAACGTCGGCCTCATCCTTGTTGCTGTCTTCAATATTACTGCCTGCAGCATCTTAGCTATCTCATATAGCTGGAAGCTTGGCTTAGTGGTCACCTGCAGTGGCCTTCCACCTTTAGTCATTGCCGGTTATCTTAAAATCCGGTTTGATGCTAGACTGGATCGTGAGACGTCCAGGCTCCTCTCACTCAGTTCTTCTATCGCTTCCGAAGCGATAAACTCTATCCGTACGGTTTCATCTCTAGCTATCGAGAAGTCGGTGCTAGCTCGGTACTCTTATGAGCTCGATTCGGCCCTGGCTGGCTCCAAGCGACCTGTATTCACCATGATGATCTGTTTCGCATTTACACAGTCCATCGAATATTGGTTTATGGCCCTTGGTTTCTGGTACGGCTGCTACCTATTATCGCTTAATGAGATTAGCATGTTTGCTTTTTTCGTCGCCTTTCTAGGTGTCTTCTTCTCTGGACAGTCGGCTGCACAACTTTTCCAATATTCAACCAGCGTCACCAGAGGCATCAATGCTGCAAAGTATATCTTCTGGCTTCAAGACCTTCAGCCGTCTGTACGAGAAACGGATGAGAATCGTGGAAACGGTCCTGGATCTGGAGATACGATGAATATCTGTGATTTGCGGTTTTCTTATCCTCTTAGACCCGAGATAAGCATCCTCAGAGGCATCAACGTCAATGTAAGTGGCATATCATGTTACTCCACTCTCAGGGCTAATGATTTCTTGGTAGATCAAGAAGGGTCAGTTCGTTGCTTTTGTTGGAGCATCTGGTTGCGGCAAATCTACAATGATTGCTTTGCTTGAACGGTTCTACGACCCCTCAACTGGGTCAATCGAAATTGATTCGTCCAGCTTGACTTATCTCAATCCCCGACTATATCGTCGCATTGTGGGACTTGTTCAACAGGAACCTGCATTGCTTCAAGGCTCGATCCGCGAGAATATCGCGCTGGGTATCGATGCACCCTCTGATGAGACTATTGGCCCTGGTGCCGTAGGAACGGTTAGCGACAAGGAGATCGAGGCAGCATTACGGGCTGCCAATGGATGGGACTTTGTGTCGTCTCTGCCCGAGGGTCTCTCCACTCCTGCTGGGTCAAATGGTACGCAGCTATCCGGTGGCCAGCGACAACGCATTGCTATTGCCCGTGCACTTATTCGTAATCCGAAGGTGCTGCTTCTTGACGAGGCTACGAGCGCGCTCGACGCAGAGAGCGAGAAGATTGTACAGAGCGCGTTGTCTAAAGCTGCAAAGGACAGTGAGAGAATCACGATTGCTATTGCTCACCGACTTAGCACAATCAAGGATGCGGATATGATCTGCGTCTTCCATGCCGGGAAGATCAGGGAAGTCGGGACGCATCAAGAGCTGACTGCGCGAGGCGGTATGTATCGCAAGATGTGTGAGGCGCAGGCTCTGGATTAGATGGAGGCGATTTACATTCTCGAGGGATAAGCTCATTAAAAGAGCTTTCTTTATGTATTTAACTTAGTTCGTACTTGGTACGTATTTATTCTTAAAGTGATATTCAACTTCGGAGCAACCTTGATTCAGAACCTCGTTTCTTGTCTCTTGTCTCTTGTCCCTTCAGTCATTACAAGATGTTACCAGTGGCGGCTGACGTAGATTTCGCTTGGAAATTCAACCCACAACTCGTCCGGTAAATTTATACGTCTTTAGACTCTATAAACCTAGTCGCTTGAGAGGCTATACCCGGTGAACCACCCGAAAAACATATGCTCACTTTCTTTTTGGCTGCGCTGTTTTGAGCGACTGGAAAGTCAGGCGATCCTTTGAGGTCATCAGTCGAGGGACTTTTGTTCAGCTCGCCTATCATGAATCTTAGGCCCACTTTACACGAGTCTTCATGCGAGCAAGCGACGTCGCCATTCTATAACCCCGACTGAGGTAGATGACGAACACAATGATCAAGAAGATGGGTTTAATGAGTGGGATGTGCAAACATGCCTCCCTGACGTAACAGGATGGGACTTCTAGCACTTAAGTTGCCCAGTAGGCGCCCGTTAAACATATTCACCATCCTGACACAGAGAAAGGAAGCCGTCATGCATTCATTCGTTGCCTTACACGCATCACCTGAACCGATGCTTCGTATATCAAGACTCAGAGAGTCTGACGCACAACACGAATATACCTTTTTTCTACTCGATACAATGAGGAATTACAAACTCGTTCCTGAGATTCATGAAGCTTGCATCAGATATTGGGTAATGAGTGGGCGGTCTACCTTATCAATGGTTCGAGATGCCATGCCATATAGACCATTGTTTTGATCACTCATTCAGTGATCTCATATCCTTCTACGTCAGTACCCATATTGAAACACATAATAGCATATATAAATCAAATTGAGACCATCGCTAGTCAAATTTAGACGCATGAAGTACTCAATTGTTCAAGGTATGTGGTCGGTACGATCCCTATTATGGTGACGCGTGGGAACTCGGTAGTGCGCCAGGTGTTGTGTCCTGTAACGCTCACTGTAAGTGCTGGAAATACAGGGTGACAGAAAATCGGGTTTACCCGGGGGTTAACCGACACACGTCTCGAGTGGGACATCTAGCCGCCGAAGCGCCCCTTGCGCTGACACTCCACTCTGCCTCATTTGGCCAATGATAGGCGTCGAAACCTAGTGCCTGAATTCCTCTCCCACCGGCCCATGGTCTTTATTCTCCAAATCTTCATTTTCTCGACCAAGGTCGCTTTCGCGCTGAGTCATTATTTCTGCCCATTTTGAATAGTTGTCGTGCTCGTGTCAGTAGCGCGTCATGCGATCTAGACTGCCATCTCTTTCTTCTCTTGTGAAATGCCGACCATGAACCACCACAAGCCGATCCCCATCTCCTAGATGAATGACTTGCTGATGTGAAATTGTCAGCGGCACGAGTAAAAAGGTATTTGATACACGGAAGGAATTCTTCTTCTCCCTACTTCTCTGATCGGAGACCACCTCATAATTAGTGGCGGTTATACTAGCGAGATTGAGATTGCAATGAGAGAATGCCAAAGCGATATCAATTCGTTTACACATATTGCTTGCAGTAGGCATTAGGTGCGGATGTCGTTGAGTTGGTGAGGTGATACTTCGATGATTGGTCGGGCAGATAGGGAGGAAGATCACTAAAACTGCAAAAAGAAACATACAACAGCGGGGATTCGCTGGTCGTCACCGACCCAACTACTAATCCGCCGGTTAGTGGCTTGACTATGGGAGAGCGGACGGGATCCCGTATTTTCCACTACCTTTGGTCGTATGTACTAAACAGACCTGCCATTGGGCAATATGTTCATAACCAATTTGTCGTCCTGATGCAAGGACCTTAAAAAGCTTTCAAAGAGATGTCGCTCGACCGAGTTTGCAGTAATAAGGCGACAAGTCATGTGGAAATACAAAGGCTTACATAATAAAGCCCGAAGCTTAAAGCAATCAAATGTACTACAATTGTTTATTGCAACAAATGATTGTCACCTCTAGCAAGATGTCCTTTCTTTCTGGTTAGCGAGGGCTGAGATATTTTCAGCTCTCACCAATGTCGGCGGCCTCGTCCAGGGTAGGCTGAAGGTAAAATGTAAACGCGACGATACCGACAGGAAGATTAACAATGTCAAGGCCGGAATAGACAAAAACTCACAAAAATGCCAATAGGAATGTTTCGCTAAGATATATATCAAGTTTATCAACGTCAAAGACAGACTTGTTTAAGAACTTGTATCCCGCACCCACGTCATTGCGATTTCCCGCTGCCTATGATTCAAGGATTGGTCTGAATCAGCACTTTGGCGTCGTGAGATCCCACTAAACTGCTTCAGTGACAGTTGAAGTTTGCAGATTTAGGGAACTAAGTTACGCCGCTCCGGGCGGGCCGAACCGATTTACAGTACAGTAACGGTCCCTCAACTCATTCACCACCCTCAGCAATTGCCTAATGCTCGCGATGTAACTAAGGTACTGTAGATACTCGTGAAATTGAACAGCTATAGCTCTGTGGCGTCAGAATCTGGATTAGTAGACTTTCCGTAATAGCGAATAACATAGCAGGGATAAATACAAATCCGGCGCTGATCTAACGTCTCTGCATTTTGGCCAGTAAGCATTACAGAAATAGACTCAGGCTCACAGTAGTCGCACGCTACAGGTATTCTATTTCGCGGAATTTTACAGTATCTCATTCTTGGCGCTCGATGAAATCCGGTCGGACGTGAGGTCACCTTCTTGGCCTCGCTGAGACAATCACCGCATGGCGAATGAGGCTTCAAGCTTGTGACAATTGACATGTCATCAACTCTCTGCACATCAATACAGTATCTTTAGCTGCTTTCTCAAGACACCTTGGAAGATTTAGCCGATATTTTCACGTAGTTAATCGCGGCAACTCTTTCTATAGTATAGAATCTTATGAAAACTTCAATTGGGGCTTTCATGCAACCCCGTGGTGTTTCTATTATGCTAGGCAGACTTCATATGAGTGTGGATGAGTGCATCGAGAAGTATTTACAGCTTTCCGAGGCAGCTTTCAGTCTGAAGAGAGCCAAATTGAACGTCCTTGGCAGAAGCAAAGATCTCTGGAAAGCTAGTGGTAAATATCGATCTGAGGTTCTTGCTAATCAATTCATGGGAACCACTGCGCTGTTGGAAGGCGACGAGCATGCCTTGTTCCACGACCCACGGGGGAAGTGTAGGGTGTAAGTCCACTCATCAAATACCTTTTCCGTGTTTTCTGCGGTCTTTGGAATGTAATCTTATGCTTCGTAGGTTTGTTTGCGCTCATTCAAAGGCCAACAACACGTCGGTCAACATTCGCTCATACACTACCGATGTGTCGGTTGACAGCATGTCCTTGTCTCAATGCAAGATCTGGGAGGCTGCTCGCGCAACTTCAGCCGCATCTGGGTTCTTCGATCCTATCAGAATCGGCTGGCAAGACTATGTTGATGGAGCAACTGGCCGAAACAATCCAGTCAACGAAGTTTTCAACGAGGCAAAAGGTATCTGGCCGGACGCAGCGTCCAGAATCCAATGTTTTGTGAGTATCGGAACGGGAATACCTGAGCCAAAGGACTTCGGTGAGAATTTGGCCGAGATCAAGAAAGCGATTATTGCCATCACTACCGAGACCGAAGATACAGAACGCCGGTTCTACGAGCATCATGAGTCCTTTGGGCTTGGTGGACGATACTTCCGCTTCAATGTCGATAAAGGCTTGCGAGATGTCAGCTTGGACGAGTTTGACAAAGTGGGCAAAATCATGATAGCGACGGAGTCATATTTGAATGGGCCCCGAGTCCAAGAAAGTATTCGAGAGTTTGCTCAAGTCGTTCCCATATCGTCTCTTTATGGTAGGTAATTATCCAGAAATAGGTGCTTAATGCTAGTCGCAATATTGAACTCTCCTGCTAGCCACCGTCACCGAAAAGGATAAAAATGACTATCTGAATTGGCTGCCGTATCTGGATCCACGAAGCACCCACAACGATGCGAGACGTTATCGTACCGACAGTACTACAGGAAATTGGTTCCTTGAAAGTAGTTTCAAAGGATGGAAGACAGAGCCCAAGTCTTTCATGTGGCTACATGCCAAAGGTTAGTGCTTACTACTATATGAAGTATTGATTGAGTTACTGAGAGGTATCAGCTGGCTCAGGAAAAACTGTTCTGTCTTCCACGGTCATCAACCATCTTGAAGAACAAGGCGACGGAACTGTGGCCTTTTTCTACTTCTCCCACCGCATGAACGGTGAGCAAGCAGTGATCTGGAGGTTATTCCAAATTTCGCTTATCCTACAAATCCTGAAGCCCCTAGTAAGGCCTGCAGGACGTGAGTTTCTAGTACCAAGCAAGTTCCGGCAGGTTTATGAAAAGTATCAACCCTCGAGGGAGCCAAGTGACGAAGATCTTGAAGATCTCTTTTGGCATCTCCTCAACTTGACGACCCAGTCATACATTGTTGTCGATGCACTGGATGAGTGTGCGCCCCATTGGGGTCGAGATAAAGTGATTGAACTCCTTGGCAATATTACGCTTAGGTCGAGAACCAGGTGCCATGTTCTCATGACGAGCCGAAGGGAACAGGACATTGAGACAACCATCCGAGATCTGCCGTTAGACAAGGCTATCGTCCCATTCGACATTGGCGAGGTCAACGCTGACATTTGTCACCATCTGTGGAACATGGTCAAATCTAGACCGTACTCTAAGTGGTCTCCCGAACTGCAAAGTGAAGTTGTCAACTATCTCGTGAGCCGGTCTGAAGGTGTCTTTCGCTGGGCAGACCTGCAGATTCGTGCACTAGCGGGGCAAGTGAGGGACAAAGATGTCCGGCGAGCTCTTCCACGGCTTCCTCAAGGCTTGGAAGCAACGTACGAGAGAATGCTGCAACAGATTGATGACAACGACAAGTTTGAAGAGGCACACTCGATTTTCAGATGGCTTGCTTTTTCGACGACACCACTGAACCTGTCAGCCCTGGCAGAGTTGACTGCGTTCGATATTGATGAGCCCGAAAAACCTCCGCAATCGGACGACTATTCGATTTTGTTCAAGCCAGACGATCGATTTGAGGAACCATCATTAATACAAACTCTCCTATCCAATCTTGTTGTTTTTCCAGACGGAGATACCCCGTACAGGGTTTTCCCGTCCTTTGCGCACAGTACGGTTTTGGAGTATTTATCCAGTCCAAGAGTTTCACCTGCCAAATTCCGACTCGACCAAGTAGATGCTACTTGGTTCATTTTCAGAAGTTCATGGGCTTACATAAATCACTACGATTCAACGCCACAGGAGTCTAGGTCTCCACCTTATCCTCTTCTCGAGTATGCTTCCTACGAAGTTTGGGAAAGAACCCTTGAGCTGGTGCAACGAACAACAAGTATGAAGAGTCAAATGTTACGGTATTTGACCCTCAAATATGAGAATGGGTTGTTGGACTATGGAGTTACCTTGCAATTTTCGACCTGGTGGTTTTGCCACAGGATGGGACCCCGCTTTTGGGGCCGCCCCATGGCAATTGGACTGCCGGACTTCTTCAACCTAACGAAACTCGAAGACAAAGGACCAACTTGGTTTGACTCGTATTTGTTGCCTTCAATAAGCGACGGTCGATTGTTGATCGATGCATCCGGATCCGGGAGAATAAATATGGTTAAACTCCTTCTTGACATGAGACCTGCTACAGAGGTTTTGCAACACCTTGGAGCGGCGTTTCGGAATGCCAGCAAAAAGTGTTCATATCTATTCAGAGCAAGACAAGATATCATAGATGCTACTGACCATACGAGCGTGTTGAGAGAGCTACTTGGCGCGGGGGCCAATGTAAATGATGTTGGCCAGTCAGGTAATGCAGCAATACATCATGCTGCCTCTCGCGGCCACCTAGATATTGTCACATTCCTCACCAAGTGGGAGGGCACACATCTGGAGATGCCTAATGGGAGGGGACAAACCCCACTTTCGTTGGCTTCTGAATTCAATCACAAGACTGTCGTGAATCTGCTGCTGGGACTTCCAAGTGTGGTATCACACCGCAAGGACGAAGAAGGCAGGACACCGCTATCATGGGCATCCGAGCACGGGAATATCGAAATTGTTTCTCTACTATCGAGGCATCAAAATGTTGATGTAAACATGACAGACTGTTGTGGACGTACTCCACTCATATGGGCTTCCGTCACGGGAAAGAGAGACGTTGTCGAACAATTGCTAACGGATCTGAGAGTCAGACCAGATGAACGAGATCATCTCGGTAGGACTGCTGTATCTTGGGCAACATTAGGTGGACATGAAAGCATACTCAAAGTTCTCTGGGCAAGAGACGATGTCACACCTTACCCACGAGACTACGAGGGAAGGGAATTACTAGCCTATGCGTGTGATCAAGGTCATACGTCCTTGGTGAACCTCTTTCTTGAAAGATCTGACATTGATATCAACACAGCCGACTACTATCAGCGAACACCACTCATATGGGCAAGGCTTCGACGTCACTCGCACATTGAGAGGCTATTATTAGAGGACCCAAGAATCCTCGAAGTTACCCCACAGACAAATCCGACGGTCATAACTGCCAGCTTGCAGGTTCCAGATGAATTTTCAAGGATCAAATCTATCGAGCATATAGCTTTGGAAGAGGCTTCAGAACAAGGAGAGAGCAGTGATAGTGTCGGGTACAAGAGTCTAAATGTTTCTCATATATCTACCGTCAATGAGGTGGTGTCTGAGATATGGGCCTTGGAATTCTCCCACGATGGCAGCCGCTTAGCAGCTTGTGGTGCTTTTGAAGATGTCCTAATCTGGGACGTGCATGCAGGAAGACCCAGAGCATCACTTCAAGGGCATGGTGGAGGAGTTCCGAATACTGCTTGGGGGCGGGATGACTCCTTGTTACTGTCGGTTTGTCGCGATGGCTGTTTGAGACTTTGGGATGTTGAGGTGAGCTTCTGTTTCGAGAACACAAGGAAATTCCAACCTTTTCCCTATGACCAATCCTGTATTGTGGGCTGTACTAACACTTACACAGGCCGCGGCCCTGCTGAAATGTTTCAGAGCAATTATTGGAGAGCCACTTTCATCCTGCGCCTGGATGCCGGGTAATCAGTCTTTCATCGCTAGTTCCTTCGATGAGCTGCACAGCTTTATGAAGGGAGCTGTTGACGTAGATGACCTGGTCCATAAGGAAACGAATCATATGGTCGAGTGTTTTCGCTTGTTCCCCGACGGAAAAAGCCTTGTCGCTGCTGATGTCCAAGGTAGCCTTTTCATCTACACTGCGGAGACTCTGAATCTCGAACTAAGCATTAAGCTTCCTGACAGTGCTTGCTCACTCTCGATCAGTAAGGATTCAAAAAACATACTTGTTCGACTGAGAGACGGGAACATGCTCTTGATTGACTCAGTCTCGAGCGCCGTTCGCACTCTTTCATCCGGAAGCACTCCAAGTGACTTTGTGATTGGGTGTTGTTTTGGAGGACATGATGAATCTCTGATTCTTACTGGCGGCGAAGGTAATCTCTTTCATTATGTTTCTGTGTTATGTAGTCTTGAGACTAATTTGCCTGACGCAGATGGCTATATCCTCATCTGGGATAGGGCGACTGGCGAACTGGTATCCCGTGTTAGAGGGCACGACAAATTGTGCAATGACATTGTTGTTCATCCCTCGTGTCCATCGCTCTTTGCCTCTTGTAGTGATGATGGCACGTTCGCCTTGTAAGTGTTTGCGATCAATTTGACCCTAAAGGCGCAAACAACCCTCCTCCACTTCTAACGAGTAGCTAACATTGCTTAGCTGGAGAATTGACAACTCCCCCAAGGATAACGTTCTGATAAGCAAGATTTGCGGGTGGTTTCGAGATTTTGCGCCCTCTGACAATGACAATTTGAATGAGGCATGCAAAAGCCTCAATCTCACACCTGATCAACAGAATATATCATGAACCAGAAGTTAACAAAATGAAATGAAAGTTTTATGACTTGGGATAGCATGCCGAAAAGGTAGTGCTAGTGACCCTGATGAGGTATCGGGTGGTTTGCTTTCTCTTTCAGGCTCGGCTTTTGCGTTTGTGGCTCGCACTCCATGCGTGAAATGTGTTTGCACAATTGCCATCTGGAAATGACGTAAAGTTTGCTCTCCAGCCTGTAAGCGTGAAAGAAACCAGCATCACAAATAACGAATAATACCTTTTTTTAATCATTCCGAGGCATTATCATAACGCCACCTGGAACGCACTTGATGAGAGGCTGCCAAGGGTCGTGAAGGCTAGACATACATTTATGTGACCTGATCAGTTTCCAGGCTGGTGACTTGCCATCCCTGAATGACCAATGGCGAAGAGATTGTTTCGGAGTAGAATCCATTGGGTTATGTGGGAGTTTGAATAAGACATGATCTCTAGAAACATCAACCTTGTTGATGGTCAAGTCCAGAAAACATAGTTACCTCACACTGTGCTATATATCTGCCTTGCTGGAAGGGCGAGTTTCTGTTCTAGCGTGATGAGCGGATAAGAGGTCGAGCAGATTATACTAAAAAAGTCAAAGTCTTTATTACACGTATCATAGTCGTTCTCAAGCAAGGTACTGATTTTACTTATGCTACTAATAGTTGTCACAATCTGCAAGCTGACCGCTTTGTGTGATATTACTAAAGTGATGGCTTACGTAATAGGACTATACAATACCAGCGTTTGTAGGCGAGGGGTAACTGAATTTGAATATCTCACTTCTCTTTCTATAATCAATATAGCCAAGGACACCGCTATCTTACAAAACATAGCTTAGGACACCGCTCTGTCATAAATTCTAGCTCCCGTCTACCTCAATGGCTCAACCAAATACAGCACCCGAGCTGAATCTAGTGCTTGATCAGTTCGGGCAAGTATTAGTGACTATTTTCACACAGATAAGCATTTGCTATCCGCTACCCGACGACTACCCAACTGGCAACATCTTCAATATCTTAAGCAGAGGCCTCCACCAACTAGCCCTCAATTTCCCATGGGCGGCAGGCCAGGTCATTTGTCAAGATGCATCACCGGATAGCACAGGCATTTACAAAATCGTGCCACTGGAGAGTGTACCTCGACTATTCATGAAGGATCTAAGGAACGACCCTATGATGCCATCGCTGGACGACCTTCGTCGATCAGGGTTCCCCATGCGCTTTTTTGATGAAGATACAATTGCTCCTCGAAAGAGTAATTCTGGCACGCCTAGCGAAGCGTTAGCAGAAGTGTTCCAAGTGCAAGCAAATATCATAAAAGGTGGATTGATTTTGACTTTTTTGGGGCAGCACCAAGCCATGGACGGAGTTGGCCAGAACCAAGTTATGAACTTGCTTTCAAAAGCTTGCAAGGGAGAAGCTTTCTCTCACGAGGATTTGACCATCGGGAATCTGGCTCGGGAGAGCATCATTCCACTTCTTGATCCATCCTGGAAACCAGGCCCAGAACTCACGTACAACATTGTGAAGCATGATCTGCAGCAACCTGGTCCCGGGAGTGGCGAAGTCAAGATGCCCCACGACAAAGGGACTTGGTGCCACTTCGAACTTTCTCACACTGCGCTTACGATGCTTAAGTCGCGAGCAACTTCATCGCTGCCTGCGACTGCTAGCTACATTTCTACCGATGACACAATCAGTGCATTTGTGTGGCAGGCCATTATCCGGGCCCGTATCACTCGCTTTAGTAATACCACAGAGGCCAAAGTCGCACGCGCCGTCGATCTTAGGCGATACCTCGATGTCCCAAGCACTTACCCAGGCTTCGCCCAAAGCATGACGTATCATAATTTGACGATGCATGAAGCTGTAAATAGTCCCCTGGGCGCCATTGCAGCGATGTTTCGCGCAAAGTTAGATGCGAAAAGCTCAGACCTAAGTTACTACGGTCGGTCTCTAGCTTCTTTGATAGAGCGTACGCCAGATAAATCGCGCGTCAGTCTCATTGCTGGATTTGATATGGCCAAAGATGTCATGATTAACTCATGGGCCAATCAGAACTCCTACGAGCTAGATTTTGGCTTAGAGCTAGGGGCCCCAGAGGCGGTGCGACGGCCTCGATTCGATGGTTTTCAAGGGCTAGTGTATCTGATACCGCGAAACAAGATAGCTGGTACCGGAGTTGCGATCTGTCTTAGTGCTGAAGATATGGATAGATTGACAAAAGATGAGGAGTTTTCTTCCTCGGCCACATATGTTGGATAAAAAAGATTAAGCTAGTATTTAAGCCCCGACTTCAAGTAAATAAGGGAACAGACAGCCTCAACAAAAGTAAAGAACAAGGAATTTGATTATTCTCTCTGACTTATCTCAAATCCGTCATTGATGCTGGGAAAGATCTATTGATCGAGTAGCGGGTTTATGATGGTGAGTGAGTGACTCCACTTGATATAGCCATATTGCATGAGCTCACGACGTAGCTGGCGGACCTATTACCCTGAGATGACAAAAGGCAAGGATCGCTTATTCTCCACTCGATCTGCGTGATACGCAACAGAACCTCATGACAACATAACGCCGGTCAGAATGTACAGCTCGCCTGCTTTGTTCTCAATTTCCACACTTGGGAGACCTGCAGACATGGCCCTCTTAGATACGCATGCTCGACGGATCATTGGGTGTGATACTAAGTCCGCGAAAGCCATCCGCTTGGCTATTGTCTCTTTATCATCAATCTCTCCAATAATCGGCCGATAACAGCCCCGGGTGATATCATGCAGTGAATCCTGAAGGGCACCGACAAGGACGGCCCCGATAGCCCAGCCGACCGGATTCCAGATGTTGGTGGCAGCCACCCCAGCAGCAGTAGCCGTGATAGCAGCAGTTTCAGCAGCTGCAGCCGCAGTGAGTGCTGCTTCGGCAACAGCAAGGGCACCAGCGGCTTCAGCGGCAAGTGCTCCAGCAATAGCAGCCTCCGAGGCAGCGGTGGCTGCAGCAACTTGTATTGCGGCGGCGGCGGCGACACTTTGGGCAGCTGCCACCGCAGCCATTGCCTCTTTGACTATGGTTGAAGCAACAACTACAGCACCTCCGCCACTGGCTATGACTACCATGATTGCCAAGGCCCCTGCTTGTGGTCTGAGGTAGTGCGCGGAGGAAGGTAATCGCGGAGGAAAAAAAGATGAATTCAACGAGGAAAAGATGCCCTCTGGTTCAGATGAGAAGAGAGAGCATAAGGATAAATCCACAGTTTATAAATTCAACAATTTCACTCCTCTTGAACTAACATTTTGGTCAGATGAGTAGGTAGATGGCCTCGTTATGCCGTACTACCGACCCCACCATAAGAGGCTGGAATTTTATGTGTTGATAGGCATTGTCCAACCATCAGTAGTAAGCTTACACGCACTGGTGTGTCGAAACTCAGATGGTGCAAGAACATTGCTAACACGTAGATGCCAGTCATGGAAACGAGGCTTACAAATGAGGCCTACTTTGCGGTCAAGTCGTCCTACAATCCTCAGCCACGCTGATCAAGAACGTGCTTGGCTTCTCTTTGCCGTATGAAGGAGGGCCACCTCCGGAGTATTTGACGCCCAAGGTTGCTGTGCCATATGTTGTGACTCTGTGATCTGAGCTGTGTGTCTCGAGCCAACGATGTTTGAGTGAATCCTTGAAGATTTGAAAGAGGCCGTTATTGCGAAGATTTGAAACGCTCGGGCGATAACGTTACAATCCTGCTTTTATCGCTGGTTTCTTACGCAGAAAAGAGTTTATAGACGCGTAGAAGATATTGATGCATCGCGAAGGCCAGTACATGGATTCGGAAACGGTTCTAGATTACTTCGTATGCATGAGGCAGGGCTAGAACAGTAGCTCCGCACAAGTGTTCGCGTGCCAATTGATATGGGTTGTCTGGGAGAGTCAGCGATGGTCGGTACGTGAAATCGCAACTCAGAACAGGACATATGAAAATGACTGCGCTGATACACCGACTGTGATGGGCATCCAGAGCCTGATCCAAGACTTAGACACCCAGGCATCTATATTTCCCTCGGGGTGGGTTTGTGTATCAGTCCTCAACATCTGTACATGCATCCTTTCGGACATATCAAGCCTGCCCGTCCGATTGGAGAGGTCGTAAATCCAACCAACTCTCAGAACCCGAATAATCTTTGCAACCATTCATTTTACGCTCAAGATGCTTGGTAGACAAGCATCAATGCCTTGGAGAGCTCAGCACCTATTCGTAAACCTCCAAATCATATAGAAAGTGGAATATTTCCAAGCAATATATGTGTAGGATTAACTATTTGGGGTCAAGGACATATTTGTAAAAGTCATTCCGGTTTGCAGTACACGCGAGCATCTTGTCAATTGCACGCAACTGCCACAAGCCCCGATGACACCGGACTGGGCCCGGCCTCGATTAACACGGCCCCGCTCGGCTGGCTTTGCGAGTAAGTAACTTGGTCGCCAGCGCAGGAGCATCAAAGCGTGGCGTCCTCTGTTAATACTATGATCCATTTGCCCTGCTGGTAATTGGGACTTTTCCCCATTTCGGACGCGTCACCTCTGGTCAAGTTTTGCTTTTGCAAACCGGGGCCGCAAGAGTGTCATGGTGGTGGTTGGTAGATGAATGCTCTACGGAGAACCGCAACGAGACAGAGCGCACTCCTCACCCCAGTATTTCAGGGAGGAGGTTGGTGTTGGGCGCTAACAGTGGTACCAGTAGTCGCAATCTCCAGCCCTTGTCGGTACAAGTGAGGACGGAAATGCGGTACTGCTATCGCAGGTACTTACGTGAATACATGTGGCAGTGACATTAGGCTTGTCTATCGCAATCCTTCATCTGTTAGAGTGACTACTAAAAAGCGTGCCAAATCTAACACAGAAGCAGTTTGCACAGCTAAACTACAAAGCGGTCCATGACCCAACTTAGGGTAGTAAATTCTGACGCAACAGCAGCGAGCCAACGGACCAAATTACTGGTCCCAAATAAGCAAGGTTAAGCGCCATTCTCAGAGGGTACTCTTCAAGGACCCGAAGTGTATCCCCATAGTTAAGCCGAATTGATGGCAAGATCAGCCTTCTAAACCAAGACTAGAAGTCATTCTGGAGTGTCGCCCGCTGCGATCGGCAAACCCCAGATCGAGAATGCGGGGAGTCGCGATTTCGGAGGCGGCGCCGAGCACCGTCCACGAATTGCTCGGTGCCGAGGGCCGCTTCATCACGGCAGTTGCAGTGTAAGTGCTTCAAATACAACCAGTATTTATATCGTGTCCCCAGTCATGATTCATATCATCATTGAAAATGCTTGGTAGCTGGCGAATTCCTGCAATCTAGATGACATAACACCAGCACAATGCTGGGTACTTCTCTTATCTTGACACTGGCAGCTTTTGCCATGCCCGTCGTCTCTACAGAGACGCCTTCCAGTACCGCAGGCTCAGATGTCCCGATTGCAAAGCTTCGAAATGGTTCATACTACGGCACTCACAATTCCGTCTATAATCAAGATCTCTTCCTCGGCATACCGTATGCGCAGCCACCACTGAACAACCTGCGCTTCAGACATCCCCAACCGTTGAACCTAACTTGGAGTGGTCTCCGCAATGCAACAGACTATCAGTCAAAGTGCTACCAATATGGCTACCCATCCGGTCCGCTGTCTGGTGGCTCAGACGATTGTCTCCATCTAAATGTTATCCGTCCCGCAGACGTAACTGATAAACTTCCTGTTCTCGTCTATATTCATGGCGGTGGACTAGTCGGAGGTTCCAGCGGAGACACTTCAAGTAACCTGACTTTCCTTGTTGATGAGTCCGTCAAGTTAGGCTCGCCCATCATCGGTGTTTCGATCAACTACCGCCTTGGAGCTTGGGGTTATTTGTGGAGTTCAGCGGTCAAGGCCGAAGGAGTAGGAAACAACGGCTACCAGGACCAAAGACTCGCTCTGCAGTGGATACAAGAGAATGTTGGCGCCTTTGGTGGTGACCCAGAGAAGGTGACCATCTGGGGTCAGAGTGGGGGAGCCCGCAGTGTGGCATCTCAAGTGACAGCATTTGGTGGCCGAGATGATAAGCTGTTCAGAGCAGCTATTCTTGAAAGCGGGACAGGTTTCCATACGAGCTTCAGAGAAGAAGAGGTCGAAGGTGCTCCAAGCTGGGATCAGGGATACAAGTCCCTGCTCAAGGCGACGAATTGTGAATCTGCCAGAGATTCCCTTCAATGTCTCCGGGAAGTGCCCTCACTGGAGCTTGCTGAAACCATCGGCAACGTGTCATTTCCAGTCTATCTCGACATCGTTGACGGTGACTTTATCCAAGATGATCGTTCGGAGCTGATTCGGCAGGGAAAGTTTGTTCACGTACCGGTGGTCAATGGTGTGGCATCCGATGATGGAGACTTCTTCGCCCAAAAGGGGATCAACACGACGCAAGAGTGGGAGTCATATTTACGCAAAGAAGGAGCCAAAAACCAGACCATCGAGGCCATCTCAGCCCTTTACCCGGACATTCCTCGCGTTGGCCTTCCTGCTACCTTTGAAGGACGTCCATCTGGAGAATTGGCATCTTATGGAGCCCAGTGGAAGCGCGCTGTGGCCTTTGGTGGTGATAGAGCCATGCATGCACCTAAACGAGCTTGGGTCAGGAAATGGGCCAAGACCAATCTTACCGCATACAGCTATCGGTTTGACGTCGTCTCAGGAGATCGCAATCCAGTTCAAGGAGCCGGGCATTCGGTTGACTTGCCGTTTGTATTCCGCAACACTGACCGTCTAGCGCAGCTCAACGCCACTGAGCCTAGATCTGGTTCATTCGACGAATTGGCTATCTTGATATCGCGGATGTGGATCAGCTTTACGAATAATCTCGATCCCAACTTTGATGGGATGCAAAGTGCGCAGTGGCCATCATATAAGTTAGAAGGGGGAGAAAACATGGTGTTTCACATCGATAACTCTTCGTTGGGTCATGTTGAGAAAGATGTCTATCGTACAGAGCAGCTTGAGTATTTGGATGGGAAGCTGTGGAAGACGGAACTACAATCTGGACTTGATTAACTAAGTATATTGCGAGCATGGTGATAAATAGACACGTTAAAACAATTTCTCACGCCGATAGACCACCTCTCGAGGGCTTCCAGTATTCTTGCTAACCAGTTCCTGTTGTCTCACGCCTCCCAGTCTCTGTGTGAAATATTCGACGGCAAAATACATTGAGGAAGCCACTTGGATAACGCGAACTACAGGTTGAAGCCTCAGGTCAAAGTATAGCCCGTCACCCGAGCCTGACCTTTCACTCGAGTCCGACCGCGCACCAAAAATAACCGCGCACCCGGTAACACCTATCGACTAGCTCAAAACGAGAGCAGAATCGGTCATCGTTGCCATAACGCATCCGAATTCTCCTCAGTAGAGTCGAAATCTCCTGATCAATGACTTGGTGATTCAAAAGAAACTTAAGCGTCTTGAGAGACCCAGAATACCATAATATATCAAGCTCCTCCAAGTCTTCCCACTTATCAGCACTTACAATAGTGTGCTCGATATGTGATAGTCGGCTGCCGTCGAGCGTGCGAGCCGGGCTGCATCTTCATCGTCAGAACACCAATCCCACAAATAGTCTGATAACCACACAACATCCTGTGTCGGATTAAGATAGAATGACCAGTCAGATGGTTCCTGATGTTTGAGCTTATACAGGTTAGTGCGGGTGTGTAGACGCGATTCCCTACACACAGACAGGGCAACTGGGTGTTGGTTCTCGCGAGCCATCTCCCAAAATAATCGTCTCGGATTTCTCGCTTCCCGATGCGCATCCTCCATGTCGAAATCGTCGCCATCAAAGCAACTGGGAGGAGAATAATCGTCGTTTGCGTCATAGTCAAGACTTCCTCCCCGGTCTTGGCCTTGGTTAATATCAACACCTTCTCCGACGACGCTCTCTTCACCGTCATCATTCTCTCCGTTATCATCTCCATCAAGCAAATTTGAGATAGTGCCGTACAACTGCAGCCTTGACAAATCATAGATCTTGGCCGACTCAATTTGCGGCAGCGACCGTATTTCGATCACACGAGGATCTGGCTAAGTTGCCTCCCAGATCCTCAAGCGAACATTTTGAGGAAGGGCAGAGAAACTGGAAAGGGTCAGGGGTCCTGGTGGGCGATTTTCAGGCGGCATTTTCCATTCGGGTTCAGGTGTCTGTTGAGGCCGGTTCGTCGCAACATGACCTGCATGATCTAGCTCGGCCTCGTCTGCGGACCTTTTCTTAGACGCCGGACTTACCCTTGTTGCGTGTCGAGCAGCAACTTGCTCCGAAGTCATCCAGTGCCTATTACAGACCCAGGTAGGAAGCCCAAGCTCGTCAGACCCCGCCTCTACAATGCCCAGCCGTCGCCGTAGCCCCGTCGTTGCAAATCCCTCAACAAGCGCAAAGACAGCATAAGCAAATCGCGTATACAAGAATTCAACGCTGACTCCTCCAAGACGATGAGTCATTCGGTTATGATAGACATTCGCAGGTATAGTCAGGTCGTCAGCTGTAGAAAAGTAGTTCAGGACGAGGCGGTAGCCGTTCGATGTCGTTTTCGGCACAAGAGCGAAGGCGAGACGATCGAAGTCTTGCAGGATATCTGCACGGATGTGAAGAACATTGGTTCGGCCTTCATAGCCGTCCTTCTCTTGACCAATAGCGAGATAATCTTGCATACGGTTTCGATGAAGCCAGGGGTATTGGCCTTGAGGGACCAGAAGGGCTGGCGTTCCTTTATTACCGGAAACAAGACAAACGTTGCTCGAACGTCTATTCCCATCAGTTCATCTCTAACGAGAAGCCATGGCTCTGGAAGACAGTCAGGAAACAGCCAGTCCTCAAAGTCGCAGATGACAGCATACGGGCCGACAACGCCCGGGCCTGGAAAGAAACTTTAGCAAAGTAAATAGTCTAAGGTTAAAATGGAGAAAAAATCTAGAGGAACCTGTAAATAGTATTCTGAATGGGTCAGCACCCCCTCATAGCCCATCGTTACAGTTTGCCTCCCGAAGCGGTCGTAACTCAAAACGATGCCCTGAGCATTTCCAATGATGATTTGGCACGCCATGACCGTGGTATGATGATTGATTCCATAACGAAGATCAGAATCTGCCAGCCCACCTTTCTTAATCACGTCGAGACGGGGAAGTCAGAAAAGTGTGTTCTCGTGAGTCGGATAATGAGGATGTCGAATGACTATAGGAGGGGCCCGGCACTGTGGCATGACGTTGGAACGGTCATGCGGGGGTTTGATGTCCATAATTGGCAAGATTCTGCAGCAGAACTGATCTGAAAAGAAACTGAGGGATTTTCTGGCGGGAAATTGATGCACATTTTATTGTTTTTACTTGACCCGACAGTCTGGTTCACCCTAATTTGCGACCAACAACATACAACCAACAACGTAAACAACCAACATCGTATGACACAATCGAATAATATCTGAGGTCAATCCATTTTTGTTCATTTCTACATGCTACTGTAAGTAATTCATCTACAGCCATTCATCTCATTCTTTTTTGGTATCTCAAACTCTACTCTGGGCCCATTGGTGATGGTGACGATGCATATCCAAACCTATTACCGATCTGTCGAGTTCCCTTCCCTGTCACTAAGATCCACATACGTTGTTGGTCGTAACATCCATGTTGAGTGGATCGCCGATGCCTCGGATGAACAGTGATCCGGATGCTCCGCTTCTTTAAGCCCAATCAACATGAGTTAAACGGCGAGCGGTTCTTGAATTGCCCACTTTCCTATGGCTGATAATAATACGTATCCGTAAAGCGGTTTGGGATCGCCATGAAACAAGGGCATAATCCCTGACGTTTACGGCCATTAGTTACAGGTCGCTATGAGAGACACAAAGTTGAACGCCGCCTTCTCCACACTTAAATGAACAGAGAGACTTTCTGGATATTTAATAATTTTCTCTACCGATGGTTCCGTCCAAAAATCCGTTGAAGTGGTAGTCAGGTGATCGCCACGCTTCGATCAAGTCTACGACCTCTTCGGGGTTTTACGCAACGGAAAAAGGCTAAAACCAATGGCAATAATCGCGATTTAGTGTTCCATAAATAAGAAGCGGTCGAGAAATTCCTTCTAATGATATTTATGATGCTGATGGTGGTTTTGAGACGTCGAAAGAGAGTTCAGTTCTCCTGTACGGTCCTCTTCTACCGCGATCTTTGGTCATCAAATGAGCGGCCGAGCATGAGACCCACTCCGGCCTCTTGTAAACTCACGGCTACCCTGGATCTTCACGAGTGCGTCGACACCAAGTCATGAACCTCATTTCATCCATCCTGACTAAGTGAATGCTCTCGACATCAATTATGGAAACACCCTGCGAGAGGCTTGAGTCTTCAGACCGTTGGATAACATCATCGGATTCCTAAGAAACTCTTGTTCGATCATGTGTTGCTGGCGACAACTTCGGAGTTGGTTAAAAATGCAGGGCAGTTGGAATTGCCCCGCTGTCCATTATTAGAAAGACTTAATTGGTTGATGAGCTAATGTTGCTTTGCCACATGTCAAATCAATCCATAAGGGGCAGACACCTATTGGTTCAACTGTGGCCTCCACCAAAGGCGAACGATAATTCTACTTCGCCAAATTGGCAGGCCGTGGCGGACGGGTCTGAAGCGTGCTGTTTATTCTGACAGTCTTATCAGGAAAGAGTCATTAGGCTTAAAACTCCATCTCTACTTGATGTCCTATGAATGCTCTAGATTTGAACACTGGCTTATGGCATTGCAACGCAACTGGCAGCCCCTCATGACTATGCGACATGGCTGGATTACCTACCCACTACTCCGCATGTTTATGGTGTATCGTCAATAAGCAAGTGCGCGTGAAATAAAATCCAGATTGGGCTGTGTGGAAACCCTAGCATCCTTACAATGTCTTCCGTCAATTTGACCCTGGTATGATCTTTGCCAACAAGCCCACTGATAGGCCTGAGTTCATAAGCTTGGCTTTTTTATTTGGCCTCTTCTCTTTGTGAGGCTATAACTCATGGCTAGCTAGATTCGACTTTACTTGACGCGATGTGGTTTCGCTTGGCTGCCGTTACCATTCAACCTCTGCTGTCTTGAGCAGCGGGCTCTACCGCGACCTACGACTGTCACTGTTGGCCTTCATATTAATTAATGGACCTCCCTTGATTTCCATATCCAACCTTTGACTAGAAATGGCATTCAGTCTTGCTAGCTAGAATTAGACCGTTGAATACCAATAGACCTTTCTGAAATGACGCCCTGTGTTCTCTATATGAGCAGCTCGGCCCAAAGCTACACCATAATAGACAGCTTCGGCTATCAGTCAATGGTTTCCTATCACACATGGCCAACCACTGGACGTTTTTGGTTATATCCCAACCATTGATTCGTTCCTTTGTCAACATGTCAAGGCGCGCGACGCTGGATAGGTAGTATAAACTTGGCGGGCTATGAATCGGCGAATCCGGCTGGGTAATCATTCTCTCTATAACCCGTGGGGGCCAGAGGGCTCTCAACGGATGTATCGGACCAGCATATTCGCCGTCGGGCAGTAAAAGCCGCTGGCACTCACATCTCGGCGATCATTATTCAGCAAGTCAACATTTCGGGATTAAGGATCAAGATGTCGATCATTTCTGCTTTCGGCGTCATCGATCAGAGTGAGTTTCTGTCCGTAAACGAAGAGGGTCAATTCGGCAAGGTAGAGTTGAATACGGGGGAAGCTGTGGCGTATAGTGGATGTCTATCCTAACTAAGAACACCCCCTTGCTAATGGTCATTAGAAAGCCCTAGGATGAAGATTTGTTGAAGAAAGTATATCTCAAGACTCGCGAGATCAAAAACAGGTACGTGAATGACAAATAAGCTGGTGATACTTAGTCTAGTCCCGGAAGTGGGCAGAACGTTCAGCGTCATGAAGGAGTTGATCCAGCTGGAATAGTTTTAAATCATTCTCTACTCCAACGTCATGAAGGCATTCTGTAGCATAAGCTGAGACCCATACTAGAACAAATACATCGCGATGGCGTGGAGGCGACGTATGACCACCCTAGAGCGAAGTTATACAGCTTCCTTATGCTGAAGTCGCTCGGCTGGAGCAGCATAAAGGGCCGCACTCACAGCTTTTGTTGCAGCTTGTAGGTCAAGAGGCCGTGATAATGCAAGGGTATTTCAGCCAGCCACGAATAAGTCCAGAAACTGAACTCTGATGGATCCAAGAGCCCGTGATTCATCAAACACCAGCCCGATAGACTTTTGAGGGAACAAAGAACAAGAAAGATAACTCGAAAGTGTTATACTTACAGCCACCCGTATCTCGACGAGAATCCAGATAAGGAGTCTAATCATGGTGTATTAAGCCAGCCTAATAGGGGCCGGTTCACTATGTATGGATTTCACCCAATATTACTAATCTCAACAATAAACAAGATCACTTTCTATCAATCTCAGAGGCATTGTGGCCCACTCCTTGCAGCTCACACTCGTTGCTAATCAACTCGGCGTCACAAACCTGTTTACACCATACTGCGAATCATCCTATGATTCCTATCATGCGAATGGCTCGCTCGCCAATCAGGATCCACCTGCAGATCACCAGTCCCATCCACTAATTCTCTCTTGAAGGAATCAGGCAGCAGCAAAAAGCAGGAGCTTTTATTGATCGTCACTGAAGGAAGGCGGAGTTGGAAAGCGTGACTTAGTCAAACCGCCAGGGACTATAGTCAAGTAAACAGATTGATCGGGCAATTTGATGACGTAGCATAAGCGCTAATATTCAATGCGTTACTAAGATGGGTAATTACGAAGCGGGTCCATCCTTTAGTGCCGGACTTTTGTACAGCGGTATGCGGAACTTGGAATCCTTTAAGGATTTAGCTGAATGGAATTAGGTTAGTGTGTATCTCCCGCGGCACTGTTGACGGGTTAGTCGCGTATTAGCTAGATTGGGGGGCCCAATGCCGAGGGGATAATAGAGGCATCAAGTCCAAAACTTGGAATAAATACCTAAACATGATCATGTTTGGAAGGAACGATCCACTTTCTAGGTTACTGTAACGTCGGCGAGGGCTATAAGGGAAATAAGTATTAATTAGATGGACTAAATCCGGCGCCGTTTATGTTGAAACAGAAGTATAAATAGTCTGAACGCCGCGGTGTATCTGGCTCTCAGACACCTATCCACAATCATCTCCATCCTACAAAGCATCTACATATAATCCAAGCCCACCATGACTCTAAAAGCATTCCTCCTCACCGCCGCTATGGCAATGACTGGCTATGCCAAGAACACAGCTCCGACCATTGACAAAAACCTCAACTTCATGTACTCTAGAGGCGACTTCGCCACTGTCGGCGGCACCACCGGCAACGAATTCGGTCACAGAACCGGTTTGACTATCACCGACGCCGACGGAAAGGAGCTATACAGCGAATCCTATCCCGGCGGTGCCTCGCCCTGCGCCAACCCCAATATGGAGCTCAGGATCACCTCGTCCTGCTGGGAGGGCGAATTCAAGTTCAACTGCGGCACAAATGTCATGGGAGTTATCCAGAATTGTGAGGTTGTGCCATCTGGAGATGGGTTGCTGGCTTGGCCAGGCAAGGTTGATTCATCAACCGAGTTTGTTGGCATCGCTATTTCGCAAACTGATGTCTGTGGTGGTGGTTTCCCAACTGGTGGAGAGTGTGGTGATGGCGCTACTTTTAACATTGCCTCGCACAACCCGTAAGCAAAGGGACACTGTGGCTGGGACGGGTTTGTGACAGGGTCCTGTGGTATCGGGATGAGATTCTTGCAGGCCGCTGGGGGATTGCGCTACGGGGAAGAAGCTATGGGAACTCATGGCTGGGAACAGCGAGATCGTCCGTTAGAATTACTAGTTTGAGCTTTAAATAATCTGAATCAAACTTAGGGCTAGAACACATCTGTAAGACTCGTTAAGTCAACTGTCTATGTTCCTGCTGGTCTGCCTCATATTAGAACATTATCCTCGCAGGGGAAGTTGAAACACCGCGCCCAACCAAGACAATAATTGTGTTTGATGCCGAAGCGTTGTCGCTTTCAGCCCCATTCTGATGTACCAATGTAAGTTGGTCACATTCTTACATGACGTTGTTGTGGACTTGAACAATCTGTCACTTATGGAGGCTTTGCACTTATAACCTTCGAACATAATCTATTTAAACAAACACCGAGATTCAGTGGCTCAAGCAGATTTGAGACTGATGTCTTTTGCTCTAGTTGATATGGCAGTTCCTCTGTTCCATTGATATTGAGGCCCGACTATGCAAACCCACCTCGACTCGAACAGTCTAGATACGCCAATTACTAACTAATCAAATCCTGAAAGACAAATAAACGTAGAACGAGCCTCCGTCGGGATAGGGCATGGTTTCCGGGGTGAAGGAATTGGAAACAGAACGCCAAAAAAGAACCAGCTTCCCTGCAGCTGTGGTTCTGGAAAAGCCGAAACCTACATATCATTTCATCATTCCTACGTCCTGGACATACAGACCTCACATGCCTAAAGACCCGATTGAAGACAACATCACGGAGCCTTTTGTGGGTGATCGTGAGTACTTGTAGTGAATAGACACTAACTTCCAAATGAAGTCATACGACGCGGAATAATCATTAACTGATAAAATTGGATGTTAGTTTGAACGAGTCTTATCTGCTATGCGGTATCGTCTAGGTATTAAAAAGTGAAAAGGAGCTATGAGAGATCGAGACTTTCTTTTACAATGTTAAAAGAATTGCCTTCCAAGCCTATTCCACGCTGTTGAAATTATGACCAAGTGGACATCCCATCTGATTCAACCTTTTCCCAACATCCAAATACAGGTTGAAATAGGCCTATATAGCCCTCTTTCTCATCGTCCACAGACCAGCCACAAGCGTAAAGCATACGTGTAGGATGGGGCTTCGAGTCAACACCACTATGCCAGTACTCTGCATGTGCAACAGGCATTTCAGTCTTGGAGAGACGAGCCATCCCATACATGATCGTATTGATAATGCTTTCGGCTGTGCTTGCATTTGACGTACCCGAAGTGTTGCCGAATTCCGTACGGCCCTGACTGTCGGTAGTCTGACGTGCCTTGGAAAATCCTACAGTCTCTAGTACAGTTGTTCCTGTGGCGCTTGCGCCGGTGATCACTTCATCTCTGGCAAGCTCAAAGGTACAAGGCGTGCCTCCCCTTCCACCAATGAGAATAGGATGACCGGCGTAGAAAATCTCAATTCCCCGTACCTGCTTCTTGCCATAGGAGTCCTCGGTGTGATAGTAATCAATCCGGCTGATATCTCCGTAGATCCTGGAATTCGAGCTCGTATCAAACCACTTTGTCTTCGGGGTGATACCGTTCCATACCCATCCTGGAAACTCGAGGTACTGGTAGTACTCGAATTCGCCTTCTCGACCAGGCAGGTATTGCTTCCAAAGATGAGTCGGCGCAAGAATCGTATCAAGTTCAGCTCCGTATTTCGAATCAATTTCGTGGTGAAGCTGTTTCAAAACCTTGGCTTTGCAGTCTTCGGATGAAGAGTAATCCCCGGAGATGGTAAGCTTGGTGTGGGTATGTAGGTCTTCGACTTCGTGTGTCACAACTGTAGAAGAAAAACCACCGGCTCCTCCCATACCATAATAACCAGCACCGATACTGCTGCTCACGGTTGAGCTCGAGGCCTTGTGTGTAATATGCTCCTTGCGCTTGGAAATACACTGCTTCTTCGCTTGTTTCACCGCATCAAGAAGTTTCTCGACAGCAGCTACGAGGTCTTCTTCATAAGCCTGCTTCGAGTCTTCACAGCCATCGATTTCGTCGCAATACTGCCACTGAGTCCAAAGGGCAGAAAGATACAATGTCCCATAGAAAACAAGGTATGGCAGGGATCGCCAAGGCGCTTTATCATTGAGAAACGCCGGTGCGTCATGTAGAATGACATTGAGAAGGGCAGGAAAGCGTTGGGCCTGGAGAGATTTCGGTTGTTTGGAGTAACTTCCAAGAACGAGGTAGAGTCCCTGAAGTCTGTCTCGATGTTGTTGTGCGTTATTTTCGTCGATCTTTTCGTTCACAAGGGCTTCCATCTTTGCCCTCATTTTCTCCCACATATCTGTTGAGCTATCTGGCCAGAATGCTTTAAGCAAGCCTGAGAATAGTGAGCCTACACCAGGAACCTTGCCAACTCCAGCACAAATGACAATTTTCATGACTCCCACGACGTTGTCTGAATGGACTTCCTCATCGGGGATATATATCTCCGGTCGATCGACTGAGGCAGCCCTAAGCACATCGTGGGTTGTTGCAACGGCGAGAGTTCTATCCAGGTTTTCTGAGAACATCTTGACTTTGGAAGAGAAAATATGAGACAAATTGGGGTAGTGAGGTGGGCAATGTAACACTCACAGTATGTGATGGCGAGAAACCTGTTTATGATGATTCATGTTGCGAAATGGGTTTTGGTCATCCGGTCCCTGGGTCGTGGACTCGTGTCTGGAAGTTTGACCCTTTCCCCCTTTCGCTGAGCTGCATCAACAGCTGGCAGGTGGTGGCGACACGGCCTCGAGCCGCTGGAACTAGCGTTGATGTTTAGTTAGTTGTAGTGAGTTGATCGCCACATTAATCTCTAGCTCGCTTCTATTATTTGTCCAGCTCCCCTGATATGGAACTAGCGCTTAACGCAGACTGTGGTTGGGAATGCAGGCTAGAATATCATACTGCCGAAAAATAAGGTAAAGACTCGCTAAATAACTTTAATGCTGTGCAGTCAGCTGTAAATGTACGATATGTCCACCGGTCTTGAGACATACGTTGCAAAGGCAGATATTGGGTCAATAGTGTTGAGGCTATCGGTATAATCTCAATCTTTCTGAGACTAGCTAAGGAGGCGGGCCAAAAAATACACTTGCGGTTATCTTAAATACCGCATGGTTAACCATGCAATAGTTTGAAATCTTGGCTTGTGGCTGATGCTAATCTGGAGCTATTGAGTCTAGAATTATCAGCCGCAACTGGCTAAACAAAACCTATTGCACATAGCTTTGAGAGGTGCAGCCAAGGAATACCGGTACCCAGGATTTGATATTGACCCATTTCTGAGTCTAAATAAGCTTGTTTGGCTAGCCTCTACGCTATCTTTGTTAGCTCAAAGCTGCTAAGTATATCGTTGTGTCGCTCAACAGGTTTTATTGGTAGTCTTGGCGGATATTCGTAGACCTCGTGATCTGAGCTTGCTTTAGATTATGTCTAGACCAGTTCAGTACAAGATTTTCAGAGTAGCGATATTCTAGTATTATTAATTCAAATATAGATTTACCTGCGCCAGGATTTCCCGTGACCCAATAGGGAAGCTGGGAGTTGCTTTCGAGCCAATCCGGCAGGCTAGACCACAACGGCTCCCTTGTGTCTGAGAGAGTGGGTGTTTGAGAAAACGCCCAATCATAGGTGGTTTTGAAAGTTTTCGATATAGCTTCTTCTCGGTTGTTTATTGAGTGGAAAGAAAGACTTTTGTAGCCGACTTTAGCTCACGGGGAGATAAGCATGCTCGCCGAGGAAAGGTCGATAGAATAGACGATTCGGGTTGCCAGTCTTTTTTCCAGAGTTTATAGATGATATCTTCGGCCACTGGGCCCTTGTGAAGGGATGCCAGCGCGATTGGTTCAATTGGACTGATACCTTCTCCCCTCCTCATCTGGGGATCATGGTGGCTAGCGCAGCCGCCGTCTCTCCGCTCGTCATTATACCGGCCTCGTCCCATATCCACCGTTGTCTCGACTACTTGTTGGAGTGTTTCAATCATAGTGTCAAGCTTTTCGCTAAATTCAGTCTCCCAGCCTCTATTACCCCGAGAGGTCCACCTTATCAATCTCAGCATTGTTGTTATACAAAGCAGCGCCAGACGACCGTGTTACGTACCAGATAGACATGGTCGTCGCCATCATGATCTGCTGGCGAACGTCATTTAGGCGACTTTTCAACTCGTCAAGCTCTTTACCCTTCCATAACGTCCTGAGTGCCCTTCGGAACGCTTCTCCTGCTGGTAGCTTTCTCTCGATCTTTCGATTCCCTGCACTTTTCTCGCCCTTGAAATATTTCTTGAAAAGTCCTTAAACTTGTGTAAGTTATTCCTGGAAAAATTTGTCGATCTATGTTAAGATATTCTCAATTTCTTTGGCGATGGCATCGCACTGGGCGCACACACGGAGCAACATGGCATCTGTGTGTTCAGAGGAATCCGGTTCCAGAACCTTTCTCACGGTCTAACTATATGATCAAGGTCGTGAATAACGGTGGAGAGCTCGCGGAGTTTGACGTCCGCACCCGCAGCTGAGCGGTAGACATGCCAGGTCTCTGAGAAAAGGCGCTGTGCGAAACCGACAAACTGAACCACAGCAGCGGCGACGCCGAGTGCAGAGAGGGGCCCATGTTCTTGAGGGATGGGAGGAAGCAACAATCAGCTAAGTAGAGCGAGGATGAAAGAGCAACTCATGGGAGCCTGATTGAGGCGAAGCCCTCGAGATGCGGGGTTTTTTTCAGCTGAAGGTTGCACGAGGGTGAGGTTTCTACAGCCATAATTTCATCGGCCAATGATGATGTGCGAGGGGCTGAGAATCAGAGTGATAGACTGCACTTTTGTCAGGCTGGCTCAACAATTTCCGCCCTGAGCAATCGCAACACTCAGCTCTCTTTGAAATAATTCCAACCTCCCCACCTATTTCTTGCTTCGCGTACATAGAACTGTACGTTAGTTTCAAATTCCTCTTGACTATTCTGAAACGCCAGACTTAGGCATAGCCAATGGATGCTCTCAACCGTGCCATCGAGGCTGCCGAGAGGATGGTGGCGGCCACCCCGCCCGGCCACTCTGATCAAGCTACACTTTTGAACGACCTTGGAATCTGCCTCATCCAGAGGTTTACTCTGAGCAGCTCGATGGAAGATCTCGATCGCGCCATTGGAGTTGCCGATGCGGCCATTGACTCCACGCCTCAACAGCATCCCGATCGACCGCGCTATCTGGATAATCTTGCGACAAGGCTCGGTATGCGGTTTGGGTTGATTGGTTCGATTGATGATCTCAATCGTGCTGTTGATCTTGTCGATATCGCAGTGGAAGCTACACCACCTGGCCACGTTCTTCGAGGCCGTTTCTTAGGCAATCTCGCGATTTGGCTTTGTAAACGATTCGAGGTGATCAGTTCGATGGATGATCTGCATCGTGCTATCCGGGCTGCCGAGTCGGCTGTAAAAGCCCTGTCGGAAGACTCATCTCGTCGTGCCAACTATTTGAGCATTCTGGGCAATTGCCTCGGCAGACGATACCAGCATACGGGTTCCAACGACGACCTCGATCGTGCGATATCGGTTACTGAGCTATCGTTGGAGGATACAGACCAAGATGCCAACCATCGAGCCTCCTACCTGACTAGCCTCGGGTTGTGGCTTGGTGAACGATCTGATCGAACCGGCTCAAAAGCCGATCTTGATCGTGCCGTCGAAGCTACCGACATGGCTGTCGAGGCTATACCGCTTGATCACCCTGACCGAGTTTTGTGTCTGATCAACCTCGGGAAGCTTGTCGGCAGGCGGTTTGAACTGACTGGATCAATGAGTGATCTCGACCGCGCCATCCAGGTTTCTGATGCTGGGCGAGAGCTCTTGTTGCCAAACAGCCCTTCTCAAACCGCCTGTCTAAACAATCTTGCCATGTGGCTGAGCAGGCGATATGATCGGGTCGGCTCGATGGACGACCTCGATCGGGCTATACAAGTTGCTGAATCGGCGCTCAAAGTCACCGCTTGGAATCACCCCGAGCGGACCGTTTGCTTGGGTACCCTTGGATCTTGTTTGGGCAGGCGATTCGATCGGACTGCCTCGATGGACGATGTCGATCGCGCCGTTGAAGTTGAAAGCATGGCAGGAGAGGCTCTTCCTCCAGGCCACCCTTTTAAAGCGAGTCATTTGGATGCCCTTGGGGTATGGCTTGATAGACGCTTTGACCGAACCAGCTCGATGGATGATCTTAACCGCGCCATCGGGGTAGCTGAGATGGCAGTAGAGGCAACTCCTCTGGACCATGCGGATCGAGCCAGTTATCTTAACAATCTTGGATGCTATCTCGACAAGCGATACGAGCGAACTGGTTCGATGGATGATCTCACCCGCTCTCTCTCATCCTTCAAGGAAGGTTGGAATTGCCCAGGCACGCCCACGTCTATCCGCATTCGTCTGGCGGTGAGTGCTGCTGGCACATACGCCTTGCAGTCAAACTGGGAAGAGTCAAGCCAGCTGCTTGAAAAGACTGTGGAACTGCTTCCAGCTGTCAGTCCGCGGTCATCATCACACAACGACAAGGAGCACATGCTCGCGAACTTTGTAGGCCTCGCTTCCACGGCGGCGGCTGTCGCCTTGAACGCGGGCAGGGATGCCTACCACGCCTTGAAGCTGCTTGAGCTCGGCCGTGGTATCATTGCCAATCTGCTGATGGACATGCGAGGTGATATTTCCGACCTCAAGCAGAGACATGCTGGTTTGGCAGATGAGTTTGTATCCCTTCGGGACGAGCTCGATTCGCCGGCGGATAGCCCATCTCCGTCAGTCTTAAGCAATGGCGTGAGTTCCCTGGAAGCGCAAGCGAAACGACGTCGCGAGGCAGACCAGAGATTCACCGAGCTCATCACCGAGATTCGCGCTCAGCCGGGATTCGACAGCTTTTTTCTCCCGCCGACTGCAAATGAGCTGATGGCTGCTGCGAGCTTGGGCCCCATCATCGTTGTTAATCTGAGTTTGTATCGCTGTGATGCATTCCTTGTCGAGCTCCATCAGATTTCAGTGGTGGAACTTCCTGATCTCACGTTTGAAGAGGCCCAGAGACGCGCCCATGGCCTGCATTCAGCTGGTCCAGCAGGTTCTTTCAACATGGAATCACTGGTGGAGTGGCTCTGGGATGTCATCTGTCGCCCGTGTCTGGACGCCCTTGGCTTCAAGGATCCGCCTTCTGATGGTAATTGGCCCCGCGTGTGGTGGATTCCAACGAGTCATCTCAGCCGGCTTCCTCTTCACGCAGCAGGACGCTATACTGTAGGGTCGTCGTCCACCGATACCGTCATGGACAGAGTCATGTCGACGTACGCTTCATCCATCAAGGCATTAATACATGGACGCCGACATGTCATTCGAGGCCATGACACCCCTGAACCGGACTCGGCCCTCCTGATTGCCATGCGCGAAACACCCAACCTCTCCGCAGGGGGGATTCTCCCGTTCGCCGTTGACGAGGTAGATATGCTGACAGCACTCTGCCCCTCACTCCGGCTAGAACCCATCATGCCGCCGCGACGCAGGGCCGAGGTCCTTGAGCATCTACAGAAATGCAAGATATTTCACTTTGCTGGCCATGGGCAGTCGGATTCGGCGGACCCTTCGCGAAGCTGCTTGCTCCTCGAGGATTGGAAGACAAACCCCCTGACGGCGGGTACCCTCCGTGATCACAGGCTGCAAGACAATCCTCCGTTCTTCGCCTACCTCTCTGCTTGTTCGACGGGGGCCAACGAGTCGGACAAATTTGCCGACGAGGGAGTCCATCTTGCCCAAGCCTTCCAGCTCGCTGGGTTCCGGCATGTCATTGGGACGCTCTGGAGAGTATCCGACAAGCATTGTGTTGATGTAGCGAGGGTGCTCTACGAGACGATGCAGCACGAAGGGATGACAGACCAGGCCGTCTGCCAGGGCCTCCATATTGCTGTCAGGGCGCTGCGGGACGGTCGGATCGAGATGGGATGGCGAGAGATGAGCGCTGCTCTGCCAAGAAGAGCCGCCGAGATTAGGGATATTGTTGTTTGCGACGAGGATGCCAAGCCATTTTTCTGGGTTCCCTATGTTCATTTTGGCGTATAGCGTCCCAAGCATGTAGTTCCGAACAATTGATTGTGTCATAGGTACATTAGGCTTCTTTATCTCGTCTTGGATCTCGCATGTTTTAAGAACTACCAGACACAAACGTTTGGGATACCCTGTGTCTGAGCGAGTTTGCCCAATGCCCTCAACATGCTGCTGAATGAGGAGCGACCATCTAGTCGCTGCAGAATGCCTCATCGTTCTCTTCTTTCGTTTATAGACCTCCCTGGTCAGCTACTTATCCTCCGAGCGGCAGGGCTCGAGAACACAGAAGGCAAATTCTTGGATGTTGTTTACGACATCCCGTTTCACAAGCCAGGGACTTACAGGGGCACAAGATTCCAAAAGTGGGCTCGTGCACGCACCTCAGCCCGAGCTCAGCACCAACTCAGGGCTAAGCGGCAAGAACTCAGCTCTGGAAACGGAACTGGATTTTGGTGTGCTTGAGTTTTGTCTCCGAATATTGACGTAGAGTACGGGAAATGCAGTTGTATATTTCATAATATTCCCAATCCAGCTAGATCACAATAATCGGCTCTGAGAATCTGTGACGTTTTATTTCGATTACGTACTCGCAGCCCCTTTTTCACAGAAAGGGTCTTTGAAGTCTTCTATTCATCATAAAGAATATATTTATAAGAAGAAATAATTTATTATTATTGACTTATAATGACGAAATAAAGGCTACCGGTACGCGGAAAGTGGAGTCATGTGACTATGCTGAAGAGGGGTAATCTCTGCGGTGTCAAATAGTAAGTATTTCCGACCAAGTAGTAGGTTTCGGGGCAAGTAGTTCCGTAAGCATGTAAAATTTCTACTCCTTGAGCTGAGCTGTTCCCAAATCATTCACTTGTGTTTCCGAGCACCTGGCAATTCCCGTACAAGAAATGCCCCGACCAAGTAAACCCGCAGCCACTGGACGCACCAATTCTCTTGGTGGATGCAATACTTGCCGAAAGCGCCACTTGAAATGCGATCGAGCTCGGCCCATCTGCGGAAAATGTCGGGCATCTGGCAGGGAGTGTGAGGTACCAGCCACTGAGATCCGATGGATGCCTGTAGCCGGTCTTAGACCCCAAGATGAGGCACTGATCAGTCCGTCGAAGGACACACCGCGACAGACTAGAAAGTTACTGCAGTCATGTTAGTGACTTCCTGGTGATTAGCATCTCGACAAGCCTTTACTGATGAGGTACTATCATTATAGATCAGAGTAGACGACTCATGTGTCAAGATCTGGTCGCCAATATACCATCTGCAGTGGACGCTGCATTGGATGACCTAGACATGCAATCGATAGAGGCCGTCGATGCCTTGAATGTTGGGCCTTTTGGTGTACTCAAGTTTCGCGATGGAACACCTAAACACCAAAGGGACACTCTGACGCCTGAACCTGCGGCTGTGGCTATTCCCGGGCCCCGTTCACAAGAAGATGCACCTGAGCCTAGTTCTCCAGAATACCAGGGTGCCGTGGCCATTCACGACGGTACACTGGCTCATAATGACTTGTTACAATGGTCTGATCTATTCAACTGGGAAGTAAGCACTTCAGTAGATCCCCTTTACCTTGGAGACGGTCTGGGAGATAACGGATGGAATTGGCAACTCGACAACCCAGTTATCACCGACATCGAAGCATTGACGGCAATTCCTATTGGCCCGACGCCAGACTCTACCGTTTCAACGGTCGATAATGTGGTGCCACTTCCAGATATTGATCTTGCAACTGACGCTCCGGTATTACTCAAGCACTTCGAGGATACTGTTATGCACCAAATGTCCTCACTACCTGTGAACCAGAAATCTCCATGGACTATTCTCCATATCCCTGATGCCATCGTTACGTTGAGCCGACTTACGATGTTTTGTGTAAAGCAAACAGATATACGTCATGCCAACCTGTCAAACCTCTTCGGGCTTCTTGCGGTGGCCTCCTACCACCTGTCCTCAAACCCCCTTGACACTGCGCATCTAGGCCGACCACATGGCCACTGGGCTGCTGTGCATGAGGCAACGTATGAAACAGCCAAGAAGCACCTTGATCTCTGCATCGAGTATGAAACTCAAGGTCCCAAGCAAGTTAAATACAAAGAGCAGCTCATGGCCATGAACGCTACTTTGGCGACTGCAGTAAGTTCGGAACACATCGCAGCCTGGTTTCGGATACTGATTTATGGCAGGATATATCAAATAACACGACAGACTTTAGTCGCTACGTTGGAGAGATGGAGAAGATTATCCGATACCGGGGCCTTGCAAAGCGTACCTTATCGCGACGAGCTCGACTGCTACATCATATATATGCCTGGATCCGCATCATCTCTGAAACAACACGAATGCACAGCGGACAATCGATAGTAGGGCCGACAGAGTGTCAAGACAACAGCTCTCGCGCCTGTGTCTCCTCTGTTAACATAACCAACTTAAGATCTGTTGCCCCAAGAACCACTGATCTTCCCACGGTTACTCTAGACGACTTTCTTCGCCTTGAGTCACGCCCATCCGCATCCCAGAAGGGCCTGGTGAACCATGATATTCACTTGGAGAGTTCTGGGGAAGATGATAAGGTATATATGCAGGTATACGGAATTCCGGAAACCTGGCTGCGACTGCTATCGCAAACAACTCGATTGGCAAACGTCATGGATCTTCAAAAATCCTGCCGTGGGGAATCCCATGAGAACCCTCTGTCTGTTTTACAGCATAGAGCAGATCAACTAGAATGCGCAATCTTCAACTTCACGACGAAATACCAAGCGACACCGCCTACAGCGGACACAAACTCAACCGGGGCACATGCGCAAATGCTACGTGCATTATGCTCAGCCCTGGTCATCTTCTTTTACCGGCGTATTCGGCATGTCAGTCCCATGATTTTGCAAAGTAACATCAACGACGTGATACAGGCTTTAAAGGGGTTCGATAAAGCTCTTGAGAGTCAGGGTGTGAAAGGCCCTGGAACTCCATGGCCTGCTTTTATTGCAGGCTGTGAGTGCATCTCGGAGAATCAGAGAACACAGATCATGGCTTGGATCGATGCAGCAATTTTGAAATGCGGATTTGGTCATCATAAAACCGCTAAGCGAGTTATGGAGGAGGTCTGGAAAAGGCAGGACGCGCAGCTTAGTGCTGAAAATTTTCCTTCGTGGCAACGAAAAAGAGCAGATTTGGCTACTTGGATGGAAGTGTGTCGAGATAGCCGGTTTTGGCCGGTGTTGTCTTGACTAGATTAAGCTGTTTATACTGATCGTGGCTTTGTAGAAAACTTCAGATAGACATGTTCATCTTTGACTAATTTCTTGCAATACTCTTACTATCCGAAAAGCCACCTTGGAGACAAGTCATCTGACCGACGCTTTCCAGTGCATGCTGCCTCGACACATGCAGCCATTGACCCAAAATGAAACTTCTTCCCAGTTATCCCCGGGCCGTAGTGAGCATATTTAGCCGAGTTAGTCATGATGTTGCACCATCTACGTGGAACAACAGGTTCTTGCAGCATGCACCAACAGGTGTCGTTGATGAACTTAACTCCAAATCTTCCAAGCGCGTCGAGGTAGCCCGCTTCTTTTGCTTCCTGGTAAACAAACCGCCCAACTGTAATAATTATCTCAACCTCAGACTGCTTAGTGCGACCTTGGGTAAGTTCAATGAGTTGTGGGAATTCTTCAAGGGCAAAATGCGGGTTGCCAAGCGCAATGATGCCAACGGTGTCGTCTGCGGCAGTGTTGAGCTTTTTCCAAGTCATCTTGAGATCATCCATCTCGATTTTGAATTCCTCCAAGTGCTCTGGTACGAGAACAGTTGAACTTTCAGGGGTGATGCCTTTGATATGGAACATTGGGGCTGAAGATGTCGTTGCAAACCCAGCACCAAAAGCCTTCAAATCAGCAGCAACTCGAGCATTGCTATCTTCCATACCGTAAACGATCGGGATCTTTCCCCCCACAATGGATCCGATGTGATAACCTAATAGTGGAAACACGGATTCATCCAAATAGCTTAGATCGGGTACTTGAATAGCGATCTGTGGTTGGCGGCCTTCGTCTAGATGGCAGCCCATCGCAGGAGCCCTACCAACTAAAGCGATCATAACGTCGAGATAATCAGGGTATTTCTGGGTGCGAGCCCCAAGAACACTATTCGCATACACAACGGCGTTGGACTCGCCCCAACCAACCTGATCCCCTTCTTTGGGCTTGGTCTCGAGCAGGTACGGCGCACAGGTAAAGCTTATGCTAGCTCCCATGGCCAGATAGATATTGCCAATAGTAGAGGACATCTCTGATAGCTCTTGATCGCTGCCTAGCGCTCTCCATCGTTGTATGTCGACATCAAGAGAGTTGCAGGTCGAAGGAACCACAACCTTGCCACCGAGCTCTAATAGTCGTTGAGGAACGAGAAGGCTGATCTTCCCAGCATAGCAACACGCGTCGATGTGGACTTGAGATATGTCAATCAGAGTCTTGGCACCCTGGATCGATGCAAACTCGACGATGAGTTCCATGGCAATCTGAGCAGCACGACTACAGCCCTCACCACGTAGGACTCTATCGTCGTCGGGCGTAGTCGCAACGCCCTTCTCATAAGGTCGACCGATGGGGAAGAAGTCGTCTTTTACCCTCAGCCCATGTCTCGTTATTTCGACGGATGTAGCGCTTGCCAGTTTCTCCCAGACCCCTTGATCCTCTATAAGAACAATGGGGATGGACTTGGAGAACATAGCGTCCGCGACCAACACCCCCAAAGTCAGAATCTCCTCCAGTGATCGAAATACCAAGGCAGCGGGGGCGGTATTCACACGTAGGAGCTCCATGATGACTCCGCTGCCACCACAAGAACCCCGGCTTCGTGGAAGAATGACGACTTTGTTCTTCAGCGAGGTTCCAAGGAGCGGATGGTGCTCATCTATGACTATGCCAGTCTTGATATGAACACCCATCATGAAGCTGATCGGGGTGTTCGAGTACACGACTTCTCCTTCCGCTTCGCCAGAAATAAGAAACCTTCCAGCAGGGTGCTTGTCATTTTGTCGGATACGACTTTGGACACCGGGGAGTGGGACGACCTCAGACCTCATGTTGGTGGCAGAAGATAAAAAGTAGGCTGCTAAAGCCGAGCTAGATGAGGAAGTGAACTAAAGTGTGCGATAGAACCGAGATTTCGTAGAGTTGTGGACGCAAGACACGAACAAGATAGCATGGAGAAATCTAAACATTTATAAGGGATCATCAACTGTGTTTCTAATGTATAGGCATGGGGCAAATGTCACCGGCTCAGAACAGCGGCAAGCAGTTCCGAGAAAATGGAGATGGCATTCACTTCCGAGCCATTCAGCGCTAGATCTTTTTGGGAACTCAACACGGGCCCATGTGGAGACGTGGAGCTGTCAACTCACATTTGCTGATCACCGAATTGCACAGCCACACCTCAGCCACACCCCGCTACACCATCCAGATAAGGCAAGGCACACTAATCCAGCCATATCGAATAATTAACCCTGCACTCACATAAGAAAGTATATATTTGACCAGATGATAGACGATACTTATGAAACCTAAGAATAATCCTAATCTATAAGAGTTTCACTTGTTTCTATTAAAATTTTATTTTCTAATTCCAGTTATTTAATAAGTAGTAGTAGTTTCAGTATGTTATATTTAGCTGGACTGCGTACCCGCCTACCCTACGATTAAATGCTAACTGGAACATAATACTAATTGAACGTAGCCCTAACAATGAGTATGTCTATAGAGTATATCACTGTTAGTTTAGCAATACCCAGAAGATACCTAATAATACTATATGATTCTCTCTTAAACACTTTTGACCAGTGCTCTTAGATGAGATGGGGAAGTTTTCGGTTAGACGTTAGTCGTAGACCTCTGGATACTTTTCGTAAATAAATTCTCAACACTAAGGTAATAAGGTTAAGAACCGCCTAGTTTATGAAAGGATCAAGAAATACCCGATCTTGTCAAGAGGTTTTGCATCCTGGCGACTGGTCTATTTGGTTCAACCAACAGCCCCTCTCAACTACTGACCAGGCCGCGGCGAGGCACGCAACTATGGACGGGACCTTCTATCTGATAAGACCCAGCTTCGGCTCGATAAGAACACCATCATTTCCGAGGGCATCGACATGCGGATAAGATACTGCGTGACTTGCGAAGGGATCATCGACGAAGAAGAAGATGCAACTAATCCGCGGCTATCATGCTTCTACCAAGTCTATGCAACGTGAGAAGTAAACTTGGCCATTTCCAAGAAAACTCGTGAAGATCATCCAACTGATCTTGTTTTGTCAAAGATGGCAGCACTGCTCCGGGGCCTTTACAGATATTGCACCAAGCCAAAAAAATAGTTTCTAGTTTGGTCACGGGAAGCTTGAATGAGAACCCGTCGATCAGAAGACCACCCCTGCGTCCCAGGCTTCTAAGGCCAATCTCAAGGGTTGAAGCTCTGTTAAGTGATCCGGTGCCAGGGCTGTGAGTGTTGACACCGTGAAGTAGCAAGGCCACTATTGTCGGAAAGTTTAGTTCTTTCACGGCCGCATTGCATACAATCTCTAATACTGGTGGAACAAACGGAGGATAAGAAAAAGAGGCAAAGAAAGGCAAGCCTTCGAGTCTATCAGAAATCTCGATTCTACGAGCTTGGATATGATCACACGGCTCACAGTGATAGATAATCCGGTAGGTTCGGTGATAAGCATGGATTGAGGATTATGATTCTGTGGAACCATGTAAAAGGTGGTGCCGGGAGTATTGAGCACACAATTTTCCTGGTCATTTGAAACCGCGTCACCCAATATCCTTCGGCCCTCCATTACTGACAATCCTTGCACATCTTTTCTATAACCCACGGGAAGTGGGATGAGGTTCGGATATATGCCGTGACAAGAGACTTGCGGGCTAAAATTGTATCTTCGAGTAAATACAACTTGTGCTAGGGCATTTATCGAGTTGGGAATGGAAATTCAGCTGATTCCGTTAGAAACCCACATCGATTTCTCATGACAGAAAAAGACTATTGAATTTTGTCGATAGTTAAGTAAACTATCAAATTTTAGATATGGTGTAGTAGAGTCTAGACACTGTCGGTTTTGTCCTAGCGCTCCCGAAACTATCACCTGTTCGCGTGGTTCTTAATTCTCCGTGCTCACTAAAAAATGTCCGATTAATTATGCACCAATCAGAGGGCACTTGCGCTCGAGCACTCATGTCAGACCTCGTCAGCTCGTCATCTAGCCTAGTCCTTAATAATTTACTATCTCGACCTCCGGCGTTGCTCGGTATTACTCCAATGGATCGAACCCTTCGAGAAGGGAAATGCGGAGCTGGCACGTTCCGATCTAGCCTTTCTCAAAATACTACCCCGAAGCTAGTGTTGCAAGGTCGCGACCGAGACCCTGAAACTATCTACACACCAGTCTATCTTGGTAATTGTAGTCCGATCCACAATGCCGTGTTCCGTGATCCATGCAATCCAGCTCATACAAAAGCTGACGAGCAACCATTGAATTGCCAAGAGGATCACTATCAGTCTATCACTTCCTAACAACTTAATTACCTTCATTCTATCAGTTTTACTTTTCACAATGAGATTCGAAATCGTTTTCACGTCCGCACTTGCGGCGTTTGTTCGAACTGCTGCGGCCGTTGGCGTCACTGGTGCCGCCGAGGGCTTTGCCAAGGGCGTCACTGGAGGTGGCTCAGCCAGCCCCGTTTACCCCACGACAACTGCACAGCTGGTCTCTTACCTTACTGACTCATCTGCTCGAGTTATCATTTTGGACCGAACCTTTGACTTCACTGGCACTGAGGGCACCTCTTCCGAGACTGGCTGTGCTCCTTACGGCACTGGTTCTGCTTGCCAGGTCGCTATCAACAAGGATAGCTGGTGCAACAACTACCAGCCTAACGCCCCCAAGGTCAGCGTCAAGTATGATAAGGCTGCGCTGAACCCTATTGTCGTTGGCTCCAACAAGAGTCTTGTCGGTGTCGGCAGCAAGGGTGTTATCAAGGGCAAGGGCCTTTACATTGCTAAGGGTGCCAAGAACGTTATCATCCAAAACATTCACATCACAACCCTCAACCCTCAATACGTCTGGGGTGGCGATGCTATTGCCCTGGATAACACTGACCTCGTCTGGATTGACCACGTCACTACTTCCCTCATTGGCCGTCAACACATTGTTCTTGGCAACGGCGCAAGCAACCGTGTGACTATCTCCAACAACAAGATCGATGGTGCTACCTCTTGGTCTGCCACTTGCAACGGTTACCACTACTGGGGTCTCTACTTCACTGGCTCTGCCGATGTACGTGTACTCCCTTATTACCTACCTATCTGATGCTAACACCTTGCCTAGACCGTTACCTTCAAGAACAACTACATCTATAAGACCTCCGGCCGTGCCCCCAAGGTCGGTGGAAACACTCTCCTCCACGCCGTCAACAACTACTGGTACGACAACGCCGGCCACGCTTTCGAGATTGGCTCCGGTGGTATGGTCGTCGCCGAAGGCAACATCTTCCAGAACGTCGTTGCCCCTATCGAGACCTCCAGCTTCGCTGGCAAGCTCTTTTCCAGCCCTAGCACTTCCGCCAACGCCGTTTGCTCTTCTACCCTCGGCCACACTTGCCAGGTCAACGGCTTTGGAACCTCTGGTACCCTTTCTGGCAGTGACACCGATTTCTTGGCCAACTTCAAGGGCAAGAACGTCGCTTCTGCTGCGGCTTACTCGACTACTACCAGTCTCAAGACTAGCGCTGGCTTTGGCACCATCTGAGTCTTGAGTATTGCGAGCCCAATCATGTACTCCAGCATACCTATTACCTGATCCCTAGATGGGATTTTCTCTTCTGTACATATTTTATAAGTAAATAGGAACCGACTGTTATCGTGAGGCTGTTATCAATCCACGGCCATCATTATGAGACTTGGAAATACACGTCATTTGATCTCAAAAACCTTAGACTCTGTCATCCCCACCTATGTGCTTGAAAACAGCTTCTCGCTAAATCTTGCAAATAAATTTCCTCGAAAATCGTAGCTATGACACTGTGATACTATCACATTCTGTTTCTCCGAAGGTATTTTGTGGTGGATTCCTACCAAAATGGACTGACAGTGGCCCTGCCAAGCAAGTCGTCCTAAGAATAATGGCAACAGGGTAGTAGATAGACTCTAAAATATCTGAACAAGTGTTATGAAGAAATGAAGGATACACAACGTGACGACATCGACAAGACATGATCTTCTCACTCGCGGCGGAACAAAATTGTACCAAAGCCAAGTTGATCATAGCCACCACTGTTAGGGCCATAATCACCACCACCGCCTTCAGCACCGACTGCTTCCTCAACAACTTGGTCACGATAGGCACCAGTCCAAGATGCGTTTAGACCCTTGACGGAAGTATAATGAGCGTGAATCATCTCTGCAATTGGCTTAGCTTGTCCTCGTTGGCGAGGGTCAACAACAGTCTGGCGGCCATGGCGACTATTCTCATAGGGCTCAAAGGGGACATCGTGGTCTGTGTTGTACTTGAAAGCGTATTCCGCTCTGCGGATATAGTCAGTAATCATGTGCTGGCGGGTAAGGTTTTCTGGAGCGTTGCTTACCCGGCAAGAATGCGGTTGTCAAGATAAGCAAATAAATCATCTCCCTGATTATAAGCTTGCTGTGCCACAACACCAAACAGACCCATGTTCATCAGAGTATGGCCTTGATCACGTCCAGCCTCCTGGTTTTGACCAAGAGACTTCCCAGAACCCTCTTCCTTATGGATGAACCAGATTCCATGCTCTATTGTACCCATGCCACCACCGTGCTTAAAGTAGTCGGTTGCCTCGTTCATCATAGTCCTGTTGTCAGATAGAACACCAATAGCGTACATGGAAGCAATGTTGCACAAATCCCACTATTGAGTCGTCCGTCAGCACTAATCTTTGAGGTGCGGTCAAATGGACGAGTCCTTACATTCGCCCAGTAGTTTTCGAGAGGTGCGTCATTGTGTTCAACCAAGAACCGGTGATTGTTCATGTAGAACTCGTTGGAGAGATAGTCTGCAATCTTCTGGTATCCATCCCAACCTTCGTATTCACGAAGGATTTCGGCTGCGTTGGCGAGTTGGTAACCCTGAAGGCCAGCAGCAAGGTATCTATCGGCATTACCCTGGATGGGAGGAGCTTTCTCTGACCAGGCATCGATGATGCGAGCGGCTGCGTCAGCATTGGCGGCCTCGCCCGTAACTTTCCAGTAGATAGCATTGGCATAAGCTGCGTGGACATCTCGGAAGAAATTGGCAACATTCTGACTGCACCAATCGGTTACTCCGCGACATATCACGTCAGTCACACGGGGCTCCCATTTGGCATCGGTGCGGTTGGCCAACTTTTGCCAACCGGTGTAGAATGGTTCGGTTTTCGAGTTGACGAAGCCCCTGATGCGGGTAAAGTCATCTTCTGTATGGAGTAGACCAGGGTGTTTGATTGCTTGAGCGGCACTCAGTGCCGCACTAAGCGAGATCGCAAGGAACAGCCTCATGTTGTGGGCACTTGGAAAAATTGAAAAAGAAAGGAAAGGAGCGTGGAATTAGTTTATCGATCCTTCGAATGGCAGAGACCTCTCAATCGGTTTTGTATGCAAAGCTATTACCAAGTCTTGCAAACAAGTTCAATATGGCATGACTTTAATTGTCTTGGCTTGTAACCTCAAACAGTGACAGGCCCTCATTCCTCCAATCATTCTAAATTGTGTCGCCGATCCCGTTTCGGATACCAGCTCCACTGTGACCCTTTATATCAAGATCCTGGCGCCCTGTCATGCTCTCGCGGAAGTTTCCGAATAGTATACTTGTATAAACCGCCGTTGGTTACGTCGAGGTTACTAATTGAGGAATGGCATATAGGTGGTATTTCGTGTTCTCCAACGCAATTTAATCTTCTCGCCAATGTAGGTTATCCATCCGATTCCTACCCGTGACAAGAAACGGGCCATGTTATAGATAACGTCGGCTCGACATCTTCCTGGAAAGCAGCTGATCCCAGCACGTTCGTCCAGTTGCTAGTCACAGTCGAAAAACCTATAATTGAATGTGAAAATGATGCCCCTAGGTATGAATTCACGACAAAGCTTTTGTCGTGAAGCACTTAAAAATTAACGGCCAACAACACGAGTTATGGAAATACACGTCTTTGATCCCGAAAACCCCAGACTCGTCTAATCCTACTTGTGTGCGTGAGAATAGCCTTGAGCTGACGTTTTAGATGAAAGGCTACATTCAACTGCGCGGGCAATGCTAGGAAGATACCCAGGTGCTTCTCTATTTATTCCATCGATATCATTCGATAGACTCCCACTAAACCGCCTTGCAGTGACTATTTTAAGATGCGAGCTATGAATGTAGCGACCCACGACTGGACTCACCGCATTGTTGACTGTATTTCTGTTGACATGCAATCGAGCAATACTGTTCCTGATTTTATTGTAAGCTAAAACCTTGTAGCGAGTTCATATTGTTCTTTCATTTTTTTCTTCACTGCGATTATTATTGTCAGCTCTGCGAAACTATGCCCGGTCCGCGGAGACTGTCTCACCGCAAATTTCCTATCTGACTTTCGTCTTTTGCTCTTATCATTTTACAAGTAGTTCCTTTTAGCTAACCTTTCAATATGTAGACGGCCTATCAGTCATGACATACTATCTATTCGCAAATAGATAATCCAGGCAGCTCTCGATAACAGTCGTTTATTTTATCCACATATCCTACAGACTGTATTTAGCCACTGAGAATATTCTTGGATAATCCTACAGTTAGCTTTATTCAAGCAACAGGTTATAGTACTACGAGTGGCATAGCACTCATCACCGACCTCAACTATTTATTGTATTGGGGCATCTAATGCGAATAGTTATGGGATTAATTGTCAGTTATTTGTCACGATCCACTGGCTCTGGTAGTTGTTGTCCGGCTGGCCAACATATTAGTAAACAAAGAGACAGGCCGTGGGAATAGCTTACCGTTCCCTTGTATGCTTTATGAATAGCATCCAATGCATCCTTAATAGTCACGCCTTTGGAGTTGCTCGCTACTTCGTGCTTTCCGCCAGGAACATGTGAGTTAATCCTGTTGATAGGAGACTTGGTGAGATGCAGCTTAAGGACGCTTGGGTCCCGGATTGTCGCAGAAGACCTTTTGGTACTCCTGGTCGTGTCGGTATATAGTCATAATACTAGAACAATGCAACTATTATCATCCGGTCTGTTGGGTTTCGGTGGCAACCTCAAGGTCCATGCCATCCTTCTCTGGTATTGACAAATAGTTTTCTGGCAGGTATGGAGAACTGATAGCCTACCAAGATCATCAATGTCGTAAGCTCCAGGAGCGGCCATGGTGAATATAGTTGAGTTTGATGATTTATGAACTAGCTTCGTGTTTGGCAAAAGACGCTCCGTCAAGTCTAGTGAAGCTAAATATAACGGGAAGAAGTTCAATCGCTATTATTGGATTGCGAAGATAATGCAAAAGAGAGACGAGAGAGGGGCAGTTGAGCAGATTGCCGTACTTATTTACACAAACACTACGAGACAGGTGACATCATAGTGCGTCCACATCTTTTATCAGAAGCTTCTATTCGCTTAGGATGGCGATGTTGGCTAGCTGAGGTGAAGACAAATCTGTGACTTCGAATCTTTGCTAGGCTTACAATAATATTGCGTAGTCGCGAATCTTTCCGCATGTATACATTTAGTTGAGATTGTTCTATGGCTAAGCCAATTAGAGAATGAGATTTAGGTCGTGATAAGCATTATATTCCAATTACGGTAAGGGACTTCCTCCCGTCCCACGAAATAGCTTATCACTAGTGAGTGATAACAAGTGCTAGTGTAACGTATCGATGTTCATAGCTCTAGATGTAAGTCTTCTGGTACGTGGCTCATGAAGCCGGTGAGATGAAAACAACTAGGACTGTTGTATATCTGTAGGAGTCTGAGCTCAAACCATCTTTGTAGAGTGGGTTCGCACTTACGTTGCACCTGCTACCGCTAGATCCAGAACCTTTCCATTCGTAAAGAGGGCTAGAACGGTAAGAAAGGTACTTGTTGCCATGATTATGACTGCTAGCCGTGCGTTCAGACTATCCCATGAGTTGCAGATGACTATCGGAATTACTACTAGGAAGATGAGAAGTGGGACAACCATAGCCCTTGTCAACGCGCCAACATAGTGTTGGGAATAAATATGAACGCTCGGGTTCTTCGATATCAAAGAGCGCCCCCTCTGGCAGAATGTTAGTATGTCTACTTGCTTCACAAAGATAGAATATACCTTGCTAAACTTTAGCAGATTTTCTGATATGCGTCGTTCTAACCAGGATAGGAGACTGTCTCCGGGAGCCGAGGGGCAGAGCAGATCTTGCGGGTGAGACAAGAACTCTGCTTCTTTGCGCGAGATGCAAGCATTGCTGGAATTCCAATTCAGAAGGCTGTTAATGTGTTCAGGCTGTGCCGCTCCAAAGTTTGAAATACAAAAACTTCTTTGTAATGCCTCATCTGTAAACATGCTTGAGTTGATATGCCAATGTCAATACACAGGCAAGATAAACCTACCGTAGGCTTTCAAGGCATAATCAAGTTCTGAAAGAACTTTTTTTCTTTCTTCGTTTTTGTCTTTGCGACTGCTTGCTAGAAATAAAGGCCGGGCTTCTGTTTCGTCAATTTCCCTCAGTTTTGACTCTAACTGTGTTATTTCATCTTGGGCAAGGAGCAGCAACCGAGTCCGTACGGTTGTAAATCGTCGAAATACTTGGAATGATCCATGGGCCGCCATAAGGGAAGAGAACTGTGGATATCCCCTAGCCTGATCCTCGACTAGGTAGAGGCCTGTTGTTAGCACCTAAATAAATGGTAAAGCCAAGACGAGGTTTCGGGCATGATACTTACTCTGATAACCTTGGAACCTCTGGGCCTGCTTATCGCAGGGGGTTCCATGAAACAAAGCTTTAATCATAGCTCCTAAACGTTGGAAACATGACGTTGACCAAGTGACACCCGGGTTGGTAGACGTAGAGATATTGGGCCGGCATCCTAGCTCGATATCTGGGTGATGAGATGATGAGCTCATCTTGACTGTTGATGATGCTGACGTTGCTGAAAAGCTGATACTGTTGAGGGAAAGAGTAAGTCGAAGCCCTGTAATTATCAGGTAGTCTTCTTCTCAAAGCAAGCGTTTCGGTGTGTATACACGCCCACATATGCGACGAGAGGGGTTTCAGGCAGGCGTCGAGGGGTAAGACTGCCTTGGGCTGTGTCCTCCTACGGAATGGGGCTTAGCCCGGTAGGTGCATATCTCATGCAGCTTACTGGTGCCCGAGGCATACAACAGCGTGATTGATGCCCAATGAGAGACGCCCACAGTGCATACGTATCAGGGTAGCGATGACCGACATCAAGGTATAAAGTAGCAAGCATTGTAGCCCTACCTCAGACGTGATGACCAATCCACTCGTGATACCAGTTGCGTTAAATACTCATTCACTAGTTGTCAACCAAGACTTACAAACATGGCCCAGGAAAATAACATGTGAGGCCTACCCACAGTTCATCACTTGCCATGCTTACCTATTCAGCATTGACTTTGAGGAGGAGGAAGACTTCACATTTCCAGATGACGCAAAGAGACCGGGTATTGACCCGGGATCCGCACACAAGTTCCTGCCGGAGGATGAGGTTACTCTTAAAGGCGACCCGGGAAGATATTTGGTTGAGAAGGCTGAAGGTGGAAAATACTCCCTTTGTGACAAGGAAGGAAATACTGTCCACGGTGGAAAGCTCTACCAAGAAAGCGAGCTCACCTTATACAACCCGTTTGCGAGGGCTTCATAGGAGCCGCTTTACGTTGAAACCAAGTCAGACGAAATCAATTCAAATACTTGCAATCACTCGATTCATCCACTCCGTGTTGTTTTGATCAGATAATTACTAGTGGCCCAGCCATCCTCTGGCACCTCTAACTTATCTCCATGTCGAAGAAAGTCATTCTCCAAACTATTCACAAGTTTGGAAATTCCATCAAGGCTATCGCGGGTTTTCTTGGAACCGAGTGGTGGAAGTGCCATCGCAGGAAATGATATCGGTCGGCTAGTGACAAAGACTTTCATAATGTCCAAGGCCTCATTCTCACCGGAACTTTGTAGGAAATCTGGAACATTCATCTCCAAAGACAATTCCTCGTAAGACTGTGGGTAGACCACATAGAGCTCTCCCTCGCCAGCCTCAGCGAGTACGTTTTGTACCTCCCAGGAAGGTCGAAGGTTAAATATGGTGAAGTATAACGGTCTTTCGTCCTTGTTCGTAATTTTCAGGTTCCAATCGGTACCATGCTTGATGACATATCGACCATCGGGACCCAGCTCGCCATTGACGTCAAGGGAGAATGACTTCTCAAATCCTCGTGGATTATGGTGCTCTATTCCTTCGAAGAACATGAATGTCGCTAGGTGGCCCAGTATGTCGACCAAAACGGGCAGAGGTTCGTCTTTGTCCGCCAAGATGTTCTTGACTTGTTTTATACTGTCGGACATACTATTTTGTACTTGATAGGTGCCATCATCGTCGAGATGGACACTAAACCTGCTTGTATTGGTTTTATCTTCGTCCGCGCAAACCTCTAGGAAGGGATGCCCATTCAGCCCTTGTTCCAGTTTCTCACGGTCAAGGTCTGAAAGCGTCATCATAAGACGGATTCGAGGTTTGTTGGGAGAAAACGTAGTCAATGGCACGGCTTTCCAGGTGAACCACTTCGGCTTGCCCAAAAATTCGTTCTCATTTGAGAAGTCTAAGACGATCAGATGGGATTGAAAGACGTCGAGGCTATGAACTTTGAGCTTAATCAGTTGTTGGTGAGTCAATATTCCCTCGGCGCTCTCTGAGGCAACGAATGGATATGCCCCATATTCGTCTCTCTCGTGCACACCATGGGCTTCGCCAGCGTTGAGAATCAAACCATTGTTCGAGTTGCGAAAGATTGAATAAAAAGAGCTGTTCGAACCTTTGGAAAGGTCTTGAAAAAAAGGGACATTCGCGTTTCCGTATCGCATTGGGTTTTGTTGGGGATAATTGGCATGGAAGGTTGTCTGCAAGTGCCGATACAGTGTTGGGAATGTGATTTGCGTGCCGACTCTCCTCAGCCGACGCAGAGATTGATCTAGAAAGTAGCTCAAAGCACCTCTGCGGTTACCGCTGCTAAATCTTATCTCCGATGCCAGTTCGTGAGGGCTACATGCGGTAATTGCCGCATACCCTTGAGAGCTCAGGAGTCGGTCAACATGCAACCTCGAGTCGCGGGTGTTGTCTGACGCTGCTTGGGGGAAGGGGCTTCCCATAACCGACTTTTCACCAATTTCAGAGTCATACTCTGAGAATCGAATCGATGCAGGATACTGTTCATCGGTGCGCCTCACACTCCCTGAAAAACAGCAGTCCAATATGAGAGTAATACTCATGCCGCGGTTCGCCATCAAAGCCAAGGCTCCAGCCAGTACGTCACCGTACAGATATCTTTCACCTCGGGTGCTTGGATCATAGAGAACCAGAGCAAGCTGCCCATTGTCAGGTCTGCGCGTCCCATGACCCGAAAAGTGTATGTACACATGCTTGGTCTGCTTCTTAGCACCCTCTTCGATGACCTCTTGAAGAACGCGAATCACATTATCATAGGTCGGCAAACTGAAGGAGCTTTCGATTGGAGTGCCAGTCCCTGTAGCCTCTTGAGATCGAGTCGCAGTAAGCCTTGTGATTTTGACATGCGCTTCGTGTTTGAAGTACTCCTCAACCGCATCTATGTCGGCGACGGCTCCTTGCAAGGATCGATCTCGTGAGCCATCTAGATCAGCGTCAAGAGAAGCGGTTCTGTCCACACTAACACCGACGCCAATAAGAATGGCATGATGAGTATGGACTATTGAGGATACTAGATGGCTCATGATCTTGACTAGTATTGAAGTTTTGGTAAAGTTAGAAGACCACTGCTGAGTTCTCGAAATGCCTTCCAGATGATAGGACTGGGCGAGATATGAAAATATACATCAAGCTTTGTGTCTCATTCTGGAAGATTGGTTCCAAATTTGGCGAGTGATATCAGCATTCTCACACGTTCATGGATTGGTTTGGTTGACTTTGCACTATTTATTGTTGCTATTGGTATTTCCCCACGGACATATGTGAAATCTGTCACAACACTTTTGACAAGCCACCTCTTGTGGCCAAAACCTAAAGCCCCAGTTATGCATGCCTCTTTGTGAATCCTAACAGTCGAGGGGCATTTGTCCAATAGATAGGCATTATTGAGCTGACGTGGCGATCTTGTGTAGATCTTATTTGTAAATTCTTGGTGGCGAACGTCAAAAGTACCTGCACTTGTTCCATACGAACGTATCGCAGGCGCAGAACACGTTTTCATTGTATGTACTGGGGGGTTGAAAACGTGCTCAAGTGGCGAGTAGTAAGCGCAAGAAAGATGGGTTGGCTGGTCACACGCCAAGACAACTCCTTGTTTGCTTGAGCTTTAAGCCTGTCCGAGCGTCCTCAGCCTGATTGGGTGCTGGATCTTGTTGAGCCTCAAGCTTACAGAAGACAACTCATGTTGCATCAGAAAGGGTGGGCGGTAGGTCAAGCTGGTTGGCCTCGTTTGGGGATCTCAAGCCGCCAAGCCGGGTATGGCAGCCTGAAATAGTGGAGCAATACTCGTTGGATGAAAGAATCGTTCCACAAATTACCAGCCGCTCACTGCCTACCAGTTTCACAATGATCCGCTCTCCAATGTCGCATTTTGATGACTAGTTATATACGGGTTCGGGGAGCCGTTGCGACATGCTATCATGAGAGCGGACGAAGCCACGTAAGAAAAACTAGAAGTATAACCCCAACGCTTTAGCTTTAGTCGTTCAGTGCTCCTTTGGATCCGTTCAACCTCCCTAGCAGAATGCCAGACCTTCAGCTCGTTGAAATACCGACGCCGACGTGTCCGCAATCAGAGTAGGTCAAGCCAGATGTCATGGATTCTTTGCCAAGTACGCAAAACTAATGTCGGTTCTTCTTCTCCAGTCCGTCACTAGACGATGCCTCTACTGCAGTCGAAATCGCGAGGGATAAGAACGACGAGGCTTTGCAGCTAGTCATGACAGGCGATCCGGAGTCGCTCAGGCTCGCTGTTGACGCCGCTCAGGAGGCCTACGGTATCCTTTTGAGCCACATGCTTTATTCAACAAACATCTTAGCCAACCTTCTGGGCGTGTGTTTGCAAAAATATCGATGCAGCAGAGATATGTCAGATTTAGAAACAGGTATTAGCCTTGGTGAAGGTATGGAGAAGCCTCAAGACTTGAAAGAAACCGACCCCCCAGACACTATTCGGCTTGGATTGCAAACAGGTTTCCTTACGCTAGGCCTTCTGCATGGCAATCGATACGAACATCAAAAACAAACAGAGGACCTGGTACTCGCCATATCCTATACCTCAAGAGCTTTATCTATGCCAGTAGACAGCGAACCTTTCACTTCTGATCCTTACTTGAACCTGGGCGAGTGGAAACTCGCCATGTACAAAGAGTCTCATGATATTCAGGATTTGACTCACTGTATCAACGCCTATGAGCAGGCCTTGTTGCTCACTTCTATCGAAGATCCTGATCGTGCATCACACGATATTTCGCTTGCTAAGGCCTTCTTAGTCAAATATGAGCGGACTCATGAGGCTACGAGTCTCGACGGTTCTATCCAGGCTATGCGTGAGGCATTGAGTCTCACTTCGCTGGACCATCCTTATCGACCACAAATGCTCGCAAACTTTGCATATTGTCTTGAGAAGCGATTCAAACGTTCAGACAGCCAAGAAGATCTTGATACGATGATCCAGGTCTTCGAAGAGGCCAAAAAGACAGTCGACGCAGGACAAGAGAACCGATTTTCCCCTCTGATATTGAATATCGAAATGTCAAAGCAGTATACTGAGGATGAACCGGTTACTCATAGCAGTGAGTTTTCGGACTCAAGAGATATGAACGCCCGAAAGGACGTCCCTGAAAGCTTATTTCTCATGATACGACTGGCCGATTTCCTATTGACAAGATGGAAGCGTCGCGGTGCCGAGCTCGATTTGAACCACAGCATTGATCTATTCCAGGAGGCCCATACTCTTTCCAAACCTCATCGGGAATTTCGCGGGCCGATCCTGGACAAGTACTACACATGTTTGGTTAAGCGATACGGATGTACAAGTGATCGCAATGATCTCCACTTATCCATTGGCTTACTTGAAGAGAGAGTAGAGATGTTGCCAAACAGTCACCCTATGAAGCTGGACAAAATGATGGCGATAGCCAGTAACACCCTAGAGCTCTATAATCAGACGGAAAACACGATACACATAGAGAAGGCTCAGAAGCTCGCTCAGCATGTATTCGATGAGGCTGATCCTTCCCACCCCAACAGAGCTGACTGGCTGGAGACTTACAGCCGCATCCAGGAGGCGCGGTTTAAGGTGACTCGTGATCTTCAAACGATCAACGATGCGGTGCGACTAAGTCACGAGGCTTTCGAGCTAGTGAAACATGCGCAAGATTCGCGACCTGATAAATTGTACACTCATGGGGATCTACTTGCCCAACGGTTTCGACACAGTGGAAATATAGATGACCTCAACAAGGGTATTGAAGCAATGGATGAATCAGTCAAGTTAGGCACCAACAAAGCTAGCGACAAAACGCAATTTCGTCGATGCAGCCTGGCGTGGTGGCTTATGGTGCGCTTCGATCGCACGGGTGATATGCGTAACCTCGATTCCGCCATCCAACATGCCAAACAGGGGGTTGCGGAGAAACAGGATGCACGCAGTTTGAGCATCTTGGCTCAATGCTATGAAGTGCGATATCGTCGAGACAGCCGTCTTGCCGATCTTGACAAGTCCATCGAGGTTCTACAGAGATGGGCCGGGAACGAGAAAGGCAGCATGGTTTCGAATCTAAAGATGCTACTCGCGAAGTCCCTTCTGGCACGAGGCGAGGGGCAAAAAAGCAAGATGGATATCGACAGGTCGATTGTCCAATTTGAACAAATCCTGAAGACGTTACCAGAGCAGGGCTTGTATCGGATTCATTGCCAATACGGCTTGGCAGTGGCCCTTCAGTCTCGCTACCTTATGTTCGGCCGACGTTCAATCCCCTGGTCTTTTGAAGATATCGATTACTCGTTGAAAATTCTCAATGAAATTAAGGACCAACCAAACCAAGAGGATTTGAACTGCCTCATATTGTCAGTCCTGGGACACTGCTACAAGATCCGACGCATGGATGTCGGGACCTCGGCTCAATTAGATAACGAGTTGTCTCTGAGATACTTCACGAGATGCTTTGATCAGAGCATGGTCTCCATCATCACTCGCATTGACGGGGCTAAGGAGGCTTCCATGATACTGGACTCACAATCCCGAACGATTGAGGCAGCTGCGCTACTTAAAAAGGCCATCAATCTTCTACCCGCACTAAACTTACGAACTATACCCACACTCGATCAACAGCTTGTGTTGGAAAAGGTTACTGGTATCGCTTCTCTGGCCACTGCTTTGGTTTTGAAATCATCCTCCTGGACAATAAAGTTTTCTTCCAAGCTTTACGAGGCATTGTCTCTCCTAGAACGTGGTCGTGGTATTATCTCTAGTCTATTGACTGAGACTCGCACGGACATGTCGATACTTGATCGAGATGTAGCGTCAGAACTACTGGAGGCTCGCCAGGCAGTGTCCGCCTTGAATCCAGCTACACACAGATCCCTACCAGTCGATATTACTCGAAGAGATGACGTCGCCTCATTTCCCGACTTCGATGTTAAAACTCGGCACGCAGCAGAAAGCCGAGTTCTTGCGATTATCGATAGAATACACGCTGACCCAAAAACACGAGAGTTCCTTCAGCCTCCCACCTTGAATGAGGTGGTAAGTGTTCTTGGGGACGACAACATCATCGTCGTTAATGCATCCCCAATTCGATGTGATGCTTTTCTTATCAGCAAGCAAAGGGGTGTCAGATTAGTGGAGCTGACGTCACTGAAACTCGAAGATATAATGAAACATGCACAGAGTTTAAGATTATCACGGCCTTTTATCAATCCCTCTTTGTTGGAATGGATGTGGAACACTATTGCTAGCCCTGTCTTGGATGAACTTGGGATTAGAACATACTATGGGGATCAGGCGCCGCCCCGGCTCTTCTGGATACTCACTGGCCCTCTGACCCAGCTGCCTATTCACGCGGCTGGACGACACGGCCAAGCTTCCAAGGAAACGGTTTTAGACAGGGCGATGTCTTCCTATTGTTCATCCTTGAGGAGTTTTGTCTACAGCAGAAAGGCTAAGGCAAGAGTGAACGACGACTCTCAAAGCAATCCAGTAGGAAAAGCCTTGCTGGTCGCTATGCGCGAGACGCCAAAACAGAGTACCCTCGTGTTTGCCACCAAGGAGATTCAAGCGATCGAGAGTTCTTGCTCGCTGCTCCGTCTAGAACCATGGAGGCTCATCGATGAATCACGCGAAGCGGTGCTAGCGGAGATAGGCGCCCACATCTTCCATTTTGCCGGCCACGGCCGCTCAGACCCTCGCGACCCTTCACAGAGCGGGCTGCTTCTCAAGGACGCTGTTCTTACCGTTGCTGATATCCGAGAGCACAATATGGGAAGTCGAATGCCATTCCTTGGATATCTGTCAGCATGCTTGACAGCTGCGAATGATGTACCGAAATTGGCCGATGAATCAATCAATCTTCTTACTGCCTTCCAGCTCGCCGGGTTTCGCCACCTCATCGGATCTCTCTGGCAGCTTCATGATGATGCATGTGTGAAGATGGCTGAGTCCGTATATCACAATCTCGCGACGGGGGGAATGACGGACCTCTCGGTGTGTGCGGCTCTGCATGATGCTTGTGTCCATTTTCGAGATGACTGGGTTACTAAAATGTTTTCGGTGGCGGCTCCACCTGACGTTGAGGCTGCTTCCGGTGTGAGCCCTGAGTCGGATGGAAAAGGCAATGAGGGTTGTCAACAGCAAGGTCGAGACGGTCGGCTGAGGCCTAAGAATTCTACCCCCGTGGGAGTAGTCAAAGCAGACTGGGTCCCTTATGTGCATTACGGTCCATAGGAAGCTAAGACTAGCGATGAATATGAACGTAGACATCTAAGTTTTCCAAACCTGGACAGGCAGCAATGAAGAGAACGTAGGAACGGGAAGACGTTTTGCGTGTCGTGTTGCCCAGAATTTGGCTCCTGTGCTATTCGAACGCTAAGCCCGTAAAAGCTAATAATATAAAAAAGAGTTATAGCTAGAGAGGTAATTATTAATACATAAAACTATCCATGCCCCTTGTAACCTTAAGTTAACCGAGAATAGTAGCGATAGTAGAAGCTACAGGCGCTACCCAAAGCATTATCAACGGAGAGTACATTCCAAGCTTGAAGTAAGGCCATCCAGCGTAAAAACCAGCCACCAGCGAGAGTCCCAGCATCATCTTTTCTTCGATCAACGTAGGTGGGCCATATTTAGCCCACTTATAATTAAGGAGAGCTGTTATAACATAGATGAGTCAATTAGAATATCGCCAAAGGAGCACAGGGGAGTAGGTTCCCATAGAGACAACGCTTCGTCAATCAGTATAAACTTACCAAGAATCAAAACGTCGGCATTGCCATGGTCCCAAACTGTTTTGAATATAGATTTCGCAACGGTATAACGAGGCTGGTTGGGAATAGCGTCAATGGCTTCAGTTACTGCAGTAGACCCCACATAGATATGCTTAGGGACAATGGCAACATGTACCAAGGCAGCAGAGTAGAACAAGACAGCTTGGAAGGGTGGAAGTGCAGGCATTGTGGCTACAAGCGGCTAGGGCATGAAACGGAACAAATCATGTAATTTCTGCCTGCAACTGACTACTTGGGCTTGTCCGGCGTTTATATATCCTCAGTTAGATAGGAGTGGTCTAATGATTTGGGTTTCTACTAAGCTCCTATGGGTAATGTATCCCGAAAGGATGGAAGTGATGGGATGGATTTACGGAAGGTTTGTCAGCAGCACAGTCATTGATCGTCGAAGCCCGAGCTGGAAAGGCCCGTAATTTAGCGGCTGAGAGGTATCTTGGTGGGTGTGTCACTAGCGAAGTATTTAGGGGGTTCATGTCTGATCGACAGGGTGTCATTCATGGATAAGCCACGTCGCTGAGACCGATAGCTACCCTGATGCCTGTCATCGAGGGTAAAAAATGAGTGTATAGTGGATCGCAAAGAGCAATTGTGGTTAAGATTTAGATTATGCAAGCTTGATATAGCTAGCTATCGTCTCTAGCTGTTGGAATAAGCATCACTTGTTGAGAAAGAAAAAAGCCTGTATTCTATAGCACGGAGGAAACCGCCGATAAGATGAGTCACAATCATGACTCGGTCCCAGCGCCCCAGCGACCTGTTGTCGCCTTCGTGAATGGCGCATACGTGCCGTTCTTGGAGATAATCTTCTGGAATACGCTGCGCTAGACAGTTTGATGAGACCAATATCTTACTGGCTTCCAGCAGCACATAGATCCAATGGGCTTCACGAAGGGACGGTGCGGATTCGAACTCGAATTCGGCCTTCAGTTAAATTCCACGCTCTCGCACTACAATTTATCATGTACCACAACCTAATCAATCACGATGTATTTGTTGATTAACAAGAGATTATTAGACTCAGAAACTTCTTTCTGGGGACGTAACCGCAGAATTACCGGTGTTAGAACTCATACATGACTATGATGGCCTAAATGATCTGAACTTTGGCTCCCGAAGTCAACCACTTGACCTTGTCCGAAAGACCCCCAGCATTGAAAACCTCTTTCAAAGCGTGGCCGTCTTGAGTGAAATGCGTCCACGACTCAAAATGCATCGGGACGAGCACGTCTGGCTCGAGAATCGAGCACATCTGGACAGCATCGGTTCCTCCCATGGTAATCTGCGTAAAGCCTGTCGGGCTCTCGGGGTTAGGTGCCATGGCCTGTCCAAGGTTCACGAGAGCGACAACGACGTGGTATTGCTCCCGAAGCTTCTTGAACTCGTCTTCCAGAAGAACGGTGGCTCCAGTGAAGTAGAACACATTAGGACGACCATCGGGACTGACGCCGAATGATTCCTTGTGCAGGAGGAATCCTGTCACTTCACCTCCAGGAACGTGGACACATGGAACGCCAGTGATGCTCCATTCCTCACCGCCTACGCAGAACTTGAGTGTCTGCCATGGCTGGATAGCAGATACACCAGGGTACTCGGATAGATTTTTGGCGCCGTCGGGTGTGGTGATGACTTGACGACCGATAAGGAGTTGACGACCCGTTTCATCGAGGTTATCGACGTGGTCCTCGTGACTGAGCAGGACACAATCAATAACTGGAAGTTGCTTGATGCTAACCTTGGGACTTTCAGTAACGCTGAGGACCACCTTGCCAGGTTCCATTCCTGTCAAGTGAGACAGGTCGTAGTCCCGTGGTGCCTCGTCAAAAATGGGATCGGTAATAAACTTGACGCCATCAATTTCTAACACGGCAGTGGCCGTGGTGACGTGGGTGATGGCGATAGTGCTCTTGAACACGGCAGGAGGTGTCATTTTATGTTGTTTTTGTTGGTGATATCGATGGAAAAGAGCGATCCAGAACTTGATCTTAATTTAATTCTTGGGGAAAAAAAAAAAAACTGAAAGATAGTTCACTTAAATACCGTGTGCCAAAAGGAGTTTCATCAACTTTGACATCATCAGCAACAGAAAACGTTGAGCGTGATGACCAACCCTAAATTGAGCCGGACTATAATTACGATAACTAATGGAGCAGTGATGAATAATGTTTGTCGGGGGTTTAGTCTCTAGATTCGGACTAGCACTGCCGATTGATATCATGAAATGGTCCTATCGTTCTAGAAGCCTTGGGTCACCACTTGAAAGTTGAAACTCTCGGGTAGCCCAAACCATGGTGGCTCAGGCTAGTTCTTGATCGGGTAGCAAATACCGCCAAGACCCAAGCATCAAGGGTCTATCGAATCAGAGAGAGTGTAGTAAAATGGGGCCAGGGCTTGTGACGTGGGGATGATCCTTGTTTTGGCAGCGTACTCTGACCTTTCCGTAAGCGGTATATATCCCGCCAAGACCGACTACCGCCAAAATCTGTTACGATCTTCCATCTTCAGTTGAGTCGCGCGCTCACTTGCTGCTGATTCAAGGACCCAGTGGTGCTGTGTTGCCGCAAAATCATGAAATTGCCGAGCAAAAATGTCTGCCAAACATGCCGAGACCACAAAATCGGAGTACGTACATTTTCATCTCTTGTAGAAGGATAGTAATTCTCGTCTGACATCCAAATGCCGACGTTAGTGCGATGGTGGTCGACCTTCCTGCTCGCAATGTCGGCATACTGGCCGAAAATGCGCTGGCTATTCACCCGACTTTGAGTTCGTCTCAGTCAACGTGCATGGCCGTCAACGTACCAGGAGTATCCAATCTACTACCAACAAGAGCCCGATGACCAAGAGAGCAACAAATCCAGAAAACTGCCTGACAAGACCCTTGACACCGGCGATTCAAGATGCGGCGAATCTTATCATTCGCAGTTATGTTCCTGAAAATGAAATTCCATGGCTTGACAACAACATTCGAAACACTCAATCTCGGATATGCGGTGGCTGGGTAGTAGCACTCCCAGAACTGCTCGTCCATCATGGCAATGACGAGCTTCTGCCAGCCGCTGTCAAGACTCTTGCACTTTCGATTGTCTCCAAACAACAACATCAACGAGAAACAAGCCCCACATTATGGCAATCCTATGGATCTACGGTCAGCCTCCTACAACACAGTCTTGCGCAACAAAACAGTAGTTGTACCGCTGAGCATCTAGCAGCGATGATGTGTCTTACCGTGACTGAGGTATGCTCAACCGGCCTTCCATTGACTGATTACTGAAACGTTGAACATAGTTGATGCTAAGTGCTGGAAAGGGTAATTGGATGGTACACATTGATGGTATCAGCGCCATGATTCAGCATCTGGGCTCTACATTCTTCTCCCAGGGTATTCCTCATAGACTCTTCACTGGTTTCAGGCCACTGCTCGTATGTTTATCTCACGCAGCCCAAATTCAAAACGACTGATTGGGACTTTCTAGGTTTTCAAGGCGATAATTTCTCAATCCCCATCATTTCTTGCAGAGCGACAGTGGGTAACTGAACCTTTTCGCGATATTCCTGCTTCACCGATGCAAAACCTCTTGACCGAGGCTGTTGCGTTACCGCCTATCCTGAAGCGCCTTGACTCGTTACTATCTCTCTCGACAGCCAATTCTGCTAGTGAGATAAAGGCCTTGGAAATTGCACTACACGAAATCTTGCATCGGCTGTGTATTTGGGAAGAAGAGTACCAAGGGCCCCTTATTGGGCCATTGTATTGGGTGCTAGGAGATAACACTTCACGATGCAAAGACCCCCGCCTTTGGTTTCATGATGTGACAGTTGCTAATGCCCTAACACATTACTGGGCACTCACCGCTATCTGCTTGGTTCACATTCAAAAATTACAACTCATGTCGCAGCTTTATATACTTGGTGATGAAGCGCGACTTGGCTATATAAGGCCGCTGATCAAGGTATGCCAGAGTATTCCGTTTCTGTTACAGGAAAGTCTGAGTTTATATGGCCCTTCGTCTGTGGCATTTCTTCTCGAAACGGTAGTGGATACTTTCAGATGGAATGAGCAACATGGTGGTACCGAATTGATCTTGCACAAGGGTTTTATAGATTATGCAACGTCCCAGGGCTTCTATTTCAAATCCAAATGAGAGTTTAGATATAACTGCTTATAGTACACTAAAGAAATAGTTGAGACGCGGGTTATTCAATATGATAATATAGGCTAACACTAGTTAATATATAATCACATCTTCCACCTCCATAGCACCCTGCCCTAGTTGCTCTTTAATCTCGCCTTCCATAAAACCATATATATATAAAAGACGCCCCCCCCCCTTACCGTTTGATCGAAGAATGAAAGGGACGTCAGCCCTTACGAAGGCAAAACACTTGTCCCCTGGCTTAGTTAATCTAGGTTCCAGAGAGTAATGCCCTGCATCTGTAATAACAAAACATCGACCAAAACACATCCCATGTATTCGATTCCAATAAGCCTGAGTATGTTCTTGTAGTTTAACAAGATCATTGCCAAGATAGGTTTCTCACTTCATGGCCGAGGCAAGGATTAGGACACGGTCATAAATGTCACCCGGCATTGCAGTTTTACCGGCGTAAAGGGTCAGACTGAATTGCCTGACGCGGTCATCTTGTAAGTGCGACGCCACGTTGGCAAAGCAAAGGTTCTCTATGAACCCTTCTAGGTGAGATCTCTCCGTTGTCCGTGTCTTTGTGGAGGGCAGAAATGCAGCTAACCCGGCCATGGCAACATGGACAAGGTTGATCCGAATTTGCGCCTTTGTGCCATCAACGGCAGAGGTGACGGAGAGGACGGCGTGGGCGCGTTTAAGGTAGCAGTAAGGGATTCAACGGGGGCATAGTTCATGGCTCGTATACCCGTGTCGTTGGGCTCTAGACTTGATTGCTTGGAGCTAATCAGGCGTATGAAAGGAGCATGGCAAGGTGACCCACGCTTCCAGGGGATGGTTTCTTGTCAGCGCGAACAGTGGTGATAATAGCCCGGCCGAGGCTAGGCGAGGCGCCAACAATTAACATATGAGGGTCGGGTATGGGTTATCATGTATGGAGTGATATATGATATATACATACCAACGTGCGTGATGCATGGGTAGGTTAAACAAATGAAACCCCCAGTCCAGGGAGAAAAATCGCGATGGTGACACAACAGATCATGGGGTAAGTTACAACCATTAATCGCTATACTCTTCTCCAGGAAATACAACAACTAATTGACATGCCTTTTGAAATGTCCGTATATCCATCATTTGCCCTAGTCTCTCTGACCCTAATGGCCCCCCAGTTCGATGCATAGTTTCCCTCTTTCTTTGAAAAAGATGATCTACAGAATAGATTATGGTTAGGTTTCCGGTGTCTGGTAATTCAATTTCTGATAAAATCCTTACCCGACTAACGAAATTTCGCTAAAGAGTTACCATGCAACATTTGCCAACGGGTCCAGCGAGGAAGAAGTTATACATCTCCATCATCGAATCGTTCATACAATCCGCCAGCCGTAGAGTGGGACATTCTCTTAAGATTATGGCTGTCGCCAGTCGAAGCTCCATTTTGGCCAAGTGGATTCCAATGCAAGTACGCGTGCCGGCGCCGAAGGCACAGAAACTCATCTTTTGTCGGGGGGTTACTGAACTCGAGTCCAGCCACCTAGTCTCATCAAACCTTACTAGCTGTCAATCACCTGAGTCCAATTAACTGGAGGGTTGCCTTGTAGTTACCTTAGAGGATCCGGAAAGATATCTGGAATCCTGTGCATAGTGTAGGCTTGTGTCTCCACTTCGAAGCCGGCCGGGATAAAGTAATCAGCAATCGTGATACCACTTGCTGGAACTACTCTTGGCAAATTGCCGGGCACAGCGCCATATAGACGCAGAGCTTCCTGTATTGTTGCATTAAGAAGAGGGAGCCTTTCCAACACGGAGTCGTCAAACTGATCTCCCACGGACCGTATCTCTTCAGTTAGTCGGGAATGTAGGTCTGGCCGCTTCAAAATAGACCACACAACATACGTAAGCGTATTTGACGTTGTGTCGGCCCCAGCCAGTAGGAAATCGCTGGCTTCAATGCGGATGTCTTCATCAGAAAGTGCATATTGCGACTTTTCTGATGATTCATTCTCGGCTAATATGTTGGCGAAGAGAGTGTTTTCACTATTGTGTTGTAACAGTTTCACCACAGCTTGCTGTCCATAGTTGTTGAGCATGCTGACTGAGTTGAGAAACAGCTGAATGGACTTCAGCGGGATAAAACGGCCGACGCTATAGAGTAACGGAAGCTCGTTCTGTAATGTGACGCATAAAGCAGCTGCTTCAAGGACCTCGAGGTATTGGTTTTTCTGTCAATAATTAGTTAATCCTTTCGTTATCGTACACGCTGAAAGAACTCTATCGTGGTGGTATACCTTTCCTTTCTCAAGCAATTCAAACGACTCTCCAAAGGAAAGCTGCCCAATTACATCCGATGCCATCAGCATCCACCATTTCAATACATCAGAAGACTCTCTGGATGCCTCCTCACGGATCCTGGCAACAGCTTTCTCAATCTTTTCTCTTACGATGTGTTCGCAGTTTTGTCGTAATGAAATTAGAGAAAATGGTCTAGCGAATAATTTGCGACGTGCAGCATGTTCTTTGGGGCTTGTCATCGCAAAGAAGCCAATGCCAATGCTGCTGGCGGGATCAACACCGGACAAAAAGTCTTCGTACCATTTCGATTTCACAAAACCAGATCCAATGCGATGGATGGCAGCAAAGCCCGAGGGGTCCGCAACGGCCACTTGCCACGGTGAAATGCGCACGACCGTTCTATACGACTGATGCAAAGTATGTACGTAGTGCATCCGCCGGCCGGTGATGGTCTTGAACTTCAGGATGTGGTGCGTATATAGCGAATACCATGGTCCAGGAATATGTCGTAGGGGACTTTTGAGAGCTTTATGCAAAATCTTTAAAACCCATGTCAGGTTTTCGATGACTTTCAGTGGGAGCCAGTCAACTAGCTCGGCCTCTTTCATTAACTTACCTTCACGATCCAGAGTATAATAAAGCCAAAGAGGAGGCTAAGTAGCGTTTGGGGCTGGTGTAACAACATGGTGGTAACGACAAACCTGTAGCAAAGTGTCAGAACTCAGTAAACTGCACAATTCTGTTCAGGTGGTATGATATAACTAACCTAACCAATCTCAAGTCACACCGACTTTTGGCTTTTTCTTCCTTCGCATTTCATCGTACTTAAGAAGTTGTCCGAACACCGAGATTCAAGTGATGGCTTAGGCTTGAACGGGTAAGTTCGAAGGTTTCAGGGGATCGGCAATATGTCGGGGTCAGGGGCTGTCCAGATCTACAACTGGGAAACAGGATTAGAGTACAGGAAACTACCTATAAATAGCGTAGCTTCTGACCTCGGGAGACGGACTTCGGAGATAATCTAGCATTTGATGCATAGGGTGGATCTCAAATGATGAATAACTCTCGTATTTCGCTCAGGAACGGGGGCCTCTAGCAGGATTTAATGACACCCTTGACAGAACATTGTGAACTCGCTCAATTTTGTACTTTTCTCCAAGACTCAAAAATCCGCAGGGTAATTCCACGCGCCCTAAGAGGGATTTATGTCGGACATTCTGTTCCTGTTCGTGTAAACTTCGTGCATTTACGAGGGTCAGGAATGACACCACGATCCAGAGACATCGAGCTGTTTTCAGGCAGGTTAGGCTCAACCGAGTCGGACGCCGAGGCCATACACGCCAAGGAAAGGAAGGCGCAAGACCCTTTTCTCGGTCCTATCGATACTCATCGGCGCGATTGAGTACGACTTCGAAGAGCTTCGCTTGTCTTGAATCCTAATCTCAGCCAGAGACTTTTTCCATTCATGTTGCATTACCTGTCTGGCCCATAAGGTGATCGATTGCTACTCGAATTGATGTTACCCTCCACTTCATCGCTACTTGAAGATCGGACATCAGATCACTCAATATATGACAGTTACTCAATCGACAGAAAACTAGCTGTGAGCGAGCTAGGTTGTGTCGCCTACCTGTTTAGTTCAAGTCTTTTGACTGCCAAATGACGTGGTAACGCTTTCTGTAAGCTTTGAGACTTGCGTCAGCTTGCAGAATATTGTCGCGAGATGGACATACGGCTTCCTGGCATTCCCAACATTCACAAGCCGGGAGCGATTGGGTTGAAACACAAAACTACGCCGTTGACTTGGCCCTGTTGTCGCTAAATCTTTCTATACTACTTTGTCAAAAGCCAGAAGAAATCTAGTTTCTTAGATGAGCAGTTGGCAGTCACTGGCGATTGTCCCGAAGACATCTATGAGAATTCTGTGGTTGGGGGCGATTCGGCCGGAAATGGGGATATTGGCCGTGGCGTTCAAAGCCCAACTGAGATCAATCAGATTATGCACCATTCAGGGCCCGATATCAATGACACAAATAGAGATGGGAGCTTACTTAAGTGAAATTGAGACGCCATCCATCACTTCTCGTGGTGCAGCCTGTACGATCTCCGGGGTGAGAAAATTGAGAATGCCAAGTAAGACCTCTTTGCTATCACGGTCAAAGATACTCTAAGCACGACCTTTGAGCATGCTATTGGCCGGGGACCAGGACGCGGGAGTAAGAGCGCGCGCTGCAGTTAGGGCTGCACAAATTGCTGAGGGCAAGGCCCCGGATCGACACCGGGCGTTACAAAAGAATGTCATTTTAAGACCGGGAAAGACCGCTTGATTAGAATCTCACTATGGTCAGTCCCCACGCCAATCAACGTTGCGTCCTTCGCATCACCTCAGGTCAATGCAAACAGACAAGGGACGACGGCCCTTTCGATGGAAAGCATCGATATAAGGCACTATTCATGCCGATGATAGGCTAAATAGTGCGGACTATTGATGTGTACAAGGATGGTACATTGATAAGAAAATCTGATTCCGGTCGTGAATGACTGATCATGTCACCACCAGTCGTAGTCGTATCTGTTTTTGGATGGATTTTGCGAGGTCAGCACGTTTTGTGATACCATAAGCAGGTGACTTTTTTGCAAGTAAGATTTTAGTATAGTAAAGAGTGAGATTATGTCAGGAAATGTGATTACAACACGTTTTCATGGCTAATTTCCACCTATCATTCGACATTCCCGCGGTTGGCATATTACACTGGGTGGTAGATCAGGGCTGAGCACGTTCGGGAGGGGGAATCATCAAGTAGCACATAAACCTCAAAACCTTGACGCTTGACAGATCAAGTCTGGTCCAGTATAATATATTTATTGGTCTCCAACGTTTCGTCTCTGCCATTTCTATTGCGTCGCAATCCCTGCTAAACCTGGTGTCGGAGTCATCTCCCGAAATTCCCCGCAAAGACTTTATCGATCAATCGGGCACGCGCCATGGCAGCCACAGGCGCAATCTCCGACCTCCATGGAGTCCAGTTGCCCGCGCGCTATGAGATCCGTCGATTGGAAAAGAGGCACGGGGACTGGGTAAACGCACTCACCCGACATGCGTGCTTTTATGGCTCAGAAGTCTGGGCGCCACTCTACGTCGGCATGGCAAGGCGCCTGACAATCCAGTCGTACAAAATCAACAAGGGCCAGGTAGATGAGATGCTCGACAAGAATCTCAGCTTCGGCATCTTTGACAAAGAGTACAAATTCAAGAGGCCCGAGTCTGCGGCGACTGGCGGTGCCGTATACTGGAACGATTTGGATGAATGGGACGGCACAAAGGAGGCTGATGGGCGCAGAGAGCTTAGAAATGCGATGGACTTTCCATTGGTCAGTGTCGTGATTTCTGTCGACAACGCAGACCCGCCTCCAAAAGTGGTGCCAGGTACCAGCCCGATAGGCGTTCCTCACGGGCACTTCTATTCTGCCGCGTGCGAGCAGGCTGCGGCCGCCAACGGTGTGTTCCCCGATGGCGATAGCAACGTAAATATCGAGCCTGGCGTTGTCTTGGGTCGCCGCGGGACAGCCACATTAGACGGCCATGGCGGGAAGGGTTTTATGAAAGCACTTTCGCATTTCATGATTCACCAAGCGCGTGTAGATGGATTCAAGGAGATTGAGATTCATGCGCAGAGCCACGCGGTTTTCCACGTTTGGACGAACCTGCCGTCTCCGTATCGTGTGGAGGTCAAGTTTAAGACGACTCTTGCTGATTTCGAAACCGAGATTGACGGCAAGAAGATCAGGCCTTTCGAAAAGAGCCTTGACGCGATTGGATCTTTGCTTTCTGTGTACCTGAGTGAATAAGCATGCCGGCAGATGCCAGACAGCTCTTGTTATATCTGAGAATATGTTTAGCTGTATGCTGATTAATTGAATGACTCTACTTGCTTTTCCACTAGTTTCTATTTCCAAGAGTGATAATATCTTTCCGACAAGCTTATCATATACCTTACTGGTTAAAAAAAAAAAAGACTATGAGGAAGAGGCTTGTCAGTGCATTTATAAATTGAATATATATATATTAGAAAAACATACAGTTATGATAAATTATAATCTATTCTACTCGGCGCTATTGCCTAGAAGCTCAGTTGTCAGGTATCTATCGCGTAGGGTGTAGGTGACAACGATCAGCGTTGTTGTCAGTGTCAAAGTGACTAGTCCATCAAGCAAGAGCCTCAGCCTAGCCGCCATGCATTTCTTCAGGTAGACACATACGTCCAAATCTGACAGCTGTATGCCTCAGGCCCCCACTTCCCTTTGACCCTTCAAGGATGACCTGAGGTAGCACATCGAGACACACTGTTGAACGGGCTAGACCTATAGACCACGTATTAGCCTATGACCTTTGAAGAGGTCTCTTCATTTTGGTCTGACGGGCAATCTCAACACACACCCTTTCCACAGAAGGATGAGGAGCCCCACAGAGTCACGATCGACGTTTAGGATGAGATCCCTGGCAAGAAATTATGATGTACTACTCCACAAATGATGTAAGAAATGCTGGTGCCACCTCACCTAGTCTTTATCTCGGGGTCGTGTACTTCCCGATAGGCCGGCTCATTTCCAGTTATTGCTTAGGCAGCGAATTTCTCAGTTCATCTTAGTCTCGATGCATTTATTGACCATTGAAATACACCTAATTTTTGGTGATTCTATTGCTTAGCATGTTAGACTACAATGCCTACCCAATTCGGCTTGGACGAGACTCAATATGTCGATAACATGACTGGTAGACTCGATCAATCAGAGCCAGGGATAGTCATTCACACCGCGTGTTTCCTCCTCCCAAGTTTTCTTCACAAATATACGCCGATTACTACAGCAACAACATACCATCATTATGAGCCTCTGTCTCAGCAAGGACATCGACAGGGCACTTGCTTTCTGGATGGTATGCGAGGCCTTGCTGCTTTATGTGTCTTCTTAGAACACTTGATACTTCCATTCTGGAGCGGTATTTTCTACGCCTATGGTGGCACCAACGAGTCGGCGAGTCTGGCCCAGCTCCCCATCATCCGACTTCTTTACAGCGGTAGCCCCATGGTGTGTATTTTCTTCGTCATATCTGGCATCGCCTTATCTCTGAAACCAACTCGCCTTGCCCAAGAGGGCCAATGGCACCAATATTACGAAACATTAGCATCCATGGCCTTGCGACGAGGCATTCGCCTATTTGTACCCTGCTTCGTCGCGTCATTTGTGCATATGCTCATGGCCCAGGCACGTTGGTGTAATTTCAAGTCTGCCGTGAAGTGGGAGGGGCCACCTGAGATTCGCGATGAATTTTGGCTGAAGCAGCCTCATCATGTTCCCAGCTTTTGGACTCAGATATCTCAATGGGGTGACTTTTTGGTCGACAAAGTCCTCATTCCTAGTACCTGGCGTGGTACCACCACAGGTTGGGACTATGGCGACCTGGAGCATATTGAGTATGGCTCTCAACTCTGGACTGTGGGGGTTGAGTACTGGTCCTCGCTTCTACTATTCGTTGTGCTTCTAGGGATCGGGAAGCTTGAATCAATCTATAAAAGGCTTCTGATTATTTCTTTTGTTGGATTCAGTCTTTGGGTCAGCAGGTGGGATGTTGCACTATTTCTTTTCGGTTGTATGCTTGGACATACCACTGTGTTTGAACATCAAACGGAAAGGAATAAGAATGGCGTCTGTGAATTTATCATCTTTGGTCTATTGTTTTGTTTTGGACTGCACCTTGCATCATTTCCCGAGCTTGGCGGTTTTCGAACACCTGGCTTCTCCTGGCTCCCTCTGGCCGACAACTCCCGGTTTTGGCAGTCTATCGGCGCCTCATTGATTCTTTATTCTTCAGTCAACCTGGACGTTTTGAAGAGGGTATTTTCCTGCCGGGCTCTCCTTTACTTGGGTCGAATATCTTTTGCCATTTATATCACACATATCCCCTTATTAGGGACTATCGGGTGGCGCTTGGTTGCCTTGATCTGGACGTTGTCGGGAAGAGACAGCTACTTGAGACAACTTGGAGGTAGTATTGCTGCATTCTTTGTCCTATTGCCTTTGCAACTCTGGGTGGCTGATCTCTATTGTCGTTTTGTTGATGAGCTTTGCACTCGTTGGGCCTCAAAATTGTATTATAGCTCGGCAAGGGTAGAATAATTTCAAGATTCTGTATCAGCGATGCTTAACAGTTTTTTGATGATTCAATGTGTCGATCGCTGCCGTAGGACAGACAGTGATATGTTAAATATCTAATGTGTAGCTCAACTCGCTGAAGACAGATCGTTGTCTGTAAGAAATTCTCCACTGCCGCCCTCTCACGCTCTCCTGTGCATATGCCTTTCCCCAATGTTTCTGGTACGGATCGGAAAACCCATTCTAGTCCTCACCCAAAACAGCTTTAGGATCAGCATTTTCGGCGTACTTGAGGTATGGATCGGGTAAGTCTTTGACGTAAGGTGTGGTCTCGTGACCTTTTGGCCGACCTGGTGAACCGCCCACAGCTTCGGCATTAATATCAGATATGCTCAAACCGGTAGGGCTGGAGATAGCTAGCGACGTGAGCGCCATGAGCAAAAGTAAATATTTCATTGTTGTCGGCATTGATTTGAGTGTAAAGTCGATTAACGCTTTGGATGACGGGGCTTGTTGTAGAGGTAGGGTTCAGATTGATGTCTGAGTCAGTACTGTGATTGCTGGACAATAATTGTACAACAGCTTCGTGATGATTATATAATACCAAACTGACATCAGGCAGCAAGGCTTCCAAGGAGTGATGCCTGGTTCGGCTTCCTATCATCACCGAGATAATAGTCCGACAAGTCCGGGTATTGCAGATCGTAGCCCCCACAATATGCATTCCCTCAATTCCTAGACTGTTACCTTTCTCCACAACCTAGTATCTATTTAAAAGTTGGCGATCACACCGCGTGATGTGGAGGCAATGGAAATAGTGATGTTTTCTTATGTTCAAGGATTCAAAAAGGATGAAAAGGTATGACGTTGAAGGATCTACTTTAGTGGGGTGGGCTGTGGCAGAGGACTCGTGTCTTTGCAAATCTCCAGCAGTTCAAATCTTTTTCCGAGTTGGAGACACATAGCACGGTCCTAGTCTTGAATCTGGATTCTGTGTGATAATTTTGTCAATCTTCTCTCTTGAACTTCTTCCAATCAGCTCATCATGGTAAACCTTCCACAATTCGGCGGTTTATCTCGGCACCCGACATACCGAGCAGTGCCAGACGCCGACTCGCAGGACGAGAGTAAAGATGTTAGCGAGGAAGCGATTCCTTCGCTGAATGTGGAAGGAAAATCGCTATGGCGCACACTAGGTCCTCACTATCTACTCTTTGCAGTGTTGTCTATCTCGCAATCACTGTGTTGGGTCGCGTATGGGACAAGCAAAATGTCAGATATTGAGTGCGCGAAGCAAACATCGGTATATTGTGAGTTGCTGGAGATTCAGCATAACAGAAAACAGATTCTTACTTATATGTCTCCAAAAGCACCAATGCGCGAAGCTATTGAGCTTGTCGACTACGACTTTCACCACGACTTTGACGTTCAGTCAAAATATCGAGGGCCGCCTACGCCAGAGCTTGAAGAAGCATGGGACAAATTATGGAGATGTAAGTTGTTTCTTGAAATGTTGCCAGCTTCGAATACTCACTGACAGTATTCAGTCGATCCCGTGCCCTTTCCAGAGGACAAGCTGTCCCTGGTTAACAGGACTGGAGGGTTCCGCAATGGCGAGGAAAAGTTGGCGCGCCTCGGAGACGTGAAGCAGAATGTTACAGAAGACGAGAGAGGCCCGATAGCTGCCAACTTTGAAGTCTTCCACCAGATTCACTGCCTGGTATGCTACCTGAGCCCTAGAGAGAGATGCGTTGCTAATTTTGTTGTAGAATTATCTTCGTCAATACACCTGGCGTGACTGGTACTTTAATCACCCAGATAAGGTCATCATTCCACCAGACAGTGAGTAACTTCCTTCCCTCTCTGCTTGATAGGGACTGAATTATACGGACCCAAACTGACTATGCACCCTTCAAGTGCTTGCTAGCGACGTTGGGGTGCGGATACATGCCGACCACTGCATTGATTACCTACGTACGACGCTCATGTGTCACGGAGACACGACGCCGTTCTTCACTATTATTGATCCATCGCAGTCGATGGGTGCACGTGGAGATTTTAACGCTCATCATAAGTGTAAGAACTTTGAGAAGCTACAGGATTGGAATAGAAAGCAAGGAGTCAAGTTTGGCTCGTTTGCTGAAGAGAATCAGTGATGCGGCAATAGTACATCAACATTTGATTTCTACTCGATTTCCAATATGGTGTGACCTTATCAGTCGCCGCTGGTAGAACCCCTTCGAAGATCTGAGTCTAGATTAACAAGATCTTGTGATAATGGCAAGGTACTGGATCTCTTATGATTTCTGTATAGATGAGAAAACATTTGAAGTGCTTCTGTGGATGGAACATCATCTACTGCAGTAAACTTCAATGTCGTCCATGTTAATATTATGGTTCATCACGACCGTGATCGACTTAACAACATAGGGCAACACTGTCTTGGCTGATGACGGCATTAACATTCCTTGTGACAAGTTTCATCATGATAGTTTTCGAGACTGTCAAGGACATTTTACTGCTAACCTTGGATCTTTACACGAACGTCCCTCGTACCCGAGTCATCCGACCACCAGATCGTTAGGATGACCGTCAAAATCATCCATGAAAAGAGCCACTGTTGTTACAATCGCAAGTGATCCGCATAGACATCATAGTGACACAATCTCCATCGAAAAACTGAAGTCACCCACGAGGGTTTGAATCCTACATTCATTGGCCGGGATTGATGTTGAGCATTGCAAAGTCCGAGCTCATCAAGCCGGGAGCTCGATCCTATCATGTCGATCATTCCTTTGCACTAAGCGAAGGATTCACTTCCGGTGACCTACACAGTGGCATTCGGGCTGTCGGGGCTCTTGAAATCCCGGATTGACTAGCATGCCTGATCCATGTTCACGTATCCATAATTATAGGCCATATGTTCTCGTATTGTGTGTTGTTACGGATAGTTTCCAGTGGAGTGTATAAGACATGTAGTGGGGTATGCAGCTGAAACTAAATCCTTTCGGAGTTGTACAGCCCCGGATGCATTCGTAGTTGTGGGGTAGGATTCTAATCCATGCTGGCCCAACTTTATAGGCAAAGGATCGTGTCTTGGGATCAACATGAGATTTTCATAGCTGAGCCTTCTGCTACATAGTATAATTGTGGCCCTAGAAAACTCGGATATGAAGAGGTAGGGATATTCATAACACACCTAGAGATCCTACAGGCCTAACACTTCTAAAAACTAACTATAGTATCCATAGCGGTGCGCCCCATCAGATAATCCTCCGAGCGTCTAAAATTATTTGGAGTAATCTTAGCTATGCTCAAGCTAGGAACGCCAGCCGTTATAGGTCCAGTCAAAGTTGTCATAAAGAGCATTGTGTCTGGTTATGACGTAGGTAAATATCAAGGCAAGGGGTAGTCTGGCATCAACAAACTACTCCTGTCATCAAATTTGAATAGGAATCGAACAGCACAAAGACAACTCACTCTGGTTGTAGAAGGATTCTGGTCTCATGTTTCGTCATGAGCATTACGCAGCAGCAGTACGGTAAGCACCCACCAGGCGCTGATCATCTCGTTCTGTGGGGTTTCTCGCAGGATCGTAATAGCCAAGGTCCTTTGCGATGTGGATTCAGTTCCTTGTTAAGGAGCTGCAGTTTCTGCAGTTGAGATGTCATTTCAAGTTCACTACTCCAGGCACCGATGTTCCGACAGCACATGATTAGTTTCCTAGTCATACGGACTGGGTTTCGCTCATGGGCTTGTGAAAAGGGTATAAAGAACGGTTTCTCGTTATCGTTCTTCGGTTTCTAGTGCAATCAAAAATCAAAACCCACTACATCCTACTTCAGTTTTGTCTGAGCTCCAATTGATCACCATGAAGCTGTCCATTACCACTCTCTCCGCCTTGCTCTCTTTGGCCTTTGCTAGCCCAGCTGGGCTCGATAAGCGTGAGCCTATTGTGTGCATTGGCTGCGTTAACAGCAAGAACTGTGATCCACCCTGCTTCATGGTTGGCCAAACTATCAATGGCGCCGGCGGCGAATGCAAGTGCCCCGACCCTAATGCCGGGGGAGGAGTAAGAATACCCTTTTTAGCAAGCTCGAGATTGAGTTTCAGACTCGCTAACAGCTTCTCATAGTGCCCCGAGGGGTGCGGACCAGCAGGTTCAGCATGCTATACTGAGGATGATGCAAAGGATTTGTGTGAGTGTGGAACATATTGCGAGGATAATGGTCTGGGCACTTGTGGTGATGATAAGATTTGTACTGGGTCTGGTTAAGACAGGTTCTATTCCGCCAAGACCGACGATATAAATAGTGCTATACTTAGACCAATATAAGCTGCACTGACTAGTAACATGGCCATAGTAAGATAATAGTCTTCATCTTCTTATCCATAGGTTCTTCAAGTCAGTGTATATCTACTTATGCTTGCTATTCTTTTTCTCCCCGCAGTCCGTCTTTTCTCCCACTTAGAGAATAATAACGGCTGTAGTGATACTATTCACTGGCGTCTCGTCTTCTCGTCCTTCTTTATGACTTAGGATCAGCGCGGAGGGGCTGTCAACAGGTTCCTTGCTGAGAGTCAACACTCCCTGGTAATATTATCAGTACTACCTATCCTCTTTGAGAAGTTTATACAGCGCGGCGTATATTGAAATCACTATCGATATAGCCAATCTTTACTTGCTGATTCTTTACCAGTTGATTGAGCGGCTTCGTATCCAGACGGAGCTGGCCAGTCTCTGACAAACACCTTGAGCATAGCCATCATATCCCAGCAGGCGAATAACCAAGGCACTGAGCGATGCGAACGTGTCTCCGAGACGATAATTCATTACCACACAGTGAAAGCCCCATACAAGGAAAACAAGTTAGAAGACGTCAAACAGAAGTGTTGTATGATGATAAAAACGGATAAAAGCTCAAATGGTCAACGGCCATGCCATCGGACACGAGGGGCCATTGGAGCTTGACTCTCTAGATTAGTTTCCTTTGGTCTAACACTAGAAGAGTATGGCGAGGGAATCGTCCAACTCCCGCCTTCCTTTTACAGGGAAGGATATCAAGGCAGCATAGAAGCGACGGAATAGGACCAACAACTCAGGATTATTCAATCACACCTCCTACGCGCCCACCCATGACCGTCGCATCGTCGTCGAGATTGACAAAGACCCTCAGGACCTCCAGTACAGAGAAAGAATCTCAGGTGTCAGTAGGCCTTAGGATTACCTAAAGTTTTCCGCTCACTGGCCTCTATGTCCAGCTCGATATTATCGATTGACGTGACACCTCCCGTCATATAAGGCTATGGGTAATCTTAGAGCGCTACTTATTACAGGATTGTGTCAATTTAGGTCTTCACAATTAGGTAGATGAGAACTCATGTCGGCCACTACAAGGTTGATGTCTTGCTGCATAATCCAGGCGTGTGGATTCACATGGTGTATCGAGCATGGGGGTTGGGGCATGTGTTAGCAGCTCAGAGCAGCGATGAATGGAACAAAGCTATTTGATTATATAAAGCATGAAAATCGAATACCAAGTGTTAGTGATAATAGCTAACAGTTTAGAATAATATTTTCATATTGGTATCCCTAGACTTAACACTACGCCGGATGATGTGGATTTATAACTCAAGAAGCTATAAACCTAGAAAAGATCAGCGGGAGGCTAATACCCAGCAACAGTTAGGGGACTAAGAGCTCTCTAGGTCTACTCTACTAGCATGCATTCATTCAATACTGGATGCATAGTCAACCTTGAAGAATCATGTTATTGAGCAACATGATCACCTTAATCTAGAATCTATGAGATAATTTACCTATTACCAAAGGCATGATTTAAGGTCAAATGTGGCCTTATGGTGAAGGACGCTAGCCTATCAATGGTGCGGTAAAAAAGCCATGATGTTAGAATTTCCATTCAGGAAATCAAGTCCGTTTTTAGCCCTTGTCGATCCGGCTCGTATCCTGGTTCCTAGTCTCTGTGGGGACCCCGCGTGAACAGATGCGGGGGAGGAGTCGTCTGTGAGCTAGGATGCGCTCCAATAGCTCAGGCCTGTCCTCTATTGCAACCGTCGGAGGTAGCTGCATGTGGTCTAATACAGTCAGTCCTAAGCGGTCAATGCCCGTTTTGAGTTCACCTTGTTGAAGCGCACCATTTGTCACTTCGCACCCAACCTTGACAAGGTCAATGATCGCCAGGGATAACATAGGTTTACGAGAAAGAGATGTCCGCGCTGCCCAATCTTTGAAGTATATATCTAAGAGCTCCCTGCTAGATTGTTGATCAGCCAGATCGTCTTCACCTCACAATGAAATCTCTCATCAACTTCGGAGTCCTTCTGGGCACCCTCTATGCCGCTGGAGTTGACGCCTTCCAGAATCCCATTCGTAAACCTGGACCCGATCCATCCGTTGTCTTCGCCAATGGCTTTTATCATTTGTAAGTTAAATTCTAAAACAGATTTAACACATTTTCAACTCATCAATCCGGCAACCGCAAACTTGTGAACTAACATTCATTCCAGAACATACACTTCCTACGACCACATCGAGATCACTCGATCCAAAACACTGGGAGGTTTGTTGAATGGAGAGACAAAAACAATATGGACCGACAAGAATACTACCCGCAGTGCCAACATGTGGGCACCGGAAATCCACAAGATCGATAACGTCTGGCACATGTTTTACTCAAGCTGCGACTCATCTCTACCTTGCTGCGACAGCTGCCATACTCGCGTTCTTCGAGGGTGCAACAAGGCAACCCCATTCGACTGCACTTACACGCACTTGGCAGACCTTGTCCCTCCCACTGGCTCACAGGGTGGCCCTAAGTCAGACTTTGCCTTTAGTATCGACGGAACATATCTCGAGATCCCTGGGAAGGGCAGGTACCATGTGCTCAGTATAATCAACAAAGATCAGCTGCAGTCTATTGCTATCACGAAACTCGACACGAAGAAATGGACCGTCGATGGGTGGCATGTCATTTCTGTTCCTGACCAGCCCTGGGAGAAGAATACGACCAACTCGAACCCCAACAGTATTACTGCTGTTAATGAGGCGCCTCATGTGAGTTGATCTTGTGGAATCATTTGACGATTACTGACGTGGTAGCCTCTCTACCACAACGGAGAAATCTGGCTTTCGTATTCAGCTTCTTACTGCGGAACTCCCAACTACTCGCTCGGACTCCTACACTATAACGGCGGTGATCCATTGAAGGCTTCATCATGGGTCAAGCAAGGACCCGTTTTCTCGCAAGCCAACGGCAACTACGGAACCGGTCATAACTGCTTCTTTACATCTCCGGACGGAAAGGAGATCTGGGTAAGTAGACATTCTCGAAGGAGTTTCCTGTCTTAACTAACATCGTTTAGAATGCCTTTCACGCCACTACTAACCCCAAGGGATCTTGCGGCACAGACAGATTCACTCTTGCACAGAAAGTGACCTTCAAATCAAATACCACGCCTCAGTTTGGTGTTCCACAACCGTTGTCTGCTGTCTTGCAACCACCCAGCGGAGAATAAGAAATGCGCTTTTTCGAGTGTGGTGGGATGGTCACGAGAACTCATAAACGCTCCTGTTATATGAATGAAGTGACTCAATACGAAGTCAAAAGTCGAAAGTGTGCGCTCCTCACTCTTTGGGATTATAACCCTAGCTGTGGTTACCTGTTCACACTATAGTAGATCATTGAGGATCATTCAGCCTACATTGCCTAGCTCAATCCCTTGTTGTGAGACTGTGGTTACTTAGTGAAGAGCGCCCCTCTTAATAATAAGACATTGGTGACTATAAATATGACTGCAGTAGGAGATATTCTCAAGATTCCCCTTTCAAGTACGTCTTATATTCTTTGAGCTAAACCCCGATTATAACTAGAGGCGGATTTCCGTCACTGGTTTTAGTAGCAAATCCTCGATCATCTCGGCTGAGGCTAGACGTCTCCGTCGCCACTGGAATCAAGATTCCCACAATCAAACAGCTCAACCCATGGACCTATCTGAAACAACTGCGACAACATCAAGAAGGCGAGCTGGACCTTTGGAAACGTTCTTTGTCTTTCTCCTGTTGGAGGACAGTTCAATCACACGACCAATTCCACAAGAGGGGGTCCAGGAAACCCCCAGTATATAAACAAAAAGGTCAGTACTCCGTCGGAAGTCAAAGTCGCGAACGGAACTACTCTCAACTGCTGCCGGTGGCATACTGCCGAGAAGGGAGACAATTGCGCGAGTGTTATGCAAAACTTCATCACCTCCGGTCTACGCGCGATCCCATTAATTAGTCCAAATTTGCGAGGCACATATGATTTTGGTGCGAGGGTCCATAGCCTATTGTCAGCCTGATTCCGACAGCTTTTTGTTCGCTCTTTTTCCCACATTTGACAAATTCTCCATTCCTATTCCTCGGTTGGTTCGGAAATATCGTGGAACCTTAACCCAAAATTGAAAGATTTCCCCACCTCATTCCGAAATGTCGGCAACAAGGAAGCTGGATCGATGACGACAATCCGCCAAAGCACTGACCACCAGAGTATTCGCTTCACTTAAGAGATCGTCTGTTCCAATGCTGAAGAGGTGAAGAATTACTTATTTTACTTCATCAATCTGGTCCGTCATGTCGAAACAAGGTCACTGTAACTGCGAGAGCATCAATGTGGTATTGCCGCTGGAGTTGCAAAAGAACACCCTTTCGTGTTTTTGGTGAGTCTAGCAATTGGCAATTTTTATGCGGGCGCTGATAATTTCTCGGAAGCTCAAACTGCCAAAGAGCTGGCGGATGTATGTGACACTCCGCACAACCATTTTTCAATGCCCATCTGACAATTCTAGTATTTGCGCCCAACTACATTGTTGGTGAAGAGCAGGCTAAAATCACTGACACAAGCGGCACCCTAAAGACCTTTACCACGACAGCGCAGTCAGGAAATAAAGTCCAGGTTTGTCAACTCAATCTCTTGGCGAAACTATATCTGACACCAGTAGCGCTCGTTCTGTGGTAATTGCGGAAGTCCTGTGGCCACACGAACTCCAAAATATCCTGGCAAGGTGATAATCAAGGCGGTTCTGTTTGACGATATCGCTACCCCTACGACTGAAGTTTTTACGCATCGACGACCTGCATGGCAGAAGGCTGTTGATGGAGCTAAGCAGATGTGAAAAGACACTGGATTATTAGAAAATTTCATAAACTCGAACTGGGAGTTTTAGGGTGATGCAGTCGGGTCATATAAGCGCCCGGAAGGTTGAAGGGGTACGCGCAATACGGCAGTCTTAGAAGTCTTTAGGGTAGTTTGAAGTTCCAGTAAATTATAATATGGCTTGTCGTGTTGTATTCCGGGTAGTAGTCTCACGAGACTGAGGCTATTCTTTCCCAATGTTATTCTCACTTCAACACAATGCTATTATGATGACTCCAAGCCACTGCACTTTGGGAGATACTAGTGGATACCCTTTTGCATAACGTTGACTAGAATGCCCTTTTCGTTCACTCATGTGCTCTTGATCTTGCGCTTTGGAATTCAGCCTAAGAGTTGGCAATGATTGTTTCTGGGGGTGGGCGGTGTAAGACAGGCTGGGCAATAAACCACGGTCTGTCAGCACCATCGCTATTGTCCGTACACTTACATCCAAGTATCCACAGAACAGCTATCGCAACCATACCCTACTCTATGACCAACGCTTGACAAACATTCCATCAGCTCTGGTGGGAGCCTGGCTTTGAGACATACCTGAGAACCGTCAATTTGAACTTCTGCACAAACAGCAATGCCAAGAAGATGGAAAGAGTAAGCCTTGAAATCGACAAGCTTGGCAGTGTAATTTTCAAGTAAGACCAAGTAAGCGCTAACCTTGATGGAGCGCGACCAGCCGCTGATGTCCTTCAACCGGGTCTTATGATATAGCCCAAGGACGTATATTTAATCGTCTTGATGGCCAGCTTCTCATTCACTCAATCGAAATTCCGTTATCAATCACTCCATACCAACATGTTGCGATTCATCTCTGACCCCAAGGGTCTCAAAGACCAATCGACGGGGGGAGTGCCCCTCCAGGTCATTGGTGCTGGCGTGCCCCGTGCGGCAACATCATCTATGCAAGCCGCCTTCGAAAAGCTGGGGTTCTCTCCAACTATGCACATGGCCGAGATCCTGCCGCACGCATCACTGATGCGCCTTTTCACCCAAGCCGTCCAGGAGAAGAACACCGAAGTCCGTCACAAATTGATCCGCAAGCTCATTCATGGACACGTTGCTATCTGCGACTTGCCTGTTCTTTATTTCACGCCCGACCTTATGGACATGTATCCAAACGCCAAGGTCATATTGAACCAACGTCCAAGCGCTGAGGCATGGTCGCGGAGCGCAAGGGATAGCTTCGGGTATATCTTTTCGCCATGGTTCGGTTGGAGCAATCTGTTATGGCCGAGCGATCGGATGTGGTATAATCTCAATATGAATAGTGTCAGGTGGGCTAAGGAGAGGTTTGGCACAGATGATATCCTTTCTGCCGAGTTTTATAATGCCTATAATGACCATGTAAGAAAGGAAGCGAAGAAAAGAGGCAGGCAGATTTTAGAGTACATGGCCGAAGATGGGTGGGGGCCTCTCTGTGAGGTTCTGGATAGGCCTGTGCCAGAAGAGCCATTCCCAAGGTTAAACGAAAGAAGGACGTTTAAAATCGCCATAAGGATCATCATTGCAAGAGGCATTTTATGCTGGCTTGCACTCTTCGTTGTATCCTGGGGCATTTGGAAGATGATTGTCTGTTTTTTGTGAGATTGAACATTTCCGAAGGACTATATCGTTTTTTAACGCAGACTATATACATTAGCCACGATCTTAATCATGACCCTCGGATTGTGTAACCCAGGTAATTAGTTATTACTTGATCGAGGTGACCATCCCTGCCAATATCCATTTGTGAAATTCTGGTTAATCTACGACGTCCTGTAACGACACTACAACTATTTTCCAGCGTACCAGACAGCAACTTCCGCTCTCGCTTCTTCCATAGATGTGCTCAATGAGACAGTGGTTCCAGTACGCTTCCATAAGCATTCGCCGTATGATGTGGAGCCATAGCTCTTCTTAAGACGTCTAGACCCTGAAGCTGCACGCCAGAGTCGACCCGAGCTTCTACACAGGTTTGCGTTGAGATTTACCCAACGAATTGCATTGATTATTGATTCCATAAACCTCAACCCCGACCCCCCCTCGAAATCCTCGACATAAGCACGAGTCGGGCGTGGTGACAGATCGTTACCAATCTTATTCCACCCCCAGACGCCGGGCCACCCTTCAATCTATCATCCGTGATAAACCTAACGTCGCTTTCTCGTTACGTCATGTGGCATCAACTAACTTAGAATAAACCTTATTACATGGAACCCACTCAGAATGATATCGTGAAGCGGTCTGCCAACAGTTGGCGCAGGGTAGGGTAGGTATCGGAGGAATTAGTCAGAGCTCCGGGCCCTAGTCAATGTGGAACCCCGGATATACGGATCTACGTTGCAAGAGCCTAAAATAAGCTTCTTTTCAATTACACATGACGTGGCGTGTCTCGTTGTGTCTATGCCTATATGCCCCTGCGAGACGAGCGCTATACCCCTCGCGATTTCGGCCAATTCACTTATCTACCGCAACCTCCCCGGCTTTGGGATCTGCCACGGAGTGATTGTGGTAACAACCAGTCTTGGTGTTTGTTGATGCCGGATATCGCAATGGCTGAAAAACCTCAAGCATCGACCGAGCTCTCTCAGGTGCTTAACTCCGATGTTCTTGTTCGTGTGCGCCAGTTCTGGTTTAGGCACATCACAGACGACGATCATCTCATCATACCCAGCAAAGAACTCGCTGTAGTTTGGTTTTCGCAAGACGAAAAATTTGACCAAGAATGCATGTAAGTTTGACATTGTTTTCTCGGTCTAGTGAACGAATCACTCATACTTCAACTTAGCTCAAGCTTCGGCTACGTTCTTGACTTTTTGAGTTCAAAGATCAACGAAATAGGGGTTGATGAGATCCTGCACGCTACTAAACCCGCGTCGGCGTTAGACTGGATGAGCTTGATAGTTTTACTGGACCAAATCCCTCGCAACTGCTATCGAGGAGAGAAAGCTGCTATTGCATATCGCTTCTTTGACCCGCTCGCGCTGGATCTTACCCTCCGTGCTATTACAGCTGGAATACCGGAACGGTCTGGGATGCGATACAGGCATGCTTATCGCTTCTGGTTTTACCTCCCACTTGAGCACTCTGAGGATATTCAAATCCTTGAGATGGTAGTCAAGGAGCATGATCTGATGTTTGGCGATAGTCGCGATCTGATGGCCACAGGCACGTCTGTTGCTCTTCAGGGTTCTGATGCCTCACACTGCCGCGATGTGCTCTTGAAAGAACGCGCGGCGTTTGAGGAATGGGAAACTACGATCCGGGGGATTGCGAATGACCATATAGCCGTCATCAAGGCACATGGTCGATACCCCCATCGTGATCGAGCACTGGGGCGAAATAGAGTTGAGCCTTCATGATAATGTAGCGAACTATGGACAAATGAGAATATAGCGTACGCCTAGTTCATTGTGTGTCGATATTTTATATCTGTAATTCTCAAATGATACCTGGAACCGATTCTCACAGTTTTTGCTTTACAACGACGTGATAATAGATGCAACTAAAAGCTCAACTTGCATAAAGGACTAGACTTGTCTGATACAAGAATGACAAACATCCTTGTATACTTGTGGAACACGCATTTGGACTTAACCCATGCATGATCTTAGCCAGAAAGTCTCTATAGTACTAGCGATGCGGCCAACGCGGCCAACGCGGCCAATGCTGCCAATGCGGTCAATGCTGCCAATGCGGTCAATGCGGCCAATGCGGTCGAAAACGGGATAACGAAGCCTTACCAATGCTCACTAATTGTTGACGTAATGTGTTTGATTACGATCCTCGTCGAAACGAAGCCTAGTGCATTAATTGGCTACCACAACTTTCGTCATACAGTCTCGAAGAGTTAGACCCCTTGGAGCTTATAAGGGAATGAAATACTACTCTTCCATTGAGGTAAATCTTTTCTTCACACTTCCCAGCCTGAATTGAGATTTATTTTGTCCCACAAGGCTCAACTATTTAGGTCTCGTCAATGATGGCCTCTTGGGCTTTTAATGTTGTGCTATGCACTATCGTTTTGCCGGCCGTATGGGCCATCCAAACTCCAAATATTCCGGTTCCTTCGGATAGACCAGCAGTTTTGATCCAAAACGGCACATTGGCCGGCATTTCCAACACCTATTACAATCAAGATTTCTTCCTGGGTATTCCGTACGCTACACCTCCTATCGGCGAACTACGTCTGCGGAAACCAACCTTCCCCGACGCTTGGGGAGGCATTAGACAGGCGGACTCCTATTCGGCAAGATGCTTTGGCAATTCTATATCTTTGGCTGGATTTAGTCAGAACAACACGGATCCGATGGACGAGGACTGCCTGTACCTCAACGTCATTCGTCCGTCTGATATTCGTACAGGTACCAAGCTCCCTGTTCTTGTTTGGATTCATGGAGGTGGCCTCCTGGAAGGAAGTGCCAGCGACAGAAGAACTAATGGCAGCCTCCTCGTTCAAACTTCAGTAAAGATGGGATCTCCTATTTTATTTGTCAGTTTCAACTATCGTCTGGGTGCTTTTGGCATGCTAGCTGGTCGTGAAGTAGAAGAGGCTGGCTCGGCGAATCTATTATTATATGATCAGCGACAAGCTCTTATTTGGATTCAGGAGAATATTGCCGACTTCGGCGGCGACGCATCCCGCGTCACGATAATGGGGGAGTCTGCAGGGGCATCTTCCGTAGGATTTCATCTTCTAGCCTTCGGTGGGCGGGATGACAGTCTTTTTAGGGGCGCAATCGCGCAGAGTGGCGGCCCTTGGTCAGAATTCCTGACAGCTCGAACCATGGCAGAGCGAGATTCCGACCTCAAAAGGGTGCTGGAAGGTGCTGGATGTGCAAGTAGCCCACAACCTCTTTCATGTTTACGTCAGGTTCCTGCGGAGAGGCTCAATCGTGCTAGTCAGGGGCTACCAACTGCGCTTGTCGTCGACAACGATATAGTGCGCGGCTCGAACTCGCAGCTACAGGAAGGACGTTTTGCACGAGTCCCTCTCTTGATCGGTACTACCAGAAATGAGGGCACCTCTTTTGTTCAGCAACAAATGCAGGGCCCAATTGATGCTGAACAAGACTTTGAGCAATTCATTCGAGCCTCACTCAATCGAAACAGTACTACTGAGAGAATGGTTCAACGTTGGGCGGAGCTATATCAACAAGAAATTGACTCACCTTCTGGAGCTGGTCTGGGAACCGTCCTTGCGAACCCGGGCGCCGAGTACGGGGCTCAGTATGGCAAGACAAGTCTGTGGGTGGGAGATCTAATGTTCAATGCCGCTCGACGGATTGCAAATCAAGCATGGGCAAGTCAAGGAGTCCCGAGCTACAGCTTCCTTTTCGACGCTGTAACTGCTATTGTCGATCCTGAAACGCTAGGCGCCGCTCACTTTATGGAAATGCCATATGTGTTCAATAATACGCAAGGAATTGGCTGGGACAACGACCCGTTTCCATCTAATCCAGCTCTTCGAGCAAAGCACATCAGACTTGCAGAGCTTGTGAGCCGAATGTGGATAAGCTTCACAACCACTCAGTCGCCAAATTTTCATCAAGGTATGAGCATCTGCCCTTTTCAAGTGAGCTTGACGACGGTTTCAAATGTCAATGTCTTGTCGTAAGTATATGCTGATGTTTGCCTATAGTGGAGGGCTTCGACTTGAAATGGCCGGAGTATTCAGGTCATCTCCCACAAAACATGGTCTTTAGTGTTTCCGAGGAAAGCTCATTGCAACCTGATACTTGGCGAACCGAAGCCTTTGACATGATATCTCGATATTACGGCTACGTCGCTTCCTAAAGGCATGCTTATATACGTGAGAATGGAGCTTAACATTCTAATGAATCGTTAGAGCATAGTGATAAATTACAATTGATCAAGTGGCTTTCTTACTCTCAACGACGACTCGCTCTCGTCAGCCAAAATGACAATTACATGACATGTTTTTAAGCTTTAGGCCATTGTGCCGCATGTTTGGCAATGCCATTCCTTCGCTCGTGTTTGACCTTCTTGATCACAACTCCGTGATTATTCGACCAGTGCCTGCGAATCGCCATCAATCAGTTCAACTGCGTCGCCCCTTTCATCTACAGCTATAATGACTCCTTTCTGTAATGAGTTTCTTATCGCCTTGTGACACCGTCTTCTAGTTTCGGTTGCCAGTCGAACGAAGATCTCTACCCTCAGCATGCATAGGGTCAATTGACACTCAGTTGTCTGGTTATCTCTGTTGCTTCCTTAAAGAAGACCTCGATGTAATCCTGGGATCTACAAGGAGTCTTATGCGGATCAACTATCTCTATCTTGGACCACGAACCCTAGGCACATGTGATCACCGACTAGATCCTGGTGTGATTCTATGTAAATTTCAGCCAATATGGCACTCGTGACACTGGAGCCTCACTATCCACCAAACATTCCACGATACCACGCTTTTGTTCTCAACTATTTTTAATTAACTAGCTGGAGTGGGGTGGACTGAACGGGTAAGCATGCTGGGTCTATGGAACAACTGCCCTTATTGCCTATGGTCACAATAATCCAATCAATACAATCCTGTTCTTCTTGTTGTTGTTATTGTTGTAGGGGGGAACGAGACTAATCATCTTTGACTCATGTCATTCATAAGTTTGCGTGTCGTATCTCAGGAATTCCCCATGATCAACCTCAAGCTGTGGTTCAGTCTAGACTATGGCCGGAGTAACGGGAAAATGACAAAACTTAAATACTTGGTAGTTATGTTCTAATGGCTTACAAATAGATGATAGTTTTCTCTAGCGTTTCTCTTCGACTGCTAGTCTTTCTTGGGTGGTTGCCATATGACTTGGCCAGCTAACCATGTGCTCATGACATCAAATTTGAGCATAGCAGACGGTACAGAGACCCAATCGTCCACACAATCGAGGATCACCAGGTCGGCTTGCTTGCCCACTTCCAAGCCCCCGATCGAATCCTCCGCAAAACAGGAATAGGCACCACCAAAGCTTGTAGCTATTAAGGCGTCTTGCAGCTCAACAGCGAAATGTAAATTAACCGTATCTTCTTCGTGAGGCCTTCGAAAAGACCTTCGTGTAACAGCGTTGAAGATATTATTCCAAGGCCCATGAGGAGCCGTTGGTGCATCCGTGCCGATAGCCAGATGTGCACCATGCTGATGGAATTCACCATACGCAAAAGCTCGGGCGCAAAGGTCGTCGCCGATGAGGGCAGGCCAGATCTGATAAAGCTCGGGATCGCAGTGCACAGGTTGGATAGAAGCCGTGATGCCAAGCCTTCCGAGCCTTAGAGCATCGTCAGGTTTTGTCAACTCCAGATGTTCGATGCGGTGCCGTTTGCCGATGGAACCAAGGGCCTCAAGACCATTGATGGCCATGGTAACTGCTGCATCTCCAATAGCGTGCAAGGCACACTGCAATCCTGCAGCATCAGCTTCATTGAGTACAACTTGTAAAGCCTCAGCATCCCATATGGGCAATGTTAACTGGTTGGTGGTGAGATAGGGAGAAGATACTGCAGCGGTACAGGCATCTATAACCCCATCGCAGATGATCTTGATTCCAGTAATTCGCAAGTCGGGAGAATTCCTCATGTTGAACTGCTGGTACAATTCCACAACCCGTCGTACTTGAGCTCTGTTCTTTTCATCGTTGCCGGTGGGTAGGATGATGAAGTGTGCGACGACCCTCACCGTTCGCTCATTAGCTAGATGAAGGGTATGGAGCAACTCCCAGGCGTCTTCGTCCATTGCCATATCAATCACTGTGGTATAACCCGCTTGGTTATAGATATTCATTGCAGTACGTAGACACTCCAGCTTTTCGTCCCGGGACAACTTTTTGCTGAGGAAGGGCCAGATGATGGCAATAACAACCGCTTCATCCAAAAGTCCAGTAGGAAGACCGTCATCACCACGATGAATCTTTCCTCCGTCTGGATCAGGCATAGTTGCCAGATCCAACTCATCCAGTGCCGCAGTATTGCACCACGCGGAGTGGAGATCATCTGAATCGATGTAGATTGGGCGGGAATCCAGATCATCCAGCATTGAAGCTTTTACATTGCTTCCAGTCACTGCGTGTCTCCATCCTCTGAATAAGAGACGAGTCGCATTGGGTCTTTCTTCCGCGGTAGAACTGATGACAGATCGTATTTCTTCCAGGCTGGAACAGTGTCTCAAGTCCGCCTTGGCCAACGAGATGCCAAATTGAAGAAGATGAACATGGGCGTCCACGAAAGAGGGAATAACTGTTTTCCCCTGGAGGTCAATTCTCTTGACGTTGTCGCTATTAGACAAGGTTTGGATTGCTTCGTCTGTTTCTTTGCCAATGTGCGAAACTCTCGAGTCCTCTATGGCAAGGCATGTAGCTCCCTGTGTTTGACCGCCAGGAAGGCCCGTCAAAACATGAGCATTGCACAGTAGAGTCTTCATGGCGCAAAGTACAGACTCGACAGGTGTTCGGAATCTTGTTGACACGTTAATCGGCAGTGTTAAGGATGTATTTCATGTGGTGACCGTCACGTAAGTTATAGCTAACTTTTATGGTGGAGAATCGGTGGGTGTGGATGGTACTCACGCTATATCGCATACGGATAACCGCCATGCATGGCACTAACTTCTTTGTGCTTTCTGGCCTTGGTAAAAACAGGGACTGGTAGTTTTTCTTTGGGCCGTGTGCCTGCAGGCATACATCTTGAGGTATATAGAAAGTCTGTTCCACAGCAATGTTTCTCAAGTAGAAAAGGACGTTGTTCATGTTTTATTCTCCGTCTAGGCACCCTTACTTTACTTTGTCCCTTCGTCTTCCCAAGCTTATCCAGATTAACCCCGCCATGTGCCGCTTATCTGGTGACGTACCGCGACAGACCGCAGGTTCCTCACAATGTCCCTTCACTATTCGCAAACTTGATGAGGCAACTTGGCTGATACGCGAGCACGACCCTTACGTCAGTTTTGCCTGTTAACTATCTCTCTTCGCACGTCGAATTTGCGTTTCCCGAGTGTAAGCTTACCACATCATTCTTAGGGCGAAATACCTCATATCTATGCTAGACTTCATTCTATGACAGACACTCAAGGTCTGCAGAGGAGCGTCATAATTGTGACTGATACTGGCGTCGGGACCAAAGGTGGGGAACCAGATAAGGATGGCTCCCCGCGTACCGAATGGACAATCAGGAGCTTCCTCGACCATCATCTTAATGTCCATGGAGACATACCGTATCTCGTCATTCTTTCGCACTGTCACTGGGATCACATCCTTGGACTGCATTCCTTGCTAGCGCATGATAGGCATAACGTTTTAGTTTGTGCATCGGCCTGTGATCCGTCGTTTCTCGGGTCGCCCGAGAAGTTGGACGAGCATTCACTTTGCAAAGCCAACAGCAAAACTCCGCCCAACTACGAAACTAGTATCTGGGCACCAGACCTACAGCAATTGACTTATCGTCATCCCACCGACGTTTGTATCCAATTGCCTGTCATTACGATCCATACCCCAGGACATACGCCCGACAGCCTCTCATGGTTCGATACCGAGACACGAATGCTCTACGTTGGCGACAGCCTCTACCAGCAGGAAAGTAATGATTCTATAAATGCACGCTGGGGGCGAGAACAACCCGGACCGGTTATGTTTACTAATGAGGCAAACTTGTATGACTGGTGGCGCAGCATCGAAAAGCTTCAAAGTTTTGTTCGCAAAGAGAACATCTCTGGGAAACAGCCGGTGAAGCTGGCTTCGGGTCACGTCACCTCATCGGTTGACGCTCTTTCTTGTCTCGGACGAATGAAAGCCTTTATGGCCCGCGTGCTCCGGGGCGAGGTACCTTTTGTGGCGTGGCCCGACAACCGTGGCAAACCCATGGGCCATTGGACGGATGATAGAGATCATGTTGAGGGGAACTACAGCGAGTTCAGCGTCGGTGCACCTATCTTTGTGGTCGAAACAGGCCGTAGAACAATTCCTCGGGATGAGTGGGTTCTAGAATGAGTTAAATGATCAATCAAAGAGGGCAAGATGGGCAATTCATGTCTCTCAATAATCTGACAGGAAGGGCATCTCCAAAGTAATAGTAAGAGGCACAGTAAAACTCTTGAAACGTTTTTGGGATCCTCCGCCGTGATATATTGATAGCACAATTCGGCCACTCTGTGGATTGGTAAGCCGACATATTTAATCTATCGGCTACATTCCCCTCCCAAAATGCTGGTCACTCGTCCCTTTCTAGCCAATTCTTCGGAAACAGGAAAGGCATTCCTTATCTTGGCTACTCAACTGAAAGCTTTGGCTGCTTGTCCATATCATCGTCATGACTTTTCTTGTGTGTGATGATGTTTCCGTCGATATCGACAGGAACAGCCTCCAAGATGTCTGGTGCATCGCCATACTTGACGCCATCGAATAGGGCATCAATCTCTTCGAGGGTCTTACCCTTGGTCTCCACCCAAAAAATGGCGATGTATACGACTTGAACTACATCCCAGGCTCCATTTACCATGTAAGTCTTCCAAGTGATAGCTTCCAGGGCGAAGGGAAATGCCATGGTTGCCAGGAGACTATTAATGTCAGTTACAAAAGAATTAGGCAAAGTGAAAAAAGTGAGAAAAATATAAAATGAAACATAAAATGACTGCTTACCCAAATCCGTTCACCCAGAACGCGTACATTCCCATACCGGTAGAGCGAAGGGAATAATGAAGAATCTCTGGAGGATACAACATAGCCAATGGCGTCCAAGCAAAGCTGTAAGCCCCCTGGAAGAGAAACAGAACAGCAACGGTTCCATAAACCGCAGAAGTCTGAGTGGTATCCCCGTAGACTGGTAAGAACGAGTCAGCATTTGCAATGTCGAGTTTCAGCCGTGTCTAGTAGTGACGACCAACCTTTAGTCAAAGCCCCAAAAATGAATATGAACACAGTGAGGGCTGTTGTTGACGTCAAGGCGAGGATTTTCCGACCAACGCGATCCAGAAGAGATGTACCTGCCAAAGCCAAAGCCAGACACCAGAGGTTGAGATAGATGTTCTGGGATCGTCAGTCTCTGAAATCTCTTGACACAGGGTGTGACTACATACGATTTGCAGCTGGGTATCGGCACTGGTGATGCCCGCATTGGTGAGCATGGAACCCAGATAGAAAGAAATGATGTTGTTTCCTGTCATATGTCTCAGCTCAGTCGCTTGTGTTCACCTAGCAGAACGGCATACCTGAGAGCATCGTGATGACAGCCACAGACGTGACTAATGCCAACCTTCGGCAACTACTCTTGGACTGAAATGCCTTTGAGAAAGTCACCGATTCCTTATGTTCAGCCTCAAACTTGAGCGTGCCTTGGATTTCTTCCATGACGCTGAGGACAACGGGGTCGTTGCAATCTCCGTCTGCGTGTGTAAGACTCACTGCTGCCAAAGCCTCGTCAAGTCGGCCATGGTACGCTAGCCATCGCGGCGACTCGGGAACCAAAGGAATTGCAAGCAGAGAGATAACACAAATGACCCCGATCAAAGCCGAGGGTAAACGCCAGGCCCAGGTTGACTCCAGCTTGAAAGAGCCGTACGTTATTCCAGCAGACAACAAACCGCCTTCATCATACAAGTTAGTCATACTCTCTACTTTCAAGAAACTCTCAACAAGCCTGACATAGGAGTGACGCACCAACATAGTAGAAGTTCATAAAGGTTCCGAGCCCTATAGCTCTCCATTTCATAGGCAGAGTCTCGGCTAGATAGGTAGGGCCGCAGACATAGGCTGCACCATTAGCAGCACCCGCAATGAAGCGGGCAGCTGAAAACATGGCGACATTCTGCGAAGAAGCCTGCAGGATAGATCCGCAGATAGCGAAAGCACCACAAATATAGATCGCATTTCGACGTCCGACGACTTCGGTAACCCATCCATAGAAGAAGCCAGAGACCATTGCCCCCGCCCACCCGATAGCAGACTGCAGAGCAAGTGTCGCGGTCGTAAGCTCGAAATACTCGGTGTAGGAAGGTAAGATGTTGAGACCGTTGCTGTCGACTGGTTAGATCAACGTCAAACAGAAGACTTGCTTAACAAACATCATGGATGCATCAAAACCTAAAGACTTCCCGTTTGTTAGTAAATACAACTTCAACAACAATGTTGAATGCTTTGCTCACCGCAGATTGAATCCCCGAAACCCACATCAACAGAGCAATAGTGGCCCATGTGGACTTGGGTTTGAATCGTTCCAAGGCTTGATCGAACATGATAGGTAGAATTAATTATCTGGAGATTTTCTTTCGTTCCTTGTTGACAAGGAGAGATGTTTGCCTGACACTGGGGTTGACCTTCTACTTTTTATTAGAAATGAACCCCCTTCCTTATCAAGGGATACTTTGAATTGCCGTGCATCCTACTTTCGTGGCCGAGGAAGCCAATCTCCGGTCGTTACAGACACACTTTTCCATAGATACGGATGGACGTCATCGACGTTATCAGCACCCTTGGGCAATATTACTGCCGATGCGAACGCCCGAATCCCCGCTATAACAGAAGCTAGCTCTGACTGAGATATGGGGATTCGTTTGTTAGTTACACTAAGCTAGGAAAAGAAGCTGTAGCCGGTCCACTAGTTCCCAGGCCTTCTAGACCGAACTATCGGGTGAGCTAACCTGGGTTATGATTGGTTGTTGACACTAACCATAGATTCGTCTAGACTGCAGTGTCAGAGACCCTAGCGGTTAACTTTTTGCGGTAAGGATCAACCAACACTGGGGCTACCGTAATCTTGTACGCATTGCCAATATGACAGCGTCCCATTGGTTAACTGTCTGACATAGATACTGTATGTAGATCTGATTTTATGCATCTCGCCACGTTCCCCGCGTTTGGCGGTTATCCGAACCTGGTATAGTCAAATCCTCGAGCGCGTGACCAAATCAAGGGCGCGAATAGCGGGCAGATTTGGGGCCTGAAGCGGCGCGTAACTTGATTTGTAAAAGCGCCCTCACTCAAGATTGTAATGATTAGCGATCAGCCAAGAGTATGACTCTGACGGGTCCTTGTTCAGCATGCAATGGCACGCAAAGCAACATGCCCATTGTTCAAACGCCGTGACTTTGTGATATAAAGGACTCAGATTCTCTTAGCCGTTAGGATGGATCCAGTATAAGTAGGACAGATCAGCATCTTGCGCATATCAATTGCTAAAGACCAAGGACATCAAAGTACCACTCATCCAAGATGAAGAACCTCGACGAAGCTTCCGGCTGGCCTGAGTTCACTCACGACGAGGGCGAGTTAAATCCGGAAAACATTAAGATCAAGAATGACATTGTTTCCAAGTACGGCAAAGAAGCGCTGTGGAAGAGTTGGGTCACAACTTGTAAAGCCCTCAACAAACTCAGCGCAAACATTGCCGACAAGCAGACGCAAACAATTCCCGAACTTGACTATGACGAAGCCTTGAACATGAGCGAAGAGAGAAAGGAACAACTCAGATCTGTCGGCTGTTTTGTCATCCGAGGTGCCGTTTCCAAAGAGACAGCAGATGGTTGGTTCCAGGACCTCCAATCTTATGTTGACAAGAACAAAGATACCATTACAGGTTCGTCAAGTCCAAACACTGTCACTCAAACTACGACGCAGCTGACAATTTTTAAAAGGGTGGCCCGAGGAAACCCCGTATATATTGAAGCTTTACTGGTCCAAAACACAACTCAATGCTCGAACCCATCCCAGGCAAATGGCTTTGCATCGCACTCTCAACATGCTCTGGAGGGACGATGAGGACCCAGACAAATCATTTGCCGCCCCTCTTGCTTACGCTGATGCCGCGAGAATTCGACCGCCTGGAATTCCTTTCAACGGTTTAGGGCCGCATATTGACGCCGGCAGCCTGTGCCGGTGGGACGAACCGCAATACCGTAAGGTGTATGAAAAGATCTGGGCGGGTCAGGTAGACGAGTTTGACCCTTTCGATTTGACAGTGAGGAAATATGCCGACCCGGCCTTCCACCCTGGTCAGGCTCAGTCTCGTGTTTTTCGAGCATTTCAGGGCTGGACTGCGCTGACTCGTGCCGGAGCTGGCGAGGGTAGCCTTTTGTTGTACCCCGAGTTAAAGTACACCATTGCATATGTTCTGTTGAGGCCATTTTTCCAGCCGCCAATCACCAAGCAAGACATCCTAGACGGCGAGAAGTGGACCTTCAACCTTGAGGATGCGTGGTTTCCTGGAGTCTGGCGTAACACACCACAAGAGCTTAGCCCTGGACCATTCCCTCATCTGCATCTTGAGAAGTGCATGGTCAACATTCCCACCATGAATCCTGGCGATACTGTTTGGTGGCACTGCGATGTGAGTCGTTATCAACCAGTTGTTCAGATCCCACATGTTAACGGAACGAAACTAACGCACACCTTGCAGATGTGCCACGCTGTCGAAGTCGAGCATTCCGGCACGAGTCCTTCCAGCGTCGTTTATGTAGCTGCTACTCCCACCACCCAAACCAACACCAACTATATGCGTGAACAATGGAAGGACTTCATGGATGGTGTTTCGCCAGCTGACCATCGGGGTGGGTGTTACGAAAAGAGCTTGGACGGTTTTGCTGGTCAGACAGCACTTCTTAACGGTGTTGAAGGCCTCCGTGCGGCTGGCTACGCCGCGTAAGTGTGGTGGAATCTCAAAAGCAAGATTGAGGGGAAAAGGACGTAGGTGCATGGTCCTGTTACCGGATACTTCTGAGCTTGTATGAGCGCCACAAAACACCATATCAACAATACGGGCTACTCTCTCTTTAGCATAGGCATTTGTGAATACAATTACATTCAATATTTAAAAAAGAATCCCTGCGAGCATGTTGCTATCGAACAATATGTTTAGGCCTTTATCCGTCCCATCAAGTCCTGGCTGCCACGCATGTTGCATTAATGCAAGTGATTCCCTGAGACAGCTTATACCCTTTTCATAAAGAAGGTGTTGCAGTAGCCGTTCGCATGTCTTGCGGTCCTGTAAGTCAATGGCTGAGAGACCCAGGACCATGATAGGCCATATCATCGTTGAGGCATATTCCAGCTCGCCACTGTCCATCAAATGACGAAGTTCAGTGATTCCATCCCGTGTGTAAGAGCGCATCATAGAGTCGTCAGCTTCCATGAGGGGCGATATGATCTTTGTAGCCAGTAGCAGGCATCCGAATCGATAGATATGAGCCATTGAAACCAGACTCGATGGTATTGGAGGATTCTGCTGACCCATGGCACTGACAGAAGGTATTTCCCATATCTCCAATTCATATAGTATAGTGATAGCTTCTCCCATGTGCCATCCAGAGAGTGGCACGTGTGATCGCAAATATGATAATCTAAAAATGTAGTCAAAAAGATCATGCGAGACTCCCATGTCCGCAAAGTCATGTTGTTGAATCTGGGGTGGGACTGCGCCGCAAGGGCTCCGAATCGCTTTGATGAAACGCTGCATGTCCCAGTATTGATCTTCATGAGTGAAGATAGCGGGGCGAAATGTGGATAAAATCGAAAGCTGAAAAGCATGTTCTTCTAGTAATATTTTTCGTCTCAGACTGAGTGGTAATCCTTTCTCGATATGAGAGAGGAAAAGACGGCGGCCGGCTTGAAGGTGGGCACTATTCCTTGGTTCTTCATCGAACCGCAGAGTCTGCGATTAACAGTCAGCCACATTACTCAATTACAATTCTTGCCCGGAGGCTGAAGGGGTACGAATGGAAGACGTGTACCTCAAAGATGTGGAGAGCGTTGATGATTGCCAAAACGCACTCCTGGGCTTCCTCTGTATCTGCAAAGGCCAACCCTCCTGATAAGTATGTAATCGAGGCTAGGTAGTGAGATAGGCCTAGGTGATACCATTGATCACTCTTGTTAAGAAGCATAGCAGCTCCACAAGCGGCATATGCATGTAAAAGTGCCGGCCACTGCGCGCTTGCTGTACAGAAACCCATCAAGGGTGTTCCCAACGTCGCGAATGGCCCTGTGTGTGATACTTCGAAGCAACGAGCGAGGAAATGAGCGTCTGGTTTCATAGCAACAAAAGAGGGTATTTGAGATACATTTCTCATTCGCCAGCCTTGAATATCTTCGCCTGACTTCGCTGGCCATATGCACGGCCCAGCCGGCCATTTTCTGCAACGTTTACAGACAGGTTTCTCTTCATCGCATTTCTTTCTCTTTACGCGACCTAATGGAAAGAATGGGTTATCACTCAGATTCCGAATTATTTGGGTTCATGGGGATGACGTACAAGCCGAGCAACCGGTGACAGTTCGTTTGTGGACTTTGGAGACGGCTACCTGGTCCATTGTGCCTTGTCGTGATAGCCTAAAATTGGTAAACATGATTACAAAGCGATGTCAGAAGATATCGCAAGCTAGAAAGTTGAAGGAATAAGGGAAATATCAGTAAATGTCAAGTCGAGGCCTGCCATCAACTCACCAGTGGCAGAAATGATGAGCAAAGAACTTTTATCCAAAAGATGCAACCTTTTGACTCGATTCGCGATAGCTTTAATTTTCCCCGCATTCTTATCAGCATTTAATCGGAGTTCCTTTTCGGATAAGCTAAGCGACTAGACCTGTGTCGGTTAAATCTCGCGTCATCCTGGCTTAGACTCAGCAGGAAAATCTTATCTAAAAAGAAGATGTGCACAGGCCAGTTCGTTATTGTCATAGGGTAGCTAAGTAATGAAGCTTGGTAGGCCTTGAAAGTAGCTTTGTGTTAGACGCTTGCAGGACTTTCGTATTCCGTAGTTCTTCAAGGCGAGTACTTGTTTATTTAGAAACTAGAACGGGGAATATTGGATCAGCATCAAACCTCAAAAACAGTGGCGAGGAAGACTAGTGAGATGCAACTAACATTGCTGGTCGCGAAGAGTAAGCTTCATAAGAGTAGAGGGTTCGATTCTTTAACTCTTCCCTGTTCTAAAGGCAAAAGGAGTAGCTTCGTGTCTACCACTGGCATGAAAGGATGACCGTGAGAAAGGTAGCATCTTAAGGCCAACGTGATAGGTGGCATGGGCATGATTCATTCTGTCAAATGAATGGTGAACTACGACGTTGATGAGGTTTCAGCTATCTGCAAATAAAACCCGCTGCACCATGACAATCAAATTTCTCTCCCAGCCCTGTCTATCTCTAGTTTGACTAAGGTCACAGGCAATAATCTCTGTGAAAAAGCCGCTATGTATATAAACATTGCGTATCGTGTTATCAATGAGAAGAATAGATAAGCTAGTGCATTCGCGGCTAAAAGCACAGGAGTCAGATTCGCCCAATAGGGCTTCCCCGCGGCCAAGAGGTGATTATAAATCGTCTGTGGAGATGACGTCGATAGTCAGCACTACTGCTGTGATATTCTCTATATAGACGGCTCTTCCGTAAAGTGATGTCCAATTTTCATATCATCACATTTATGAGATCTTCTTCGCACTTGGGTGAGGGAGGTAACGAAATCTTTGGCAGCATTCGTGTGTGTGGAAGAGAAAAAGGTGGCCTTAAAGCTGGGTTGGTTGTCGAACTTCTACCACCTGCGCCGAATACTCATCCAAACAATGGCCTCACCAACGTCAAGTTCTATCCAGCCTTTCAAGCTCTCCATCGCCCAGTCCACTCTCGACGACTTGCAAACGCGTCTTCGTTTAACTCGCTGGCCAGACAAGGAGACAGTCACCGATTGGTCTCAAGGTGTCCCACTCGCGGCAATTCAAGAGCTTTGCAAGTACTGGCAGACAGAATACGATTGGCGACGATGCGAAGCGCTGCTCAATTCGTATCCTCAGTTTACGACAACCATTGATGGCGTGGAATTTTACTTCCTACATATTCGGTCAAAGCACGAGAATGCTCTACCCCTTGTGCTTACACATGGTTGGCCTGGCTCAATCCTGGAATTCAGACACGTAATTGATCAGCTCGTTGACCCCGAATCTCACGGCGGCTCTCCCGAAGATGCGTTTCACCTCGTCATCCCAGCACTCCCGGGGTACGCATTTTCTGGGAAGCCGACAGAGAAGGGGTGGGACTACCATCGCACCGCGCGTGCATGGGCAGTGTTAATGCAACGTTTGGGCTATGCAGACGGCGAATGGGCCGCTCAAGGCGGCGATTGGGGAGCTCACGTGTCCGCATGTCTGGGTCACCAAGAACCGAAAGGATTGAAGAGCGTTCATTTCAATTCCATCTTCTTTGAACCCAAGGTAAGTTCTACTCTCGCCATTATCTGCAAGATACATGCTAATCTCCTTCGCAGAAAGAAGTCCAAGTTCCAATCCATGATAAAAAGGCTGAGGAACGAGCCATGTACCTAGACGGCCGTCGGGATGCTGGGCACGGTGGGTACTCCCTACAGCAGTCAACGAGACCACAGACCATCGGCTACGGGCTTGCAGATTCACCGGTCGCACAGGCAGCCTGGATTTACGAAAAGTACAAAGACTGGTCTCATCACGATGGCGATGTGGAGGCGGTGTTTAGCAAAGACGAGATGCTCGACACCATCATGTTGTACTGGCTCTCGAATTCCGGCACATCATCTGCTCGTTATTATTGGGAGTGCAAGCCCGACTCAACCGCGATACCGATTAAGATACCGGTCGGCGTAAGTTGGTTCGGCGGTGATAATAGTTATGGACCAAAGGAATGGTGCGAGCGGTACTACAAGAATATCGTGTATTGGAACGAGACGGATAGAGGTGGCCACTTTGCGGCGTGGGAGCAACCAGATGTCTTCGTTGCCGAGGTACGCGAGTGGCGAAGTACAATCAGGTAAGAAGGCATGACATGCGTTAGCATGCGCTGGTTCTTTGTTGAATAATTCAGTCTTGTCATCGCGCCGTTGTGCGATGAACCTCTGGTCACGGTGGAGTTGATTACTGAGGAGTTAAAGTGAGCACTACAGTCCGTAACACTGGTCGGAGAACGCCTTTGACATTCCTCAGTACTGTGGCAAGGCCTTCAAGCCCCGCTCTTCAAATCTGAGCTTGAAGAGCCGCTGCTGTGGGTCGCCAGGAGGACAAATGTCCCTTATCGCGAGTCATGGATGATAGAGCTAAGCAATAGAACTATGAATGCGTTCATTGCCGTCTTCATTTCACAAGCGACTCATCTGGTGCACTTGTTCATTAGTCAAGACCTTTTCAAGGAAAGCTAGCTTACTAGCGAGGCGCTACGGTTAATGATCTTTCGTGATGCTGATCATGGGTTGCCGTCCAAATTGGACCAGCTCGAGACAGTCTCCATCCAGCGGTTTACGGAGCTCAGTACAAATCCTTCGGGTCCTTTCATACGGCAATAAATCGAGGTACATGATATCAGGGCGTACTCTCCAGGGGCGAACCCGTCAAGGGCCCACATGAAGGTCGAGGATTATCGACGCTTAAGCAAGTGTCTCCATTAGCACTGCTTACAACACATCAAAGTCCCGCCGAATACTAAGATCATGAATGATTATCGTTACAACTTCGGTATCATCCAGCGTCAACTACGACAAGCGAAGTAGTAACAGCATACCCTGTGTGATTTAAGAGCAATCTAAGTTGAATTTTCCTATAGCCCTATGACTTAATCCCTGATCATGGGTGGAGAAGCCCATTGATTGGCTGATTGTCGTAAGGCGGAATGGCTCTGCATGTTAGATCTAGATACGACGCTGACGCTATCGCACAATATACCACTTAATGGGCAAGGCGTGCGCCCACTATTTTAGTGTTGCCATCCACAGTCACGGAAGTCGCAGCGCATGTCCTTTTTGACTCTCGATTTGGATCTTTGGAGATACTAAGTCTTCAAATGCATTCAGCTCTACCCGAAAGACTCTCACCGTCTCACCCCGTCACGTTAGATACGTATAGAATTTGCGACTGTTTATACAATAATCCCTGGTTTCTGTCTGAATAGTGGATATTATCGATATTTCGTGCTGTTATTGATCAAAGCTCAATTACTGAAGTCCCTGTTGATATACACCATTGGGACTTCGTCTGGATAATCTACAAGCCTCTAGGAGCAGTCAGTCCAGATTCGCCATTTCTCCGGCGCAAGGACCCAGGGGCACGGGGTCGAAGGTTCATGGTAGCTTGAAGGATCTTCAGCACTTAGCTCTTGAGCGCTGTAAACTATGAGAAACCCGAATCCTTTAGTGACAAAAACCTATAAATATGTCTCGCTTCTCCAACATCGTTACCAACTATTCATTCCATCCCAGTGACTTATTATTCTTATTCTCGATTCTTTGTTGAAGTGAATCACCATGAGTACTCCCTTGCTACCACTTCGCTCCCAGTGGCAGATCCCCCAGCCACTCGAATCGAAGGCACTTCACCAAACAGTACCATCTGTATCCAAGCCGGAAGCGTTGCAGTCTTTCATACAACCATTGATCACTTCTTTTGCTGATGAAATTGGCTATGCGCCACCATCAACCACGAGCAATGACGCCCTTTGGAAAGCGATGTGTCTATACGCAGATCAAACAGGTGTACCCTACGAGGAAGGCACTCATTCATGGATGTGCTTCAAAGTAGGGTATATGTATCCGGTCGTGCGTATGATCTATATGGTGCGATAAATTCAAGGCTAACCGAAGAACGCAGGTATGCTACCCTCACCACCCGTTTGAGGTCCAGGTATATGTTGGCATCTATTCCTGGCTTGGCCTTCTTCTCGATGATGAAGCTGTCACGTATCTGGATGAGTTCCAGATGTTTCATGAGCGATTTGCCGCGGGCGAAAAGCAGCCAATACCCTTGCTTCAAGGGTGGGCGGACCTAATGAAGTTGTCTTTCAAGTACTGGGATCCTCTAGTTGCAAACTTCATTGTTTCCTCGTCTCTCAACTTCTTGAACGCCAACGTGCTTGAGGCCCGAAAGGAGTTTAGTCGCATTGAACGTACCAAAGCTGGTCATAGCTGGGCATGGTTCCTCCGTGAGAAAGACGGAGTGGGAGAAGCCTACGCCTGGTTCACGTTTCCAAAATCCCTTTGTCCTGACATCTCGTGCTTTTTAGAGGTGATACCAAATCTCTCTGCATGGATTGGTCTTACCAATGACATACTATCGTTAGTCCACGTTCCTTCATCATTCATATTTTAACCATAACTAACTTCATACAGGTTTTACAAAGAGGAGAAAGCCGGGGAAAAGCATAATTACATTCATAACAGAGGATGGTATGAAGACAAAGAGGCGCAGACTGTTTTTGCCGAGATCGCCGAAGAGGTGAAAACGAAAACCAAACAAAGTAAGTCACAATGCAGCTTTCCCATCACTCTTTCCTTGCTTCCAACATCAGCGAGTGATGATATTTAAGTCATGGTCACTGAGCGTTATTAAGAGTGTTGGGAAGTGGCTATTACCAATGTTGCTGACGTATTATTATCTAGTGCGTCTGGTGTTGAAAGGTCGAGATCCATACTTCCGACTGTTGGATTGTCATTTGCTTGGGTATCTGGCGTTCCACAAGTTGAATAGCCGCTATAGGCTGTGGGAAGTTGGTTTGGGAGAGGAAGCTACCGACAGAACTATCCTCGAAGCTCCGCGAGAGACAGTTTAGGGAATATTGAGATCAGGTCCACTCTAGCAAATAAACTAGCGTACAAGTATGTCAAGCATCCAAATAAATACAGGTATATTCATCCTCTGTTGACTCCACTTTTAAAAACAACGACCTGATTGAGCGTATTGGAAATCGAACGGTCGACCTTTACAGACGAACCCGACGGAAATAGCTTAGACGGGTCTTGTTGATCCTAGTTTCAGTTGATAGGCTCACGGAGGAAGATTCTTCCGCTCCGTCCCCTTCTGCTCTTGGCCTAGGTGCTGTTACTTCAGGGTAACTTGACTTGATTTGTGTAATCGATACATTAACATATGTCTTCTTTTCGCAGGGTGTGCACCCTTACCTCGAACTATGAGCTTCTTATACTAGACCTATGTAGGCTTGTTTAATAAACTTATCATCATTTGTGAGCTGGTTTACCTGCTAGCTCTTTTCCTATCTGGAATAATGCCTATGCAGTGATCAATCCCCGCTATCACACACGTTTTTATCCAATATGTCCATTCTTCAAGTGAAGCCTTCCGACACCACCAACTTGCGTGGTGCCCCTGTCCGAGGCATGTTGAATTGGGAAACAGACTTTTTCTTGGATACACATATTAACGCATAGTCTAGAGCAGAATACTGGAGTAAAAACGAATATGCAAACAGCTCAGAATATCTCAACTCATCTCAGAACATTTCTCGTTTTAGCCTCAAGAGAGCGCTTTTTTTCTCTACCGATCTCCTGAAATTGGGCACCTCTGTAGTATGATTAAACAGTGAAGTCATTGTTATGCAGCTTGCATATCGTGTCTACTCATCATCTCATGGGATTCGGAATGCCCTGTGGGTCGTTCAGCCATCTCGTCGATGGCTTATCCATTTTTGAGCTCCCCGAAAGTTGACTAGCTATAACCGCATTAAATCCAAAGGAACCAATTACATCCAACCAATTCAGCCATGAGAAGGGCAATTACTCCACAACGCGTTCCGAATCCTATCCTTATATAAGATTTGCGGTGCTATAACCTATAGCACAGAAAATTGGTTAGATCAGCAGGTAACATGTGGCAGATACCGTTGTTCCAAACTCAAGAGATGATCATGATTTGATCTGAACTTTCTTTTTTTTCTGTATCTGCTATGATCACTTATGAATTTCGTTCAGAAACTCCCCTTTAAACGTCTTTAATCAATAACTGATACCCTGTACACAAAGCAAATTGCCGTGGAAGCTTTCTCAACTAAGATAGGGATATGTGGTTATTTGATGAGTTAACAACCGTCTGAGATCTGTCAGCCTGACTTTTTGATCGATGATGGGAAACCAACGGCTCATTGCCCTAAAGCCGTTGACCCTTCGCGTCATCGCGATCCCTGAATGTCGAAGGAACGCGTATCCCTGCCACATTAGAGCTTGGTAGTGAAGCGAACCAATGGCCAACGAGAGTATCCGAACTTTGATTACAGTCATTTAACCCACGTTTTAGGATCTCCTTCGGTGCTTGGGATCGAATTCCGTCGGAGTAGAAGAATGCATCAAAACCATTGACCGTTGAATCAGTCGTTGATCTCTTTTTTCTTTTTGCATTCTCGATCTATCTCGATATCTATCACATCATTAAACATGGCCAATTGGCTTCCACAAACCCACGGAGGCTACGTGCCTTACTTTCTCCTCTACGTCCGTTCCATTTCCACGCCATTCATCGTCACACGCATGTCTAACAATATGTAGGAAGGCACAGCTGCAGTTATCCACTCAATCTTCTGTTACACATCCGCGCCTAAGACTTCTTTGACCATGTTCCGAGGCACAACAGCGCCACCACCACATGGTCTTACTGCCCGAGTCTACGCAGTAAAAAACATATACTCTGCTGCCGTTCGGCTTTACGCAGCATATCACATTACAGATGGAAATTTGTACGACCTTGCGAATCTGACGGTCGCTGGGGCTTTTATGTTGTACTTTACCGAGGTGTTCGTTTATAAGACAACCAGGGTAGTGGACGCTCTGTTTCCTTTCGTCTTTGGCGGGCTAGGTTCGTTGTGGATGTTCCTGCAGAGAGATTTTTACGTGTCTTAATTTGGCCAACATCTCTTGCATAAGTACCTGTATGAGTGGTACTGGTAAACATAGATCCTGTACCAACATGAAACTTCATCAAACTGTACTGTCAAAATCGCTCAAGGTAATCTTGTCCGTTTTGGACGGGAAATAGCTGGGATCAACCCTAGGGTAGCTGGAACAAACCTGATCAAGAAATTAGAGACCCATCTCTTTATACTTGCCTTTTCAACTGTTACTAGGTGTATCTTATCTCCATCTTTACTGCTTTTGTTCTTGATCTCAAATAGAAAGTTCAATCAGGCGAGTCCCGGGCCAAGCGGCTGCAATACGCCTCGTAGCGAGGTCTGCTTTGACCATTGCCTATATCCAAGCGGCTCACTTTGACTTCATCAAGTGGCGAAGTACAGCCAATTAAACCATTGATCTTGTTCCAATGCGTATGATAGCTCACCTCTTGCTACCAAAAACATCCACTTCGCTAGCCTCTTGTTCCAGCGGGAACTAGTTTGATAGACAGAGCTGAATACGCGATAAGCTGAACTGGGATAGTGTTAGGAAAAAGAGGGCCCAGTGCCGTTCAACCGATGCCAAGCATTCCTACGCACCCACCCAAAGCAGAATTGCGTTGTGACGGTATTGACACAATGGTAGCGACTGCTCGGGGGCAATATTAATTGTCGTTGGTAAATCTTCTTCGAATGCGTTGTTGTAGCTCGTCAAGATCTTGTGATAGACGTCAGATTACATATCAATACGAATCGCCATGACGAAAGAGCGCCTTGGGATGTTCGCGACCGATTTATCTTGATCCCCATTCCATCTGAGCTGCCATTTTGGTTTGAGTAGTCTTAATGCAAGAGCTGAAAAGCCTGGAGCATATTCGAGTACCAAGTTGACCGAATGCGAGTGAGCACGTCAGATTGTTGGTGATTTAAGAGTATATTGGCGTATAGAGACAAGCCACAAGTGGTCCAGGCTCAAGCTCCCCAATGAGTAATTCTTGCTATACGGTGGCTCGAACACTACCAAATAACACAATGGACGCCAAGCCTTGGCCTTAAACAGTCATAAAAGTTGACAATAGGAAGAAACAGGTTGGTGGTTCCAAATCTGGAACCAGCGCCATGCGTTAGAGCCGAAGCCTAACCATAACCAGACTGACAGTTAAAGTCAAGCCGAGTAGCCGGGTGTTCCGCCATGATCCAGAACTAAAAAGAACATTTAGCCAAGGAATTGCGCGTGGCACCGCAAGGGGCAAGTCCCTGAATCGTCAAGAATGGAAGCGATCGGCCTCGGCAATGTCAGGAATGTGAAGCCCCTGCATGGATCCTGCATGGACCCTGCGTTACCGAACGGGGCGTTGCGGGTAGGTCCGCTCCCCCCAAAATCTATGGGGTCTTGGCTTTGGTATACAAATCACGGCACGCAGTGTAAGCCCCAATCAGCTATCGATTTGGGTCGGCCGCGGTGGTGATAGCGTGATGTCTAATTTGTATCAAGAGGCTGTACCGTAGGAGCTTCGACCAAGGGACGTCTTGATTTACGCTACTGATGATGGTATTGATAGAAATTAACTACATGGGAATTAGCTATCGCGATTAGATCGGTGAATAAAGACCTATGGATTTTGATCGCTTCTCCTCTTGTCTTCTCTCACAGGTCGTTACTCGATTTGTATCTTCTATCCTCGGTAAAGCCTAGACCGAAGCTTAATACCGGTTCCAGGAATTTTCGACCTTGACTAGTGGAGGCGCTGAAGAATTAAGTTTATTTCAATAACGCACTTTGGCAAACTTAAACACTGATGCAAAGGGGAAGAGGCAAATGTTGGTGTACCGGCAAAGCTGGATCTATTCAATATAAAAGTTCGAATGGATCAGACCTCAAATTAATTCTCATCACTCTCAAACCATCTCAGTCTACAAACACAATAGACATTTCGTTCTTGTGTCTTTTTTGCAATGCATATCTTCAAGGCTGTTGTCTGGAGCATTTCCATTGCCGCCGTTAACGCGGCGGCTTTGCCTGCAGATGGATCCAATGAAGGTGGTATCACCTGCGATATCTCCGGCGGCAAGGAAGCCTGCCAGGCTTTGGTAAGAACAACATCCTTCGTCCTATTTTACTCTGTCTAGTGCTAATATCTTCTACTAGTGTGCCGACAAGGGCGCTTCTTTTGTTTCCTGCGCACCGTGAGTATCCCATCCCTTTTCAGCGCCCACAGGCTGTTACTAACATCTTTCAGTGATTGCAAATGCTCTTCTACCAATTTCCTGAAGCGCTTGCTCAAAAGAGCAACAACGACTACGTCAAAGGCGGCCTCGACTGGAAAGGCAGCATCAACAACTTCTAAGGCTGGTTCCACTAGCAAGCCTGCTTCTACTACATCGAAGTCCACATCGAAGTCCAGCTCTACTGCAAAGGCTGGTACTACCACCTCTAAGGCTGCTTCTACCACGTCCAAGGCTGGATCAACTAGCAAGGCTGGTACCACCACCTCCAAGGCTGGCTCTACATCTAAGGCTGGATCCACTAGCAAGGGTGGCTCTACCACATCCAAGGCCGGTTCTACCACGTCTAAGGCTGGATCAACTAGCAAGGGTGGCTCTACCACATCCAAGGCCGGCTCTACTACGTCTAAGGCTGGTTCAACTAGCAAGGCTGGTACCACCACCTCCAAGGCTGGTTCTACTGGCAAAGCTGGTTCAACTACATCCAAGGCCGGATCTACCACATCCAAGGCTGGTACTACCACCTCTAAGGCTGGTTCTACTACGTCTAAGGCTGGATCCACTACATCAAAGGCTGGTTCTACCACCTCGAAGGGGTCTTCCACTACCTCGAAGTCTGGCTCTACTAGCGCAAAGGGATCTTCCACATCATCCGGTTCTACCCACAAGAGTTCCACTACGTCTTCTTCAACTCACAAGGGCTCAACCACTACCAGCACAACATCGAGCCACAAGGGGTCAACTTCCACAAGCACAACTTCCTCCAGCAAGGGCTCGACCACTACCACATCTACCTCGACTCAGAAGCCTTCAACTACTACTAGCTCAACATCGAGTCAAAAGGCTTCAACTACTACCAGCTCAACATCGACCCAGAAGCCATCGACTACAACAAGCACAACTTCGTCATCGAAGGCCTCAACCACCACAAGTGCAGCTCAGCCTCAGAAGGACTCGACCACGACCAGCTCCACCTCTGCCCAGAAGACTTCTAGCTCAACATCTGCTTCGAATACCTCCTCGACTTCCGTCTCGACTTCAAAGCCAAACCAGTCCACGAGCGACTCGTCCAGTGCTTCGAGCGTGACGTCGAGCAAGGCCACAGTTGTAGAGCCGGCAAATGAGCCCTCGGTCGTGTCATCAAGTGGAACTTCAAGCTCGCTTGCCAGTGAGCCCTCCGTAAGCACGCCGGCTGAAAAGGATCCCGAGGACTCCACTAGCTCCAGCACAAGTACATCTGCTGGCAAGCCTTCTAGTGATTCTACTGATGATAAAACTTCAGGTGTCTCTTCTACCGAGGCTACTGGCGAGGTTGAGCCAACTGGTGATGTTGAGCCAACTGGTGACGTTGAGCCAACTGGTGACGTTGAGCCAACTGACGACGTTGAACCAACTGATGACAGTGAGCCAACTGGTAAGCCTACAGGTGGCTCGACGACCAGTGACTCAGATGATGAGCCTACCAAGGTCTCTTCTACCCAGACTACAGGTGACAGTGAGCCCACTGGTGATGGTTCTGACGACTCCACCAGCACAAGCACTTCTGCAGATGAGCCTTCTGATGAACCTACTGGCAAGCCTACAGATAAGTCGACAACCAGTGAGTCAGTTGATGAGCCTACCGAGGTCTCTTCTACTGAGCCTACAGGAGATGTTGAGCCTACCGATGAGCCAACTTCGGGGCCGACTGACGGATCGCCGGCCGACGTGTCTTCCAAGACTTCTGCCAGTGATGATGGTGAGCCAAGCAGTGAAGCGACTACGTCTTCAAAGACCGTAGTCGATGAGGAGCCTGTTAGCAAGACTACCACAACCTCCAAGGACGAGTCCACCGGCGAGTCCACCACAACCTCAGAGGTTGTAGACATTGAGCCATCTGATGAGCCTACTACCACTTCTGATGAGGAAGAGGAGGAGCCCACTACCACTGCCACCACGACCTCTGATGAGGAAGAGGAAGAGCCTACCGCTACTCCTACTACTACTTCTGATGAGGAAGAAGAGGAGCCTACTAGCATTTCTGACGTTGTGGATGAGGAACCCTCTGATGAGCCTACTACCACTTCTGATGAGGAAGAGGAAGAGCCTACCGCTACTCCTACTACTACTTCTGATGTGGAAGAGGAAGAGCCCACTACAACCTCCAAGGTTGCAGACAGCAAGTCTACTACGACTCCTGATGAGCCGGTTGATGAGCCTACCACAACCTCCAAGGCTGCGGATAGCAAGTCTACTACGACTTCTGATGAGCCCGTTGATGAGCCCACTACAACCTCTGATGACGAGCCAGTCGACGAGCCTACTACAACCTCCAAGGTTGCAGACAGCAAGTCTACTACGACTTCTGATGAGCCCGTTGATGAGCCCACTACAACCTCTGATGACGAGCCAGTCGACGAGCCTACTTCAACCTCCAAGGTTGCAGACAGCAAGTCCACTACAACCTCTGATGATGAGCCAGTCGACGAGCCTACTACAACCTCCAAGGTTGCAGACAGCAAGTCTACTACGACTTCTGATGAGCCCGTTGATGAGCCCACTACAACCTCCAAGGGTGGTGTGGATGTGGAGCCTGTCAGTGTGGCCACTACAACATCTGATGTGGATGAGGAGCCTAGCGAACAGCCTACCACCACATCTCCAGATGTAAATGTGAAGCCTGTCAGTGTGACCACTACTACTTCTCAGGATGCTGATGAGGAGACCACTACCACAACTGATGTGGATGATGAGCCAGTTACCGAGCCTACTTCAACCACCAAGGTTATCGACGTGGAACCTGTCTCTGAGCCCACTACCACATCCAAGGTTGTCGATGAAGAACCCGTCTTTGAACCTACGACTACCTCTAAGGTCGTTGATGAGGAGCCTGAGCCCACTACTACCTCTAAGGTCATCGATGAGGAGCCCACCACCACCTCTAAGGTTGTTGATGAAGAGCCTGAGCCCACTACGACCTCTAAGGTCATCGATGAGGAGCCCACCACCACCTCTAAGGCTGTTGATGAAGAGCCTGAGCCTACGACTACCTCTAAGGTTGTTGATGAAGAGCCTGAGCCTACGACTACCTCTAAGGTTGTTGATGAGGAGCCCACCACCACCTCTAAGGTCGTTGATGACGAGCCTGAGCCCACTACCACATCCAAGGTTGTTGATGAAGAGCCTGAGCCTACCACCACATCGAAGGTTGTAGAGCCTGCTAGCGAGCCCACTACTACCTCCAAGGTTATTAATGAGGAACCTGAGCCCACCACATCTACATCCAAGGTTGTCGATGAGGAACCCGAGCCCACCACATCTACATCCAAGGTCGTCGATGACGAACCCAAGCCCACTACGACCTCTAAGGTTGTTGATGAGGAACCTGAGCCCACAACTACCTCAAAGGTCGCTGATGAAGAGCCTGAGCCTACTACCACATCGAAGGTTGTAGAGCCTGCTAGCGAGCCCACTACTACCTCCAAGGTTATTAATGAGGAACCTGAGCCCACCACATCTACATCCAAGGTTATCGATGAGGAGCCCGAGCCTACTACCACATCCAAGGGTGTTGAGCCTGCTAGCGAGCCCACTACCACATCCAAGGTTATTGATGAGGAACCTGAGCCCACTACTACCTCAAAGGTCGCTGATGAAGAACCTACTACTGAGCCTACCACAACCTCCAAGACTCCTGTGGACCCTGCTCCTGAGCCCACGACTCTTTCAACTGTGGTCAAGCCAACCACAACCTCAACGGACGTCGATGAGGAACCTGTTTCCGAGTCGACTACCTCTAAGGGTGTCGAAGAGCCTGGCAGCGAGCCTACCACTACGCCTAAGGCTGATGATGGACCTACCACTACACCTAAAGCTGACGAGGAACCTACGACCACGCCTAAGGCTGATGATGGACCTACGACTACGCCCAAGGCTGATGAGGAACCTACCCCTACCACCACACCTAAGGCTGATGAAGAACCTACTACCACGCCTAAGGCTGATGATGGACCTACTACCACGCCCAAGGCTGATGATGGACCCACTACCACGCCTAAGGCTGATGATGGACCTACCACTACACCTAAGGCCGACGAGGAGCCTACTACCACACCTAAGGCTGATGATGGACCTACTACCACACCTAAGGCTGACGAGGAGCCCACGCCTACAACTACGCCTAAGGCTGATGAGGAACCTACCCCCACTACCACACCTAAGGCTGATGATGGACCTACGACTACGCCTAAGGCTGACGAGGAGCCCACGCCTACCACCACACCTAAGGCTGATGAGGAGCCAACGCCTACCACCACACCTAAGGCTGATGAGGAACCTACCACTACTACTACACCTAAGGCTGATGAGGAACCTATCCCTACTACTACACCTAAGGATGATCAGCCCACGACCCTATCAACTGTTGTCAAGCCCACTACTACTACAGCAGACGCTGGCGATGGTTCTGACGCTGAGACCACTACCACTGCTGAGCCTACTCCCACGCCTGAAGAGTGAGACTCAGATAATGATTCTAGCAACTAGATCACTACTATGGCAACAGCGGTGAAGTCCGCTACCGAGACAGCTACGCGAGAGGATAGAATACTTGGCTAGGCGTTATGGATAGTGTAATGAGAGATTGGACTAAGTTGATTAATGTATTTGCGGTGGAAAAGGAATGAGGGTTGGGCTTTCTTTTACTGTGTTTTTATTAGCAAGTTAGTATGATTTATGCAACCCGGATGGAAACTTTATCGAAATTATTTGGATATTTTCGTCGAAACATAACACGTGATAGCTTGGAAGTTGATTGACCTTAATACTAACCTAGCCATTTCGGTTATCATCGAGGGTCTGTTGTCTCTTTTCTCTACTGTTCTTATAGTTGAATGAGTTAGTAAGTCTCACCAAAACAAGTTATTGGCTAGAACTATCCTCCCAAGGCAAAGTTGAAGGAGACTCACTCCAGACGAGCGCAATTAGGTTAGAATCATGTACGCATAGTGAACCGGTCCCTTTAAGGCTAGCTTAATACACCATAATTAAATTCCTCACTCCAGACACTATGCTTTGGTGAGTATTTGTCTTAATCTTAGTTGAGATTCGGTCTTGATGTCAACTTCAATTCCAATGCTTTTTGGACGAAGGCCTTACCTCTCAATCTTCAAATCCGAAGCTGCGCCTAGACATGGCCGTACCGACGTCTCATCAAGGGACGCCACAGTTTCGAGAAGAAACAATGCTGATATCTGTACCATTCGCATAGTATTCATATAGTGAAATGCTGCAATCCGCGTTCCCGTTCCAGATACCCCACGAAAGGCACAAGGGGTCCATCGAGCAGGCGCGTGCACATAATGGGATGGTATTGTATTGGGGAAACCTCCTGTAATCTCATATGGGATAGGAATTCCAGGTTATCTGGCCGTTGCAGGGTCCCATCTGTGGCATGAAAAAGGCGGACGAGGAGCTTCGCGAGCCTGTAAGCGTAATCATGCTTCCCTGAGGAGCCTTGGCCTCGGGTGTGAAGACCTCTGTGGAAGAGCAGTGAACGTGCACTTTCGGTATACAACAGTTCCGTTTCATTCGATTCTTTGTGGGGTCACATTTCACATTAAGTCAGAAGCAAGATATCAACATACCTATGATAGTCGCTAGTCGCACCCTTAGCTAATAGCCAACTACCATCTAATTTATCAGGCTGGTTGTAGTGTCTGTTTGGTAGGGGCCAAGTTCTTTATGCCCCACTGTATAATCACGATCGGCAACTAAATAGCGTCGGTGTCCGATATATGCCGAAGTGGGACCTCTGATTATTCAAGCAAAGAAACGAACAGACCCGAAACTGGAAAAAAAACTCTCTTACTGGCTAGATAACTTTGTGTCCTTAGTGCCTAGTGCGCCCTACTCTTTTGGAAACTTTCAAGCAAGGGATCCATCGATTAAAGTCGGCGAAGTCTTGGTACCAGAGGATCAGGGGCTAACCTCGTCTTGAATTGGTGTTGGAGTCTGTAGCTACGCGTCAATCTTTTGACATCACAACTTGTGGGCCACGAGGAATAAGTCTGGGCCTTCTGGAACTCCTCGAATGTTACTTATTGTCATATAGCTTGGTGGGTGGTATGAAATGTCAGAAACTGATTGGCCGGCTACGTGGGCGATAGAAGATTCGATAAGATGCTTCATGTCTCGATTACAGGCTCTCTCGAAGGGCCTCAATAGGTGAGCTTCGTGACCATAATAGGGGTGTTATTGGAGTTATGCATCTCTCGCTTGACTCCCGTTGTACTTCATTTCATGCCGCATTGTTGCACTGGCTGGCATATCTAGCAGCTAAATTACTTCCGATAGCGTAACCACCCACGTCATGGACCATGACGAAGACATGTGGCTTCTTTGGCATAGTTTGGGTAGCTGTGGCAGTGGTCTGATCACACCGCCGCATAGGCATTGGCCAAATTCGATCAAAGACATGTCGATCCAAGGTCGATCTTGTGTGTTCCGTATGACCATGTACTACGCCCCTTGCATGGGGCTAATATGCATTGACAGTGACTCGACCATATCGAGGAGATACAGTCGACTAGATGGGATAAGAACGCAACATAAATTCACGAGATTGAATTGGTACATCAAAAATATAATACATCCGAACGAGCAGACTTGTTTAAATCAGTTGTTGAAATCACTATCTTTACTACTGGCGATTCACCCCAGTCCTGTTCCGTGTAGGGTTAGGTACGACCATTACAACAAGGCTGGCTGCTGGCCATTGTCGCATACTAAGATCAGAATCAAAAATGGGTCAGAATGACGAGTACATGAATTTTCTAATTATGACATGCTCTATGTTTAACAGCTAGAGTATTTTCCAGAGAGTAAGAGATTAGAAACTATCCTTGTTTGCACTGAGGAAGTCCTTGAAAGTTGTAGGCTTGAGGCCCACACTGCTCAGCAGGTCAACGCTTTCTTTGAGATCCTGACCGTTGTAATAGCCTGGGTCTTCAATGAAGAGATGGTTCTCAAGCATCTCATCGGCTAGTGGGCCGGGGAGGAAGCTCTTATATGTGTCCGCATTAACAGTCACGAAGCGCGCCTGCTTGCCAACCACTTCCTCAAATTCCGACACGATCTGTGTGGGCGTATAGTAACCAGCCGCAGCGAGAATCTGCTTACCAAGAACCTCGGATTCCTTGCGAAGAGCGGCAACAACGTATTTACCTAAGAATCGCCAAGTGTTAGCGACATCGTTGTGAGGCCATTAATATTTAAATAACCGGAAATTCAAACTTGCCTAAGTCCGCTGAAGCGTCAAAGAGGGGAAACTTGGCCTTGTCTCCAACCGGGTAGACGAGAGAATAAACGCCGTCATCGCCCTTCTTAATCATTTGAAGGGCAGTGAAGTTACTCATAAAGTAGCCAGGAAGGACGAAAGTACTCGGGATACCCTTAGAGCGGATGTATCGCTCCACTTCAGCCTTGTCATCAAAGTGAACAACATGCTTGAGGCGTCCACCGGTGGTCTCGGTGACATGGAGCAAAGAGGAGTAGATGAGGTGCTTCACCCCAACTTCGGACGCAACGTCGGCGACATTCTTGCCGTGGGGCTGCTCCTGGCTTCCCCCTGCGGATGCGAAGTCGGGGGTGGTGACGAGGAAAACAGCATAAGAACCTTTCAGAGCATCGGCAAGAGACGATTTGGAACCCATATCAGCCTGTTATACATGTGAGCTAGGACACCAGTGAGCCGAAGAAGAAGAAAAAGAATCTCCCAGGCTAGTCGGGTGTACTCACAGCCACTACTTCAACACCCTTTTGAGTCAAGGCCTGGGCGGCAGGCTTGGAGGTATCCCGGGTAATTCCTCGAAGTTTGTACTCCTTTGAGAGAACGCTGTCAGCGAGGACGGCCCGGATGACGGAACCACCCTGAGCGCCAGTGGCGCCGAAGACAGTCAAGAGCTTGGACATTGTGCTTGGTGGGCGGTTTAGAAGAGTTGGTGAATGTGAAGGGTTCAGGGGTTATGAGAGTGAGGTGGATGGCAAAGAATGATGGCTTCTGTAAATATTGCGAATGATGCCGACACTCGTGGTTTTTATAGCAACAGCTCACTCTCATCTTCTATCTGCTTTCGGTGTGTCCCGTTTTAAGGTTTGAGGCTCTTTGCCCCACCAAGGTTGACCAAGCGGGCGGTCAATCAATTTCCACTTGCTGCCGCTAGGCCCGCTGGGACATCGTCGGACACCGAAGTAGTTTGTTTTTCATTCATTTGTCAGCTACTTCGGACAGTTTGAAGGCCGAATGTATCATTCCACCGTTCTGCTAACGTACTTGATCCACTCTCTTATCACGTACGTTACGTGTTACTTGAAGAATCTGTCTTGTTCTCTGACTCTATATAATAACGGTTAAGGTTGATAATTAAAACGAAAAACGCAAACCGCTCTTACAATCCACCGCTTCTTTACTACCAACACTATCACTGCAACATAAGATGGCCCAAGTCGTGAAAAATGTGGCCCTTCTGGGAGTATGGAGCCTAACTCTACCACTATCGAACGGATCTAATCAAGTTGCAGGCCACGGGTGCACTAGGATCTCACATCCTCACGGCTTTAAAAGGTGCTGGATTCAAGGTCACTACTGTTCAACGAAAAGATACCACCAAAACTGTCCCTGAAGGTGTGAAGTCAGTTAAGGTGGACCTAACTAATAAGGACGACCTTGTATCGGCTCTCAGAGGACAAGATGTTGTCGTGAGGTATGAATATTCACAGACAGGATCCCACTGACCGATCGTTGCAGCTGACGTGTAACAGCGCGGTGCCCAATCCTGCTTTGGCGACGGAGAAGGTCATGATTGACGCAGCCATTGAGGCGTCAGTGAAGCGCATCATCCCATCGGAATATAGCACGAACCTCGAGTCGCCTTTGTCGCAGAAACTGCCCATTGTCGCGGAAAAGGCCAAGATCCGCGAATACCTGACCAGTGTCATTACGTCCACCGAGTCACCTACAACGTGGACTTCGGTTAACAACGGTCCTTTTTTCGAGATGTGCCTTCGATATGGAGTATTAGGTCCTAATCTTGGCCAGAAGAAGGCCACGTTCCACAATGGAGGTGACAAGGTAATCGGCTCGTCAAAGTTGCCAGACATCGGTACTGCTGTGGCCAAGATCCTTGACCCTGCTCACTTTGCGGAAACTGTCAATCAGCCCGTGTACATTTACTCCGCTGCAGTCAGCGAACGGCTTCTTACTGACTTGGCGGCAAAGGTCACGGGCATTGATTTTGGAACCGTGGAGAACGGCAAAATCGCCGATATCAATGTCGACGAGCTTATTCGGGAAACTGACGAGAAACTAAAGAACGGTGATGCATCTGGAATGTTCAACTACTACTATCAAATGATGTATGGGGAAGGTGACGGTGGTACTGACTTCAAGAAACTATCATGGAATGAGCGTCTGGGATTGAAGACGATGACTGAGAAGGATCTGGAGGAGGCGCTTAGGGAGGTTGCAGCAGAATTTGGAATTGTTTGATGTACTGCTAAACTTTATGAGTATCGCAGGAAAAGTAGAATGTTCACGGGTACGGGAACACCTGACTTTGTTTATCCATACCCCTACCGTCCCACGTACGGGGCAGGCCCTTCCACAGGATCAGTGAAAGTTATAGCTAGATTATCACCAGTTAACTCACTACTGGTGTCTATATCGATGGCCTGGCCTTCTAAATTTTTGAGTATCCTCAGTGAAAGACGTGATATATTATTTGGTTACTTCGTGATATCTTTGATGACCTTAACCGATGGCACAAAGGAAAATAGTGACCGAATTGTGTCAGGGGGCGATAAAACTCCCAGTAATTGGTTACAAAGCTCAAATTATGAAGGCTGCCTATACGCAGTTGAGGGCTAATGTGACTTAGCATACGCGGAGCAGTCGGATCGTAGGGCCCTCTTCAAGGGTCTAAGATGATGTCACACCGTATCTTCTCGATGTACTCAAATGAACAGGTTGGCTAGAGAAGAAAATTAGACCTGACTAATTAGCACATCAGGCATCCTCTCATACTGATAAACTATTACCAAGTAGGCCACGACAATCTGCTGAGAGAAAATCTATTTGTTTCGACCAATAAGCTTATTTAAGTCTGTCAACTAATAGATAAAGTGAAAAACTAGCTACAAGGAATTGTAACCACAAGGTAAGAAAGAGATGGTATGATAGGTGACTGACTACAAGAGATTGTAATCACCACAGGACAGACAAGTGTACTATTCGATACCCGCGAGAAGCTCATCCAAACTTCCAGATTTAACGACGGTTACTTTCTGGCAAAGCTCGGGGGGGCAGTTTTCCTCGTATCCCTAATGTACTCGTTAGTCTTGAGCAAAAAGAATCACTGTTCGCCCTTACATATAGAGTTCCCGGCTTATCAGTGCAATCTTCGTTCAGAGGGACGTGTCTGATGACCGACTCCGCCAGTGAATTAGGGCTCCAGTTGAAGACGGTTGGCGCCAACGGCTCAGTTTCGCGGTACTCAATAAGATTCTCTGGGGAGGAAGTCAGCTATCCTGTTGTTGACACTAGGATCTTTGACCAGTTGTGCAATACCTTCGAACCTAGTAACCAATTCCAACATGGTCGAGTTACGAATTCCCCATCCAACTCCAGTCACGCCCCAGCGCCTTCCCTTCATCCGGTCACCAAGGTTAGAGACAGGCTGATCGGGACCCTGGAACAGGACTAAAGGGGTCACAGATTAGCCTCCATATAGTACCAGATTGATCTCAATACGTCTTACCATAGACATTGAAGCCCGCCTTGACGAGGTTTGCGGTATCGTTACGCAACGCGATGTCGGTTGCGACTGGATCGAAGCCTCGCCCGATCACCAAAGGGTGATACGCCGTGAGTCCCCTGTTGAAATAGTTAAGGACTTATACATTCACCCTTATCCGTTATACTTACGTATAGAAAACGTTCACCTCGCCGCAGCCGACGTCTGACGGAAAGGAAATCTTGGGTTCGGCGCCCCGGCTTGGCCTCGCGGTACTGGCGCCAACGAGGGCAAAGGCGACGAGCTTGCTGATCAATTGCATGATGAATGAACAGAGAATAGGGTTAAAGTGGTAATGTGTAAGAGTGTCAGAAAGGTCAAAGGCCAACTGTATAAGATGGACTGTTGGAGATGATAGAGTGTGTTTGTTATTTTGCATTAAAACTCGAGAGAGGAAGGTATGGCTTCTTATACTCGGTGCCAGGTTATTCAATGGAGTGGTAGCCTCGTCTGTTCCATTACAAAGACGTCTTGATGCTCTCGGTCGGCAGCTACGCCTAACTCAACGCCGATAGACAGGGAAGCCTGATGCATTACTTAGCCACGAGGCAGCCGATTGATTCCTTTAGCATGGATCGGATGTACATGATCGAAATGTAACTGCCGATGTCACTCAGTATTGATAGACCAAGGAGAAATATCCTTTATCATGATCCAAGCTGACCAATTGACTTTGTTTAGGGTGCCTCGGATGTATATAGCCACTTTCGGTCAATTACCTCCGTCTCGGCACCGGTAGATGAAGCGACTGCCGGTCGACAATAGGGTCGGCATCGGAACTTGTAAAGGCGAATGCCGAGCATGAAAACCCGTCCTCCGATCCTTTGTTCTTACCAAGTGCATACAGACATTAGCGCCTGAAACTTAGTATCTCTTTTTAGTGAATGTTGCTACTAACTAGCTCTCCTTAAAAGACCACCGATTTTCTCTTTCCATTTCTGTTTTTTCAACTCAACATCCAAATCACTCACCACTAAAGCCTCGCGACAATTATTAAGCTCCAATATGTCCTCACTCAAGCCTATCACAGTCTATGTTCTTGGTGAGAAAGATTTTTTGGTTCGCATCGAGATCAAAGCTAACAAGTCGCAGGAGGTGGTCCAAACCCTTTCAAGGTCCTCATCGCTCTGGAGGAGCTGAAGGTGCCATATAGCAGAATTGATGTGGAAGATCCCAAGAAAGAGAGTTTTCTCAAGATCAACCCCAACGGTCGAACCCCGGCCATTATCGACCCCAACAACGATGACTTCACTCTATGGGAGTCCGGCGCTATTATCGAATATCTGGTCGATCGATATGACAAAGATGGGAAGTTAACCTTTCCCGACGCGAACCAAAACTGGCTTCTTAAGCAGTATTTGCATTTTCAAATGTCGGGCCAGGGGCCCTATTTTGGACAGGCGGTATGGTTCTATAAACAGCCTGAGGATATTCCTGTGGCGAAGCAGAGGTACATCGAGCAGCTTGTTAGAGTGCTTGGGGTTCTGGATGGCATTCTCAAAGACCGGCAATACCTCGTTGGTGACAAATTGTGAGTACCCGAGTCTCGCTTTGCTTTTCCGCATCGACTGACAGTCTATAGCACGTACGCCGATCTGTCCTTTATTCCATGGAACCGGGTCGCCCTTGGTTCTACCTTTTTCAAAGGTGACCTCGATGGAATTAAGACCAGGTTTCCCAAATTTTTAGCCTGGCATGAGCGCATTAATTCACGGGCTTCAGTTCAGGCCGCCTACGGCGCCTAGTCCAGGGTGCCACATAATGTTGGGTGTCACTTCTGACGCCTGCCTATCTAGCCGGTCGGTTGGAGGAGCTGGCTGGGGGGTGTAGAAAAGCCCATGAGCCTCCTTTACTTTCAGTAGTTAGACGTTTAGTGTGAAAGCCTTAGATAAAACCATCTGGAGATATCAATACGACAAGAGTCAATTTTCAACAAATGAAGAACGAAGCCCAATAAAAAGAGATTCATGCTCGACATCCCCGTGCAATATTTATTTTCCAATATTCGGTGGCTAGAGAGAGGAATGGGATTCATTTCTTGCTATAGAATCCGAGAAGGTGCTCAAATCACAATGCATGGGCAGCTCTATACTATAATACATTGTTACTTCAAGTTTTCTTAGTTGGCGCTTGATCTCTTGACCCTTGCCTATTCTCATCCCAAGTTATTCCCTCAAGTCTTTGTCTAATTCACAACGCCGTTAGGCCAGAGAGGTTACTAGTCCGAAGCCTCCCGCAGCCTCAAGGGAAGCACAAGCCAGCAAAAAATTAGCTTGCGGAATGGTTAATTGAATTGATAATCACCATAACAATCGGGTAACGCCAAGTCTGCGATCCCTGTACTCGGGGAACGCCAAGCTTCCCGACGGCACATACCGTGATAGGTTCGGCACCAACATGTCCGATAGCGAGGCCAGATACTATGAGGATTTGTAAGCGATGACATATGTGAATTTCCCAATTACTACTGTATAGTCTTGCGGAGGTCCCTGGGTGTGGAAAGGTGTGTGGAAAAGAGGGTTTGTGGTAATGCAAAAACTAAGGTGATCCTTGCGAGGTCAGGCTCAAAGTGCTGGTGTCCGTGCCCGAGGCACTCACCCAACGCTGGCCAGTTGACTAAGTGCGTTCTCCTCTTTAGAAATAAAAGGTTGCGATATGGCGAAAGCGAGAGCGAAAGCGATATCTAAACAATCTTGACTTTGAGAAAAAATATTGGATCATTGGGGCTTATGTGAATGGTGGTCTCACAATGCGCCTGAGGGTCCGCGCAAAGATGGCTCTTGGCTCAATCACTGGTACTCTTTTAATATGCCTACCTACCCTAAGGTATACCACAATGCCAGCACAATCCTCGAATCATAGCGAATGCTTCATAACCAAGCCAGTGTAAAGCATTCTCGATATTCCCCCTTCACTGCCAATCGTCTCTAGGTCGCTCCGATGTGGTTTGTCGCTATGAGCAGACTGATCGCTTCAAACCGGAAATTGTCAGGCTCTAGGTGACTCTCGAACTTGGATCGAAAGACGAAGTTTGTCCCATTCTTGCCGCCTTGCGAGTATGGCGGCCAGACCGGCACGGAATGTTTATCTGGCGAACAACTGCTCATCCGGAATGAGTTCGGGTTTTGATCGTGAACAAAGCTAATCCAAGAATTACTCATAAGTCTTGCCGCTTCAAAGTAGTCCGCTCCCTTGTTTTCGAAAGGTTTCTGAGTTCCATTCCATGGCGCAAGATTCTCTCTGTTGTATCCAACTCCTTCGAGGTTGTAGAAGACAAAGGGGATCTCTTGAACATGCGAGACTCCAAAGATATCCGGAATTGATGCTGGAATGATATCGAAGCGATACGAGTATACGTCCAGGCCAGCGGCAGTCCAAATCTGGCTCGTGAAGCGCTTGTGAGCTATAATGATTGAGTCGCCTAAGTACGCTGCAATACGTCTCCATTGAGAACCGTAAGGATAACCCGGACGATAATCTACAGGTAAAGTAGGTACACCAGGAATCCCGTCACTTGGAATATCAGGATAGGCCTTAACCACTTCCTGAACAAAAGCAGTAGGAAGACCCTGAGTTTCTATAAACAGGTATCAGCTAATGCTTGAACATATTGGATCGAATGGGGAGGTATACCTTGTAAATATGAAGTGAACTCAGCGTCAGTACTAATATTCTTAGGTGTGGGAGGTTGTGAGGCAAAATAAGTCCCCTCATCAGTATTTGTGCCGGTGAGCATCGGAACGTGAACGAATTTGCCACTGGACAAAAGCTCTGAACCTGAACCCTGTATGAAATCCCCGTCATTGGAGGGACTGAAGGCAGCCCAAAGGTTCGGCGAAGCAGAGAAGACCTTGTTCAAATGATCGATTGGGATATGGCGTAAACACTCCAGACTATTGGAAGAAGAGTTGCAACCGGTAATGTTAAGCAACTGGTCATATGAGGATTGAAATTGTTGAGGAGGAAAGACTGGGCGATAGAATATTGGACTTCCACTGTCCATGATAGCTCCACGAAACAGGCCATCATCTCTACCCCCAAATGCTGTCAAGTGGAATCCAACTGAAAATGCTCCTGCGCTCTCACCCCAAATTGTCACTCGCGACGGATCGCCCCCAAAACCGTCGATATTTTCTTGAATCCAGTTTAAGGCAAGACGCTGGTCCTTGAGCCCAAGATTCGTATCTCCAGAGTCGGCAATCTCGAGTGAATTGAGGAAACCAAGAACACCTAGGCGATAGTTAAGGGATACGCCGATGATGGGTTTCCCGATGACAGCAGATTGCTGAACGATAAATGAGAGATTGTACCGCTGGTCAACTGCTGAACCCTCTATCAAGCCGCCGCCGTGGATCCAGACCAGAACTGGAAGCTTCTCGTTGGTATCTGAGGGTCGAACAATGTTGAGGTAGAGGCAGTCCTCCGATGTGTTATATGCTGAATCATCAGTCTGCCGGGTTCGGGTGAGTCCAAGTCTCTATAGTATGCATTTTCCAGTAGCTAAGTGGACTTACACCATATCCTATACAAGCATCAGAGTATGCATCAGCGGCCCTTTTCCCGGCCCAGGTGGCATTCAATGGCTGGGGAGATCGAAAGCGAAGGTTGTCGACAGGCGATTGTGCATAGGGTACTCCAAGAAAGAAGTCCTGATTGAACGAGGCCGAGTGAAGTCCAGTATATGTACCATTCTTTATGGTAGCAATAGGCAGGTTGTGATTTGACAAAGGCTTGGCTGAGTTTACTGCAACAAGAGCCGTAATGACCAAGACTGGTTGGAGTCTCATTGTGTTGAAACCTATGATTTGTAAAGTATAAATGAGAAGTGTTTTTGTGACCCATTGCGAGATATCCTGCGGAGTGCCAGGCTGACCTTAAATAAGATATCCCAACGCCATATTCGAATATGATCTCATGGCAAGGAAATATACCAAGCCCCCAGGCCGCCATAACCTTTGCTGATCCTTCAATTAGACTGGATGGCTTAGCGGCTAGCTGGGATGATCTTATTCCTCTTTTGGAGAAAGTTTCGACGCTACGAAAAGATCCACGCCAAGATATCCTTAGCTCTCAGCCAAAGACTAGCGCCACATATCTCATCACTCTTGTCCATGCCGCTTGTTCCTCATTTTCGTCAACTTCGAGCTTTGAAAGGCTGCGGAGACTGTGTTTTGGACCCCTCGACTTAGCCGGCGACTCCATTGCTCTCTGTTTCAACTCCTGATCTTGTTCCGCCACTTCGTCCTTGCAACTTTCGTTCGAAGCTTTTACCTGGATAGGAAAGTTTTGAGACGTATTGGCTCTCCACCTCAGCCTAATGATAGAAGCCATTGGTAATATTCTATTTTAACGGCCAATCCTGTTCCACCATGGGGTTCACCGGAGAGCCGTCAACAGCATGCCAGCCATGCCGCGAGAAGCGAAGAAAGGTGAGGCATCAGCAGTTCCTTACTCTAGAATCCTGTCAATTGGTCTGCATTAACCTTGGCACGCCTATAATTGCTTGGATTAGGCTCATATATTTGTTAGTGCGATCATGCCCAGCCTGGCTGTTCACAGTGTGCCCGCCAGAATATCCAATGTCCTGGATATCGAACTGCTTGGGAACTGCGGTTCAGGGACCAAACTGCTTCACTGGCCCAAGGACCTCGGAGGAAGACAAACATACATATCACAACATCTCCATTGCCACCGCCACAAAATCTCGATGGTCACCCTGCAGGTCTAGGCTCACCCTCACGCGCCATAGACAACCAAATAGTCGAATCAGCCGTTTCATACTTCATGGTCACTTACCTCGACGCTACGGCGTACGGAAGCTATCTGCCTCAGCTGTATATCGAGGTCATTCTGCAACAACCTGCCCAAGGTGCCTTATTTACGGCTGTCAGGGCAACCTCGTTGGCCTATATGGCTAAACGCCATCAGAGACAAGACATGATGGGAATGGCGCTCAAGGAGTTCTCGACAGCACTAATTCAGACCAATGGAAGCCTGGCCGATTCTAGCGACGCAACACTCGATACGACACTAGGAGCCGTGCTTACCTTGGGTCTCTTCGAATCAATTGTCTCCAATGGTCAGAATAATATCAGCAACTGGATAGCCCATACCCTCGGCACCATTGCGCTTTTGCGTTTACGAGGTGTGCAGCAATTCAAGGACCTTCTTGGTCGACGCATGTGCATCCATGCTGCCTACAACATTCGTGTTAGCTGCCTCAGTCGCGCTGTTGAAGTTCCTAGGGACCTTCGCAAACTCGAAAGTAAATGGTATCACGCCTTCGACTTTCCCAAGCCTGTTCGCGATCATTGCTCTACTATAGATAAGGTCTGTAGCATCAAATCTGACTTGCGGAACGGCCCTACCCCTGAACTGATCCATCGGGCATTAGATACCGAGAATGAAGCTGAGGCATTGATCCGAGCTTTTAGCATGCCCAGAAGTAAGGTTGAAGGTGACGTACGCGGAAGGTCTTCACCAACTCCGGCCGTGATGAATAGTAGCGGCAGCATCACCAGCGACACAGGCGCTCCTCCCTTGATAATGATGGCTCGATGGCTTTTTGGCATGTCTATGCTTCGCCTCGTGCTAGTTGAAATTGCCTGGAACGGCGCTTCAACGACTTCTGGTCAGTCTGAGATAATGCACAATCTCGGTAGTTTTGACGGCAACCCTCTAGACGCTGTCTCTCCTGAAAACAATCAATCTCGCCTCAATGCCTACGCCAATCGAAAGATTGCACAAATTGCGAAGACGATTTTAGCCTTCGCACCAAGATTTCTCGACGTCAACGACCCAAACTCTCGATTTCCAAAAATGGCACGTTGCATGATCTTACCACTGGCATTCGTCCAGAGTAGCCCGTGCTGCCCATTAGGGACTCGAAAAGATGCGCTAGATTTACTAGGCAAATTGGAGAAAGACATCGAGTTGTCTCAGGCGGAATATGCGGCGAAGATTATCTACGGATCTAGGCTAGCCGGAGATTGGTAAGTGTGCTACCGAGAAACGGCAGATTTGCGACCATACACACTGCCTAAACACTGTACTAATGCTGATACACAGGCTCCCTTTATATCATATGATATAGAACATCCCATAGTGCGCCCTATCGTATCTCAGTGTAGCAGGTTCAGTGGAACTAGGTTGGCTTGGGCTTTTGCAGGGCTCTGGAAGCAGTAAGAGGTCGTTATGTATTCCAAAACCTTGAGATCATATTTCGACAAGGTATCGTTTGCTTGTGGTGTGAGATTTGGATGTCTTGATGAAACTGGAGCATAGAGACTTCAAAGGCCCCAAGAATAGTTATGTCATTATTGCCCAGTCCGGGTCAGAACTATCTCTTCTGATACCCGTCGACTTGAATGAAAGGCCTGACCACTGTGGACCTTCCGCAGCAATGACATGTCTTGCCTCACATGCTGTGAACGAGACTTTGGGATAAACCCTAACCCTAAGAAGAAGCGAGAAAGAAAGAGGCGTTAAGCATTGCCAGGTGGCGGCTGTCATTAGCATGGCGATTGGGGACCATGCTCGCAGTCCCGCACGGTAATCGATAGGTTCGAAGCTATCCATGTTACCAAGCCGACTTTGCAGTGGTTGTGGGTGTAAGCTGAGCCCTGGATTGGTGGTTTGGGCCAGGCGACAAGGGGGAATAAACCACTAATTCAACGCTATGGAAATAGCTGCAGTTGTTGACAGGGATTGTTCTCTCGGCCATTGATAAAAGTTGTTGAGGGATGTGTGTGTATTGATGTAGCTAGCCAAAAGGGGTCGGGCCGAGAGGCCGGCTGATATACCAGGGAGGTGCCTCAGGCACCTTCAACAAAAGTTAACCGGCTTCCATAGCTCAATCAATTAGATATTCCATTTTGAGTATGCACCTAGCCTATTCGAGACTATTGAAACTTTGGTTGGATGCTATCATGCATGTCAGGAATTAGCTCACCAGCATATGAACAAAGGCTCCCACATTTGAAAGCCAGAAGTCTCAAAAAGAGTGGGTAGATAGCGCCGCTGAGCTCCGGAACAGGGCCCGCGAAGCCGGCCAAGTTCAATGGAACTTGAGAGACCCAAATTCGGTCAAAATCATAATGGAATTAATTATCTATTAAGTAACACAAACTACAATAAGGACAATGGAACAATGTTGGCTCTAGTATCTAACTCCATTTTGAAAGTAGAGTTAGTTCCCATGACTGTGTTACGAAAGCGCTGTGAAGACTATGGGTCAAGCGTACGGAAACTGCGTCTTTTCATCCACATTTGAATCGCCCGCTGCATCTGTTCTGTGAAGCCGTAAGTCAAAGCGTTGACCAGCCCTACGAACTGCGTGCAAGCTTGAAGAGCAGTGAGCCATTTTGGTGCAGTACCAACCGACTCAGCTAAGCGGTTCGCCATGCCGGGTAACCAGAGAATGATATATGCAATAGGATAGCCGTTCAGAAGAAGCATCTTCCTCAGATTTGGCGACGTTGGTACATGTTGAGTCGGGCCCGTACGGTTGGCGGATTGTGAAGCGCTGTTGTCGCGAGGATCATCTGGCGAAGGAGTTTCGGGGACCGAAGTAGCAGACCACTGTACGTTTCCATGGCTTGATCCGCCTTCACTCTGGTCTCCCTTGGATATTGACTGAGATTCTAGTTCATAAGACGCTGTGACCGTTGTGTGGACCCAGATGCGCTGAGTATCAGACTGTTCTGGATTTTCGCGATCTATTCTCGATCGTGCGTTCGTGGTATCTCCTTTTGTCGTGGACGAAAGAAAATCATCTTTCAAGGAGCTAAATAAGCGCCGGAGCTTGATGTATATGAACGTGTAGATAGCCACCGTCGCGAGGAAGATGGCGATGCGCCAAGCGTGTGTGAGCCCATAGCGGAGGCCCAGGTATCGAGACTGTATCCAACACCAATTGCCGCTCACTGGACCATAAATGCCGAGACCAAGTCCGATGAAACCTAGGATCATGTTCAGGAAGTGATCAGTCTATTAGATGTGGCAGAAACCTACTTGTGATTGTGCCTGGAATCCATGGTACTATGCAAACAGCTATAGTCAATGCTGTTGACGAGTCGTCAATGAAACGATGCCTTTGAACTGCTAGTAGTACCGACAAGGAGATGATCAAAATGTTGAAGTCGATGGCTTGTACCGAGAACTGACCCACCCAGGCATTGGCGAGGCACCTTGTGCTGGGAGGAACTTTCGGATTGTCATAGCCATTCTTAAGCACTAAAATGCCAGAAATGGTATTATTGAGACTGTTTATAAAATCTGTCGCAAGACCGTTTAGTGAAGCCTCAAAGATTGAGTATTGAGGTCTTGCCCTACCTGCAATCAGGAGATTGACTATCAGTGCGTGACGGAAATGTCGACGTGGCGGGGGAACGATGGCGTGCAGGCAAAGAGCAAAGAAGCTGGCGGTGCAAGATAGTAACGATCCGACAAATGTCGGTACAGAAATGGACAAATTGGCTGGAAGATTAGCCATTTTGTCTGGCTTCTAAGAAAGCAGGTGAGGAGAAAGAAGTTGAAACCCATGCCCAACGTGGGTAACCTGGGTAAAGCGGTAACAATTATAGACAAACGTTGGAAAGCCCATTCAGGACATCAACCTGAGCCTCCTGGGCAGATCGTATTTGGCGGGGCTCATAGCATAAGGCCAAGCTAGCCAAGAGTGTCAAGACCAATTCTGATATGCCAACTTTGGAGACAATGAAACGAATCTTCCAGGAAGGTTCAATAGAGCTTATGAGTCTGGGCACGAGGCCAGGTTATCTGATCATCGTGCTCATATCAAAAGCAGTAATAGCCGGAACGTTCTAACAACTTATCCACCTGCAGAACTTAAGGGACCATTCATGGACGCATTCCACCCGCATTAGAGCACGGTAGCTTCACGCCATGGGCCCATATTCCACGAGGAGTTGCGGCAGTGGCGGTGGTGCTTTGACATGTCCTTCCTACTAAGGCGTAGATTGCGCCACAATTCAAAGTTTCATGTATGCTCCATAGGAATCGGGGTTAACCTTTGTGCGTGACTTTGGCTGAGACTGTCAAGGCCTGTCTGTAGTCATGTTAAATCAATTGTTTACATTGACGGGGAGCATCAAGTTGCTGGACTAAGGATACTCAAGTAATTATACTCATTGGTTGTCACCAAGAGTTTCTTGGCCTCCAGAGATGTCGAAAATACTTCGATAGCTCGTTTGAAGCCCAAACCTTGTTTAAATGGGTCGTTTGTTTTAGCTGCAAGACCCCTGCTGACGTCGTGAGTCTGAGCGTCGGGGTCTCCTGTTGGGCCAGAATCAATGTCAATGCGGTGTCTGACAGGTCGAAGCAAGTCTACCGCCACCGAATTATTTGTTCCCCAGGTTGGGTAAGTTTTCCCGAGAAATATTCCCTGACGAGCTGAATCTTAAAGTTTGGCAGCGAAGGGCGACCTAGCATAGGGCTTAACGACCCTTGAAGATTCTGGATAATCTTTTTCACGACTTGGCAACTCCCCATCCTGGACGGGTAAGTGAAGAATGGCATAGAGGGACGCTTCATAATCTCCAGTGAGAAGGCCACTGGGCTCTTCGATAATAGCATAGGTAGGTGTGAAGGAATTATGTTTTTGATAAGTTTGATGAATTCCTTCCTTTCTCACTAACTGCCCATCCGGTGTCTCTTGCCGTCCATTTGACGACATTGCATGGTTATTGTTAATTCACGATGAACCCGACGATGGGCTCAACATCACTCATCCTCATATCTCACCCTCTTACAACTCCTTTTTGGTGGTGAACGAGGCCATCGACCGTTCCTATATTGCCGAGATTCCTACTTCATTTGACACTGCTGGCATACAGTGTCTGGGAGGGAGGCCAGCCGTCGCGACTCGTGGCGTTGAACACCCAGGTGTACCTCGGTGAAGGCAAGTCAAGCATTAATGTCAATCTCGCTGGTTTGGTGCAGTTAGCCTAGCTATTATGAAGCTACTTCTTCTTAGTAGCAATTCTTGTCGTACCAACGTGTAGGTTACTGCTAAGTCTTACATAATTATAGTGCTTTGACTACTACAGAACCTAGGCTAGACAAAAACTTCGAAACTCTTCGCGGTAAGCCTGAAGGTACAGTCAAGTTGAACAAGGTCAAGGGAAGATCGTTTGGCCTTCCGGTGCCTTCTATCGTTCCAATTAATTTCGGGAAGGTAAGACATTAAATACATGGCCAAAGATTTACTCTAAATTCTGTCAAAGTACATTGAATTGATCTACTAGGTCAGCAAAGATTGCACGTCAAATACATAATTCCCTCGGTGGACTTTCAAGCCTAGATGTAACATACTCCCAAGTAGCAGGAGTAATTTATTATACACCAAATCTTCATAGATTATGTACTCACTTATTAATCCGGCTCGGTCGGTTTGCCATTGATTTGTCGATTTTCTCCATTATGCCTCTCGTTATTGAAGAGAGAATTGGAGGAGGCATCAATGATCCGTTGCCAAAACTCATTTTCGTACTAAATATCTAACCTGGAAGCTGAAAATGAGCTCGAGAATTCCACCGCATACCTGGATCCTTGCCTCAGCGAGTATCGCCCCCATATTCTTGCCCCTCACTCCGTATTTCTCAAGCCTTTCATCCCACCTACGCAGTACTAGTCATGTATGTGAACCCAGCTGTGCCCATTTTCCCTTTTGACTATCCAAGGTTTGCTCTACAACTTCTAAATGCAAAGAAGCCGGCTTCAACAATAACAAATAACACAGTTTTTTTCCATCTCGGCGGCATTATAACCTAATGCCCACACGATTACCTTTCAAGCTGCAGCGCAGCAAAGTTAGTACCGTATATGACTTCTTCTTCTGAATATAAAAGCCTGTAGATCTGCTCTTCCTCCCTTGGGGCAATCCAGCTCAACAACAAAAATCACACCAAAGTCAAGATGGCGACTCCGACAATTCGAACCGTTGTGGGCAACCAAGCCCATCAGGAAGCCTTCCCTTTTGACTCAACGATGTGTAAGATATTCTCTATCCCGCTTGAGGCTTTGTCGGGAACATCCACGACTAAAGTCTCTCTTACACTCTCGACACGCATTTCATATACACTTTACCTGACGGACGACCCGCTCCCACACGATCAAATGTCAGATTTGGGAGAGGCTCATTTGAAGTTCTCCCTTGGGCGTCGCAGAGGCTGATGTCGTACGTAGCTAGGAATAGAACAGTTGGCACCACGATGTTCAGTTTCGCAAACTAGAATTTATTAGCATCCTATGACTAGGAGTCAATGCAAAGGATATTTCCTACTCTCATAGCCGCTGGAGGAATCGAGTAAGTCAGTACACTTTGATGCTTTCAGATTGCCTGGGAAGCGTGCTTACGACATGGATGGTTCCCTGATCCCCATCCAAGAAAGGAGTGAGGTGTTCCCGCACCTTCCGCCCTGCTCGCTTCATGTCGGCTTGGATCCCATTGCTTAGGATCTTTGTATGTTTGAGGATTCATGTGGACATCCTGGGCAGCATAGACCTAGAGTTGCGATTTCTTTAGCATCGGCTTGCGTGAAGAGCTGAAACTTAGAATATGCCACCTACCGCGAGACTTCCCGGAGGGATGAAAGATCCTGTATCCCCTACTGGAACATTCTTGCTGCTAATATTCTTTCTCACAATTGTTCCTGACATAGTAAAACGCATTGTTTCTTTCATCGCTAGCTCCAGCAGAGGAAATCTGGTCTCCCAATCGTGGAGTGTGAATCGATGCAGGATGTCAGTCACTGTCTCATCCGACCGTAGTCTGTGGTTATCGATAGCGATATCAACCTCTCTTCTAAGTCTCTCCATCCAAATTGGATTTCGAGCCAGGTAGCATAGGTTCCATGCAGCGTTGATGCTCGTGTTGAAAACACCAGCTAGGATTGCTCCAATGATCGCCTGTGGAAGAAATGAAAAGATCAGATTGATTGTTATCTCTAGGTCATGACGGAAGGAAGGCTTACCAGGGTAATGATAGGATCACTGATCTTTTGTTCCATCATGAGCTGCATGGCATCCTGCTCCACTCTACCACTCTTGCGCCGCTCAGAAACGAAGCCTTGAATCAACCAATGCAACTTGGAGTAGCCCCAAAGCCGTCTCAGTTTCGATGGTGTCGGCAGCAAAGGAAACCATATATCGAATAGAGAGCTTTCATCAAGTGGCTTGTACACTTCTCGCGTTTTGATGACCAGGTCCAAACTATTAGCAATATCATGTGTTCCTGTCATACGATGTGTAAGTCGGTATATAAGGATGCCCATTGTTTCAACTGGGTCAATAATTCCCGAGGGACCTATGTTCTGGACACACTCATCACTATCGTTGACAAGATGATGAAGGTTGAGTGTCATCTGATCGTCTTGTGTGCACTTCTTGTATACAAGCATAGCTGTACGTGCAACACTGTTGGTTAGTCCATCAACGTTCAGGAAACTCCCAAACAGAACAAGAAATCTAGGCATTCTTTAGCAGATCTCCCCTGAAGTAATATGTCGAACTGAGCTTACCCAGCAAGGGAATCAAGTCCTCTCGATGTGAGATACGTTGTTCGTGCTTCATCACCAGAAATCGCGATGACATGATTTGGACCGTACCAGAAACTAAACTGTCGGTCCGGGCTTTCCTCTTTTCCAAACTTGAGATACTCCGCCCGAGAGCTTCCAAACGTTGGTGCTTTCCAGCTTTTGTGTCCTTTGAGAAACCGCGGAGCACTTCCAGGTGGAGATACGCGGTAGAGAAGTGGTCTGGCAGCCATCAAGATCAGGACCGTTGCTATTCCCGCTAGCAGGTTGTTGGAATGGCTTTGAATTGCCATTAGGCTACTCAATATCACAGCCATTTTCCTGAAGTGCGATCTTGCATAAGCCAAACGGTGGGTGCTTCGACGGTAGGGGAAAGCGACAGAACAAAAGGACAAGAAACCAAGACATTGAGATCTGCGGGAAGCTTAGGATTATAAGCAAACCCGGGAAAACTTGCGGTCGAATAACATTATTTTGTGCTCTCTGGATCCGTATACCAACCAATCTGAGACGGTCTGACAAAGATCGACACCGTTGGCGTGTGATCAGCGAGAGCGGCACAGACGGATACCATTTACCGGAATCTATATTTAGGTCCAATCTTTCAGTTCTCGAGTATTACCGCTGCCCCACCAAGAGCTATCTGACACAAACTAAGGCGTAGTTTGATAAAACAAACAACCCCAAAATACCACTGACGTCGCTGCTGTGCTACTAGCTGCCTAACCTTTACTCAGTTTTATTCCCTTGTAGAAAGTTCTCTCGTTGAAAACTTGAATGTCGTCGTCATAATTTGTCTTGCCAGCAGCCCTCGACTTGAGAATATTCCTCCGAACCCTCTTCACATCATACTCCGTGTTTCTAGTTAGCCACCAAGTCCACAGATTTGCCACAAGCCCGGCAATAATCATGGAAGATGCGATGGCAAAGGAGTTTTTGTACCCATTGTGCGCCCATTTCGACTGGAATAGTTGCGGGCCAATCACAGCGCCAAGCTGGGCGACACCCGATTGTAGGCCGAGGGTGAAGGCAGTCCCAGTCGATCCAGAGAGTGTTGCGGAACGCCACGCCCAGAAGGGAATGAAGTACGACTGATAGAAGAGGTTGCCAAGGATACAGCTGATGTAAATGCCAACTCGATCATTGATTGTAAAGAACAGCACGAAGCATACAATCATGCCAGAGACGAGCATGCTACGAAATATGTCAGCCTGACAGGAACGGACAGCAGACTAAAGACTTACATGATGTACGCCGGGCGCACGATATACGCCTTTCCAATAAACCAAGAAGAAAAGATCAACCCGATGATGGCCGCGGCGGCTGGAGGGATGTTGAGAAGCTGGTTATCTGGCAGCCCTACGAATCCCAGATTGGTGATGATAGTGGGCAGATACCATGTCAAGGCGTATCCTCCAAGATTAACCAAAGTCTGACTCAGCATGAACGACCAAATAAGTGGTTTCCTGAGAATAGTGATAATCTCTCTGCTAGAAAAGAAAGGGTCATTGGTTAATGGGGCGTTTTCTGGAAGGCGGGCTTCAATGAATTCTTGTTCTCTCTTGTCGAGGAATTGGCAACTGCGAGGCGATTTGGGGTAATCTGGAAGCCGCCAGAAGACAACTCCGGAAAATAGGATGGTGGCCAGACCTTCTAGGATGTAGACCCATCTCCAGGCGCTCAATCCACCGACTTCGTTCATGAAACTAATTCCATAGCAGAGAAGCGAACCGACGATGGAGGCAAGAGCAGCAATGGCAAAAAACCAGGTAACCGGTCTACCCATTTCATCCGTTCGATACCAGGCTTGGAGTTGAGCCAAGACACCAGGAAACATACCAGCCTCGAACATTCTGTCCCGAACCATCGTCAGCAACAATCGTGCATATGACCTCAAGACTTACCCTAGCAAGAATCGCATGGTGTAGATCTGGTGCCGGTTTTGAGACGCACCGTGGCATGCCGTAATGATACCCCAAGTAAAAAAGATGCGTGACTGCCATAGATGAGGGCTCATCCGCTTGTGGAGCAGGTTACTTGGGGCCTCGAATATGATATATGAGATCTGGCGACATGTCAGTAAAGTAATGTGTGACATGAGGAGGGCGCACATACTCCGTAAAATGACCCCACCCAGTTGTATTGATCTGCAGTCATCCCCAACTCTGTGAGAATATTACGATCTTCTCCAACTTGAAGCACCTTGACGTTAGCTGCATTGTTGGTATCAATCTGTCGAGATTCAGTTAGCATATTTATTGAAAGATCATGTTTGACCATTCACCCTACCGTCTTGATCATGTACATTAGTCCAATAAGAATAAAGAATTTCTTGTCCACTTTGCGAATTATCTTCTTTTCTTCTTCTGCGGTAAACGTAGCTAGGAAGGCTGCTCTCGCCTCGGGGTCATCACGTAGATTGTCGACGTCGGCACGGGCAACAGTTTCAAGGGCATGTTCTCGTGTTGCTACAGCTGCGTCGTGATCAACGGTGAATTCTTGTCGAGTTGTCGGCGAAGCCATTATTCCAAAAGCGATAAGAAAGATATCAAGTCTATACAGAGCTCGTGCAACCACACATCTTTTCCATGGCTAGGTATATAAACGTCGCATGTGGCATCCAGCGGGGCATTACGTGCTCCCAATGATTATCACGGGAGAGCGATTGCACCATGTACCATGTACCATCAGTGGGGTTGACTGACAGCACGCTGTATCTAATTGGAGCAGGGCCGATGGTGATATTAAAATCCACCTTTGAATCATCTTCACTCCTACTCTAGACGAGAAACGTTCCGAAGGAATATCACACCTGGCAAAGAGCGGAGTAATCCCGACATTTGAGATGGCATATCACCCAATTAAGGAGCGATTTCTTATCGCATGGATGCAATCGTAACGAATATAGCCAAAAATATCCCGTAGTCTGTGCGTGAGCTCGGAAGAATGCTTCCTACAGATAGAATTCAGGGACAAATGATATCTCGATATCCATTTCTAGACTAAGCGATGGAAACCAATCACTCAACACTACGGGTACTGCTCAAGATGTTCTCTGTATTTCATTTAACGTCGCTACTGCTATGTGGCCGTCTAGTCGCGACTTGAGACATGCTCAGTAACGCACTGCATTTTCGGGCAGTCACATTGGTCTTGGGATAGGCCTCATTGAGGTCTAAGGCCGCCTTGTCTGGAACTTCCCAGGGTCCCCCCAGCAGGAGTACTTGGTTGCACCATCCATACAAAGGTTCTGTGCAATAAAATGCTTGCAGACAACAATTTTTATTCCTGCCTTCATGAAATGAAATTGACGATTCAAAACATCCTGCGACAATCAAAGATATCAAAGTCGCTTTGTACTCGTTATTACCACATCCTCTCCCATGTCCGTCTCACCCAATTCATCTCGGCCAGCCTAGCTTTCTCAACCTCATCAATGCCGCCCTCCTCCCACTGCCTGCATTCAGCATCAATCTCAGCCTTACCAGTGACCAAGTCTGCCTCCATAGGGCTGACAACACCCCGTCCCTGCTTCCAGAACTTGACCTTACCAACGCCATACATCACCGCAGTAAAGGCGATGGCAAAGTATGAGGTAATAAAGCCGCGCAGGTTGAAAGGTGAAAACACGTCAAAGCCTACAAAGAATATCGCCGTGCATCCGAGGGCCAGTGCCATGATTGGAGTGTAGGGCGTGTAAGGCGCGACATAATACAAAGCATCATCGCCAAGGCCCTGCGCCTTGCGAGCACGATAAAAGCCGATATATGTGAGCAGCATGTAGCTGTAAGATGTGATGAAAGCTGTTGTGGTCAAGTCGACAAACCAGAAAAAGACCTCCAAGGCCGAGTTTGACGCTACAAGAAAGGTAACACAGGATATCAGGGACACAACCGCGGTACAGTAAATGGGAACTCCGGTCTTGGTACATGTCATGAGAAAGCTGGGTGCTTGGTGATCTAGAAGTTGTGTCAATGCTTGTTAAAAAATAATTTGGTAGACAGACTTACCTCTGGCGAGACCATATAGTGTCCGAGTGGCAGAGAAGAGATAGGCATTACCGCAGGAAAGCCCAGACAGTAAAATAAGAGCATTAATAAAATGAGGCAAAAATCCGATGCCAAGGTTCTGAATACCGATGACCCACGGGCTAGCAGCTGCGCCAGCAGAGCCATCTGCAATAGCTCCCAAGAGCCTATCATCTTTTGAAGAGCAGATGATACCCACAGCCAAAGCGCCGACGATGTAAAACCCGACAAGACGGTAGAAGATCATACGAGCAACTCGGGGAATGGTTCGACGAGGATTCTGGATCTCACCGGCTGCAAGGGCAATCATGTCAGGCCCAGCGACAGTGAAAGCCGCATATATAACGACGGACCACCAGCCAAGGAAGCGCCCGGATGCTCCTTTGGAATAGTACTCGTGCATGGCGCCATCTTTCCAATTTCTGAACCCGTACGCATCGCCTTTTGGATTCCCTCCAGCCATTGTTACGATCGTGATGACGACGAGGAAAACAAGGAGGAAGACTTTGGTAAAAGCCAATATGAACTCGGCTTCGCCATACCATCTGTTATATAATTAGCGGATGCATTATCATCATGTAGTGGGAAACTCACTTCACCGCAACCACGTTGAGAAAAATGCAGATACCCATGGCCAGTGCGATCCAGGCGGCAGGGTTGGTTGTATTATCCCAGTACTCCATGACGGCAGCAACTGCACTATACTCAACGCATACAAGCATCGAGGTACCGAAGAAATAGGTCCAGCCCATGCTGAACCCAACGGCTGGGTCAACGAAGCGCGACGCAAGCTCGAAAATCGAACCGCGAATGGGAAGATAAGCACACATTTCTGCTACACACAGATACGTAGGCCAAACGAAGCAAAGTCCCCAGAATGTATAGCCTAGAATTAGGGAGAGCGGCCCAGCTTGACTCAGATAACCTCCAATACCGACCTGGTTCTTGTAAGCTTTCTTCTTCTTGACAGAGTATCGCTGTGCTTACCCAGAGCGCAGTGCCAATTGAGCCACCGATAGCCATGAGCTGCACATGTCGGGGTTTGAGACCTCGCTGCGTTTGGCCGTACTTTTGTGTCAACTCATTAACGACCAGCTTCTCATCAGGCTCGTACTGAGGGCCATGATTCTGGCTCTCAATGTGACGGATATCGAGGGCATTGTCTTCGACACCCATTGCTGCGGTAGGAATGGCACGTCAAATGGGAAAGAAAAGAAGTATTCTGTGGGTTTGTCGAGATTGACCTCTCATTTATCCGGGGAGTGGAAGGCATCTTTATATAGTTTATGGTAGGTAATGCAGCCCCGGGTATCAATAAACGAAATCGATGGGATTCCCCGCTCAAGTGAGGGCTCATGGGGTAACTAGCGCTAGTGAAGAGTTGTTGATCGTTGTCCATGGGTTCACCCGCAAGCTATTAATGACGGACTAGCCACTTGTGGTTCGGTTACCTGGTCTGGAGATGCCTTCCTCCGAAGCAGTTAGAGTTAGTCTTGGCGGTGGCCGGCGGCCAAGTATCAGCGAGCATTTTATCAGGGTACTGGCGGCGTACTGGGCCACGAATTAGAACGATAAAACTTCATTTACTGGACCCAAAACTTTCTTTCCAATAAGATCCTTACATTGCCCAGTTGATACATCTTTATGTTTATGCGTAGTAGTGGCATTAGCTACAGTCATTGTGCTGGGGGAGGTGTCATTGTGCAGCGACGGTAGGTCAGGTGGGAAGATCTTATCAACAAGTGTCTCAATCCGGAAACGCGGAGCGACTAGCGCATTTCCCCGCATTTCGGCCATTCAAGCAACGTTGCCGTAAAGTCAACTTGAGCACTCCGGCCATTCAAAGAGAAGGTATGTGGAGAGCACCCCGGATTCTGGCTTTCGCTAAAGACAACGATGGGATTAGCCTGCAGTAGTGGCATCCACGGGCTCGTCTTGTATTGGTAAAAACGGCAAAAGGAACAAATTAAGAAGGAACAACCGAACCGGTCAGGTGGCAGCGTAAGTGGCTTATCCTCACCAGAACTCATATCCCAGATTGCTGTGTATTTTTCAGGTGGATAGCTATCTGATAACATTTGTCCTGTTCTAGTGTAATTATTCGGAAACCCAGGTTAACTGTATGTTACACGTCAGGCTTCTCTATTAGGGCTGTTGAATCGTTGATAATTTGTTTTTCGTTCGATGGAATTAATAACCAACTACCCCGTTATGAACATCGATGGGTATAGCAAGGATAGTCAGCCAACTCTGTCTCGAACCTCTCTCAGGTGGAAATATTAATCCTTTATTTATGTAATATAATAATACATCTCGTCTCGTTCACAGCTTTTTATAGCATGTACTTAAACCCAGCGATGACTTGAGCGTCTGTTGGACCATGCTTACCGCAACTTTCACCCCTCTCGAGCTTAGCATTCTGGCGACGGAGGTAAATTCTCGTGACCAGAGCAAAGCCAATAGCCAAGACAGTAGCAGCTAGATTGACAATGAAGGCAGTAAGGTACCGCGGTGGACCGAAATACAAATAGCTGCACCAGATGTTGGGCGTGTTGCAAATAGAGTTAATTATCCCAATTGCTGCAGCACGCTTGGGCGTCGGTTGTGATAAGGAGCCTGTGATCCAAGATAAAGTGACTACCGCGGAGGCGTAGAATGAAGCGGGAAGTAGCATCATGGCTACATAGCGAGCGACAGTATTGATTGTAGAAACAGCAATAATGTTTGCCACGGCTGTAATGGCAAGGGCCCCAATGATATGGAATGAGCGCTCTTGCGTTCGATCTGAGTGGAAACCATTGACGAGCATGGCGAAGACACACAAGAGAAAGGGTGGTGCAGTTAGAACGTAAGTCATGTTTCGGTCATATCCAAGACCACCAACGACGCTCGGGAAAAAGTTGGCCACAGCACCAACGATATAAGTCTGGAACATCACGGTCAGAGGTTGCATGGTCGACGTAAAGAGTGAGCCACTAACACAGTATAGGATACCGACAAACAACCACGTTTTGGGATCTTTGACAGCCATCATGAAACCGGCGTAGGGTGTGATCTCGCGAGAATCATCATTCTGTCCCTGATCCGAGGCGTAGTTCCACTGCACCCACGTGCATTCTAGTGGAGAGAGTGTGATGATTCTTTTGTTGGAGTTGGGGAGAATGAAGGCAAATATTATGCCTAGACCGGTGGTAACTACACCCTCGATTAAGAAGAGCTTGTTACGTGTCAGTGGCGCATGAAGCATCCCTGGGCATTGGTCCGACTTACCCATCGCCAGCCCGCGATCCCGCGAGCACCGTCCAACTTCAAGATACCGATTGCAAGTAAAGTGCCAAAGGCATTACCAAACTGTGAGCCACTGTATAGAATGGCAGTTCTCAACGCAAATTGCTTCCGATTGTAGAACATGGACAGGAAGTATAGTGCTCCAGGAAAAAATGCAGCTTCGGCGACTCCAAGGAAGATTCTGACAATGAGCAGGCTGGAAAAAGTTTGCACGGACGCCATGGCCGCTGAGATAATACCCCAAAGAGCCATACTGCCGCAGATATACATACCTGGCCACTTGATTCGGCCAGCGATCATGTTTGAAGGGATTTGAAAGAGAACTGAGAGATTATTGTTAAACTATGCCTAGCTGAGGGGGGAGCAATAAAGGTAAGAAGACATATACATACTGTAGCTACAGAACATGATGCTAACAGAAGTCTGATACTCAACGGGCGAGAGGCTCAAGTCTTCCTCGATGTTGGCAAGCTTGGCGCTGGCAATGTTCTGGCGATCGAGGTAGTTCAAGATGTACATGACAACCAAAATCGGCATGATGATCAGATCCATCTTCAGGGTTGCCCGACGGCCGAGCTTTGCACAGTCGTTGTCTGACAGGTGTGCCAATGCACTCGGCTTTGAGATATCGTCGACAGCTCGGACATATTTCTGCTCGAGTGTTTCAAGCTGCTCTAGGGTGTCTTCTCTTTTCTCGTCCATGGCTGGGGTTGCCAGATGTGATTCTTACACTAATTTTTGGTCCTACAAATATCTTAAGGAGGAGGTTCTTATATACTTGAGCGAGACAAGATGCGTTCTCGCCCTTCGGGATCATATTCGGGGCCATGGAAGTCGGTGGGCTAGACAGTCAATCAGCTATGTTTTTAGAAACGTGGGGGTCAACCCCAGATTCCAAAAGGATCGCAAGCTTCCCCAGCTTTTCCGGGTCTTAATGATGTCAGTTCGAAGCAACCCGTGGCGTGGGGGTCCCTCGGCTGGGGGATGGACACGGCGTGGGGGTCCATTCCCCTGGATGACTTCCTAGTGAGCTCAACAGCCGACCGTGGAGAAGTCAGCACCCAGTCAATGCTGTCTTAATCTTCCACGTCTTCTTGTTTGAATCAAGCTCGCCTAGTCCTTTATTTTCCTAGACATCATCTCTAAGATCCTTCTTTGCTCGAGATGGCTTTAATTCCCGGCGAGGAGGTTGCTAGGCACTGCAAGAGAGACTCTTGTTGGCTTGTTCTTCATGGCCTAGTATGGGATGTGACCGGTACGAACTGACCCGTTATCAACTTTAATTCCCTTGAAGTGTCTAATGGGTTATTGCAGATTTCATAGACGAGCATCCCGGCGGCGCATCACTTATTTTGAAGCGAGCTGGCAAGGATGCCACAAGTTCGTACGACGAGGCACATGAGCCAGAGTTGGTCGAGAGGACACTGCCGTCAGATTGCTGTCTGGGCACCGTCGACACCGCAACGCTACCACAACCAACGGATGTGGAGCCGAAAAAGAACAGCTCGCCGAAATTCCCCGCTTTGAACACCGTCATCAGCCTGGCAGACTTTGAAAAGATTGCCGAGTCATTCCTCCCGCCCGCTGCCTGGGCCTATTATTCTTCTGGGGCAGACGATGAGTATTGCATAGGCAACGCAAAGCGTATCTTTCGCAATATCCTCCTTAGACCCCGAATCCTTCGTCAAGTTGAACCTGTCTCGACCAATACTACCATACTCGGCTTCCCTTCCTCGCTGCCAGTTTACTTCAGTCCGACAGGAATTGGAAGATATGCCCATCGAGATGCCGAGTCCATCATAGCCGCTGTTGCTGGTCATGAAAACCTGCTCTACTGTATGCCAACAAGTGCTTCATGGGAGTCAGTGTCCAAGGCACGTTCAGTGACGGATCAACCGTTGTTCTTCCAACTTTACACCGGCCGAGACAAAGAGTATACGAAATCAGTTCTGAGAAACGTGAAGGCGCTCGGAGTTACTGCCATTTTCCTGACGGTCGACTCCCCAGTTCTTGGAAAACGTGAGCGCGACGACCGGATTCGAGCTGCTGAAGGCGATGATACTATTTCACCAGCGTCAGGCGGGGTCGCCAAGGTCACTTCGAGGGGCTTGTTGAATCCATTACTTTCATGGAGCGATATAGAATGGATTAGAGAAGCTACCGGGCTTCCACTGGTACTTAAAGGAGTTCAAAGCGTAGAGGATGCGGTTCTTGCGCACCTCCATGGTCTGAACGGTATCGTTCTGTCCGACCACGGTGGACGCTCCCTGGATACAGCGCAGCCTCCCATGCTCACTTTGTTGGAGATTCGCCGCCATGCGCCACATCTCTTATCTCAGGGCATTCGTAAAAGTTTCCAGGTCTTCATAGATGGTGGTATTCGTCGTGGCACGGATATTATCAAGGCCGTTGCTTTGGGAGCAACAGCAGTGGGTATCGGGCGGCCGGTGCTGTACTCAATGTGCGCTGGATATGGCGACAAGGGACTTCACAGGCTAGTGCAGATCTTACGAGCAGAGATTGAGACGAATATGGCGCTGGCTGGGACGAAGGATATTTCGGAGCTGGTGCCGGAAATCGTCAATACGGAAAGAGTGGAAAGGGACATCTCCAGGCGAGTAAAACTATGATGATAGTATCTAAAACTGCATTCATGTGTTTTAACATAGGAGCGTAATCTACCGGCATGTGCTTGATTTCGTGCTGAAACAGATTGAAGTCCAATATTTCCTTTATAGAGCCTACATTTACATGTATGTCAGTAGGAAACCACCATTTTATGATAGCATAGGATAGCTTTTGTCGCGCAAGAATGAAGCAGGTAGGCTGCGAACCATAGCAGCTCAGTCAATTCCTATAGCAAGGCTCGCATAAGACCAACATTCACATTACCGGTAATTCCTTCGCCCTAAATATGCGACACTGAACTAACACCGTACCCCCACGTCTGTTATTGCAACTGCCGCGCCCGCTTTTGTTGAGTCTTTGCCAAGTTTGTCGAGTCTCGGCTACTACGGCTCGATGTATCATGACTTCAGTGCGGGATCTCAGCGAAATTCCCCTTTGACCGGTCACCCCCACGCTTCTTGTCTCGACAGAGTTCCCCCACGTTAATAGTCCGACGTCTGAGTTTAGCTGCACGTCAGACCGCCAGCCAGCGGTTCTCCTCCGCATTTCTCCCCGCAAAATCATCTTACCGTGGGGCTGGGATGTTCTCGAGATTATTGTCCATCCGTGGGGGTCACTTTGCTGCCCCTGGCCTCCACGTTTTGAAGGCCTTCTGATGCTACCGGGACGTCTGTCGCCACCCCGACCTCGGCGATTTACGGCATTCCACTTTCACCTTGTCGTTCTATTCCTATGATTTGGAGGTAACGTATAAATTGAATATCCTCGTGTCTGTCACTCTACAGTCCATAATACCAGGGAAAGCCAAATCATCATGTCTGCTCGAACCATAAAGGCGTCTGTGTTGTATGGTGCAAAAGACCTCCGTGAGGTAAGCCCCCTTCACACGATAGCGAGCTTTAGAAGGAGAAAGCCAACTAGGAACAGGAAGACCGTACGATCGATCCTCCAGGTGCTGGAGAGCTCCAGGTTTCTATCAAAGCCACTGGCATCTGCGGTTCTGACCAGCACTACTACAAACACTTCAGAAACGGTGATATTCAAATTCGAGAGCCAATGTCTCTTGGCCACGAGTCATCAGGGGTGGTAGAGGCATGTGGCCCAGGCGTCACTGGCTTTGAACCGGGTGATCGCGTTGCCTTAGAGGTCGGCTTATCTTGCGGCTCTTGTCGGCTTTGCAAAGCTGGAAAGTACAATCTCTGCAGAGACATGTACTTTCGAGGTTCAGCGAAGAATTTCCCACATTTTCAGGGTACATTGCAGGAAAGGATCAATCATCCAGCTAGGTTGTGTTACAAGTGAGTGGCTGCGTGGACCACGATCCTTTCCCCCCGAGGTTAATCAACGTCGCAAGGCTTCCAAATGAGATCACGTCTGCCGAAGGTGCTCTACTTGAACCCCTCAGTGTGGCCATTCACGCAGTGCGACGAGCAGCCCTTGAACCCGAAAGCAATGTTCTTATTCTGGGTGCTGGGCCAGTCGGACTATTGTTGGCTGCTATGCTACGTGTTCAGAGAGTGGGCAGCATTGCAATCGCGGATGTTGAGGAGAGAAGGGTAGATTTTGCTACAGTCAATCAATTCGCAGACCGAGGTGTAGTGGTGCCGCGAACAGGCACACCGTCTGATGATACTGCAGCTAAACTGAACAATGCTAAGAAGACAGCAGAACTGTTGATGGACGGCGAAGAGTTTGATGCCGTGTTTGAGTGCACGGGTGTCGAAGCATGCGTCCAATCTGCAATATACTCAACTGCTCCTAGTGGAAAGGTTGTAATCATTGGGATGGGTAATCCAGTGCAGACACTGCCTCTGCTAGCAGCGTCTCTTCGTGAGGTAGATATTGTTGGTGTATTTCGCTACGCCGACACGTATCGTCACGGTATTGAGGTACTGGCGAAGAAAGGTGGGGTCAATCTGCCAGACATCACAAAACTGGTGACGCATAGATATTCGGGATTTCAGAGCGTGCCTCAAGCATTTGCGGCGGCGGCAAGGACTGTTGATGATGATGGGAACCTGGTACTTAAAGTGATCATTGAGACTTGATAGTTGAGGATTACTCATTTGATCATGATAGTCGTTGATACATTGGTACTTGAAATGAACACAGAGCTGGCATCTGTCCTTGTTTGAAATAGTCATCCTCAACCTCTGACTGTTCTTTCAGAGCTCAATCCTCAAGTAGAACCATTTCCATACTTGATAGACACACTTGCCTTAGATCAGAAAAGCCTATTACTCTCTATTTTTGATTTTATGGGTACCAGCTCTCGTCGAATTTTAATCAATTATCTCTTGAGAAGTACGCCGTATGCTTGCTTCCTACACTTCGCACATCTCGCATCCCAGGCTAACAGATCGACATCAGCAATGCAAGTCACCTCGCTAGCCTGTGAAAACCACAAGAATCTATGGATAAGCTCCAGCCATGTATATTAAGAAATGGCCAAGCACTAACGCGTAGGTTGTTCCGCTTTACTACCCTCCAACTATGTGTACCATGGCCACCAGGACTACCACAGTTGGTCAAGACAAAAGCTCGGGGCCAGATCGATGATCAAGTCGATCAATTGTCGGCAATCACGATAGCGGTGAACCTCGATTGCGTCGAATCGGTTGACACATTCTTAGAGGAAAAGTGCCAGCTTCAGCTTGAATTCGATACGGCGACATCTAGGATCCTTCGCCGAGCGCCAGGCAGATGTTTTCTGATTTAATGCACAAGATGTCTATTTTTGAGTCTTTAGAAAAAGTAGAACCAAGAACCCAGTAGCTCGTCAAACCACTGCCGCCTGAGTGGGAGATCGAGTTCCTGCGTTGCTTAGAGCGAAAACAACAGGCGTTCTAATTTCGCGCGATATTCTTGAGACTGCATCACCATCAGAGAACCCCATTTCACTCAACCCATCCAGCTCGTCAGCCTCTCTTAGAACATGAGCAGGAGTATCGACTTCAAACACAGCCTGTATATCACCATGAGGTGAGAAACCTGTAAATTGCCATCTTCTAGGTGGTTTTACTGTATCTGAACTTCCGACCCATAATCGATGACGTTCATAGAAACCGACGATAAGTAGAAGTGGTGCATTGGCAATTCTTACAAGCAATACATGGATTGCATGAAAGGCGTAAGATGATACAAAGAACTTGAGGGGCAATAGTAACAATAACGCGAAGAGGTTCATGGGCGGTGGATAGGCGAAGATGGCATCGCTTTTGACGCCTTCGAAAGTAAGGACCGCCCGGCGAAATTGTATCTCAACAGCTTCTGAGGTGATGATGTTGCTGAACCTGTTCGTAAGAAGCGAGACAAGAATGGTGAGGAATAAGGTATTGCCAAGAAATGCAAAAGCGATGGTGAGGGCGGGCCCAAGAACAGCATGAAACTGAACAGATGCCTCAATGCCTGTTCCGTCCAAGCCAAACCAGATCCAGAGAAGCCACTTGATGACGGTGAAGTCTCCTGGAATCGTGCCGTCGCCTGGTGCTAACCACTGCAACGCCAGTAGAAATCCGGTAAAACACCACAGAGCAAGAAAGTTCAATATCAGGAATTCTTTCATCATCGCATGAAGCGATATAAACACAATATGATCGGGTAAAATGTTGAAAGCCAGTCGTGTCAGGAGGATGGGAGCTGCCAGGCAGAGAATGTTCAGCGCCATGCCGTTTTGCGTGCTGTTGACACCCATTTCAAAAGCCCTTGAGGTAATGTACACCATGAATATAAGCGTAAAAGCAAGGTCCAGGAACGACCACAACTTTTGCGAGTGAATCATCCAGCCGTGTTCAATAATGGCAGCAAACTCGTGCAGAACCCAACCGGCCGAGTAAAGAATAAAAATAGCTTCGTATCCACTCAAGCTCTCGACGTCTCTATTCTGCATCGTGCAGATATAGAGCAGAGTGAGAACGATATAGTGTATCAGCTCGACGATGTATCGAGTGCGAGGTACTGCAAGGCGATGGTGGTTCAGAAGAGGGGCTTTACGAGGCTCGTATAGAGATACTGGTCGGTATTCGAAATGGTTGGGCAGAATATCGACAAACGATAAAGGCGTGTAGACAATCTGGCCATTGTATATAGCATCGATGACCTGTCTGCACCCTGAAGAGCTGATAAAGTTCTTACTCTCAGATATAATGGACAGTTCAAGTGCTGTGAGTTTCCTCTCGTGCCCATCTCGATTCTGAATGGGCCATTGCGGATAGCGGCCGTATCGCTCAACATCGGCTGGTGCTCCGTGGAAAGGATCGAACCCTTGAACCAGGATCTTGGAAAGCAAAAGCAATCCCCCCAGACCTGGGTTGTCGTCTTGGAACCTGCGTAGAATTTTTATGGCTAATAGCTCACATAATGTGGCTCTGGCTATGCTGGTACTTTGATCTATAATGCTGGATTGCTCGCGGAGGAATTGTACTCGGTTGGCCAGAAGGCAGTACACTATGGCGGTATCAGTGAACTCTGTAGCTCCTCAGATTGTGTATGAACCTTTATTAGGACAGTCGGTTGTGAGAATAAGGGAGGGAACGGACCAGTGGAGTAGTCGCTCTCGTCATACAGACGATCGATCAGTGGGCGGACTATGAGATTGTTGACTCGAGGACTGGTCAACTGCTCCCAAGAGTAAGGGTCGTCTAATCACAAAGCAGATTAGCGGATTTACTCGGATAGCTATTGCCGAGCTGAGGGAAATACCAATGCTTGCAAGCACAAATTTCCTTATCCTTGACATCTATCGAGTCAGTAAGTTGTGCAAATCAGGAACATTTTAGAAGCATCAGCAAGGGTGCTGTCACCGCCATACCGATGCAGAGTAATGAATACGGAAGGCTGATGCCATTCGTCCTCCTGTTCAGGATCCGTGTCACTCTGAAAATTCCAGGCTGTATCGTCCGAAAGGGTTATCTCATCCGGCTCGATAAGGTTCCTAGAGTTCAAGGATAACTCATCAAAGTTTTGGCTCATGTTATGCGCACGATGAACCAGATGACGAGATACGTACAATGTTTGCAAATGGTGATTTCTTAGATTTGGATGTTCACTAAGTATTTTATGTAACGGAGGCTTGGATGGTTAGAAACTCTGGGGGTGTGGAGCTGTTACCTCCGCCTCGAATTATGTGGATCAGCTAACATGAGTCTATTTTACTCCAATTCTTCATTTGAGACGGATTCTGGGAGGCATTGGGCAGCTTTGGTGTACCAGATTATCTTTCTTTCAGCATTCTTGATTCTTGGACTCCTCAACTGACCATGGATCTGTCTTTCTCTGCTATGTCTGTTATTTAATTGATGCGTCATGCTAGTTCTGAAAGTCACCCTCGCTGTTGTCGTGTTCTCTTCACGCGACGATCTCGTCTTTTTCTGAGGCTGGCAATTGGCCAGACTCCTTCAGTAAAGCTAATCCAATCACACCCAGGATTGAAAGTTCCAACTGCGTAAAGAATTGACTCAGAGACAGACAGATTGGGGCTGTGTTGGCAGAATTGCTGCGCCTCCTTTGGTTGCTGGCTTGAAGATCGAGCCTTTACAGGGCAAAAAAAGCACCGGCTGGGGTCTGTCAGATGTCGAGTTTTCGGCTGTGTCTATGACGTACGCGCCAATTCTTCTTGGCACTTATGATGCGGGGAATTTGTCCGTTCTTGTGGATCACCAGGGGTCAGATGCACTCGTTGGCACAGTGGCAGCTGAGAATGCTCAGCCGAGCAAGTCAATCCGTTCATCCAAGTTGTCAATGATGGAATGTGTAGAGTTTATCACTATCAGGAACAAGATTTGAGGTTGGCACTGCCGAGTTCCTTCTGGTATGGAAACGCGCCCTGAGCCATCAGCGCTGACTCTCTAGGGTAGTTGTCTGCGAAGCGGGCTAACCCAACACATTGGCTACCGTCAGAAAGGCGGTATGAATCATAGATACCGGTGTCAGCATAAATTGAGCATGATATGAGTGGATAGAAAACGAGAACAAGACGAAACTGGGGAGGGAGTATACAAGACAAACAAAAGCCTTCTCTCATCCCAAACCGAGCAAGTCTTTTTGAGCCCCCACACAAGCTCATGCATGCTTTTCATCACACAACCCAAAGTAAGGCGTACGCCAAGACACCCGTCACTGAGACACAACCCCTATCTTCGTCCACACCAGACGTTAAACAGGGGCTTATTGTACACAAGCTTTTTAGCGCCCGACACAAGCATCAAGAGCTTCAGGGTTGAGGAGAGCTTGGATGCTTGGCAATGCATGAGGGTCCACGCACAACCGAGATCAACCCCAATTCCCCATCAATATCCATGGTAATTATTGGGTGTGTAAGATGGGGAGATTCAGACGCCATATTTGCTTCGCAACGCAACAAATTATTAAACTCCAAGGGCAGATCGGAAACAGCGAAAGTAGTATGTTAGGACGATAATGGCGCTGATAATGAGGATCATTCTTAGTAAATATCTGGCTGAAAGTCAATATCAGTAGATTAATAAATTAATAATTCGACAAAGTGGAAATATTGCAATTGTTCATGGGACACGATTTTGCGGGGAGAAGCGATCATCAAGAATCTTCAAACCAGTGCGCATGATGGGTTATTCACAAGCATTCATCACGTCGTCAAACCTGATTCTCATGGGTCAGTGCACTCCCACCACGTTGATGGCTGATGAAATTGACCCGTGCGCACACACGCACACCCACTCACCATGAGAGATCGGAGAAAATGACAAGGATAACAACTGGCAGAATAAACCCCGGTCTTAACTTGAAGTTTGCTCGCTACATGGTCGATAGCAAGCTTGTGACAATAATTTTACGAAGCGGAGCAATGCAAAGACGTGTCTCGACCATTGTGACGGTGAGTGAGGCATTTATTTCTCTGTGTTGCTGTTGGTAATTGAGCGAGAAAAGCGATGCTGTTCTGGGACTGATCCTCCGCCCTTTTGTAATGCACTGTTTGTAGCCTTCAGGTACCGTTCCCAGCTTCTCATTAAGCTCAAAGACTACTACGATACCATGTGGCCCCGACATGCAGGGCGTTAGCTTGTGTGGAGACCTCCTTGTCATTTTCCGAGATTAGACATGATCACCATGACAATTCCTGAATCAAGCTTCGGCTCAGCGCTCACCCCTCTTGTTGGCGGCCTCCAACGCTGTACGGCACCTCACCATCTCGCTTCGCTTCTTTGTTTACGATCAAAGGTGTGAGTTTTGTAATGGGAGTTTCCGCATAGGCGAGGGGTTTGTCAGACTAGTCATAGGGTCAGCCGACGCTAGACGCAGGACGTTTTGTGAGAGGTATTTATGATATCAGACAAAACAATGCTGTAGATGAGTTTCCCCTTCTTTCAGTGAGCGTTTCCTGATTCTGACACAGATTTACAATTCTGCGGTTTCCAAAAACCAGTTTTGTAACTGTGCAGTCAGTGAATGACCATGCGCAGTTGATCCGACTGGCGCCCGCTGTGACAGACGGGAAATTGGGAATTATCGTTGCCTGGAATGCCACTCGGCCACCTAGCACATGAAGCCCTAGGACAAAGTCAATGGGAACAATGAGGCTTGTCTAACTATGATTTCTCTCATCTCGAGTTCATCGACTAACTCCAATAGTGCCCTCGCAATTGTTACATGGTCAATATATGCTTGACCGGAACATTTAGACCTATCTCTATCACCCCAAAACCCCAAACACCGACATTCCATGATCGTTACCATCTGTCGAACAAGCCTAGGACCGACCATGTGCTTCACGTCTTACCAAAGGAAACCTTATGCGATTGAGGCGGACATAAATGCAACCACTTAGAAATCTTTGAAGCTCCCATATGGATGTGTCACTGGACGCAGTCACAACTAACCACCCTCGACTAACACGCTAAAGTTTGAACTCTTACACTGCATCTATCACTCCTAACCCTTTTTTCACCGCACAAAACACAAGACAGCATCATTTCACATCAAACCAGCCATCGTCACTGAATGTCGCAACTTATGACTGACACTCCTATCCTCAAACATTAGAAACCCGCGCTGTCGGCGGTTTTGTCAATGCAGAGAAAACAGCCAAATCAACCCGGCTTTGGTTAGAGACAAAGTAATGTTAGTCGGTAGGGTCACAGTTCGGGGTATTTTGACTGACCAGAGGGGACAGGTGTGAGATCGTTCCATCAACCAGGGATCTATGCATTGTGGATGAAACAAGTGACCGCATGGTAATTGTCGAAGTCTGACCCCGTCGATAAAATCCTCAGTACATATGGAGCACACCGACGAGGCACTTTCGTCTCCTGGTTTTGAACCACCATGGCTCGACTCTGGTAATAGAGGAGAGATGTTTTGAATAGTGAAATAGCGCTGTAATTTTGCGAGTTTGGTAGTTGGTTCTGCAAATCTTGGCGCTGCAGGATTTCTGGATACTGGTGGAGACATCTTTTTGGAGTGTATCCGAGGATTGAACTTGACAGTCGGGATGTTTTCCACAACATCCCGGCCCAAACCTGAAGTGACTCTAAAGCGTGGTATTTGCACACTCAGAGTCTGACGCATTGGCCGTCCTCGCAAAGTCCTATGGACGATGCAGATGACAGCGACAATGACGAAAATGAGGACGAGCAGGACCAGTCCCCAGAGCGTGCTCGCCTTGGTATCGTGGTTGTCATGATGGCTTTTAGGCGGATCTTCAGTGTTTGCCATGGGCGCCACAAGAAAAGGATGAGTAAAAACTGTGAGATTTCGATAGGCTAAGTAATGTAAAGGAAAGTCGAAGTGGAATCAAGTTGAGAAGTAATCATATCCAGTTTTCACCGAAGTTTCTCTCCGGGTTTAGCTTAAACTTTCGCTTCACCTGTTTTCCCCAAAGGGAGGACCCTTCGAATCTGCAGGGCTTGTTTCCGAGGTCTTAGAAGCACATGTCCACCAGTCAACGGAATTTCAGGGGCCTAGCCTCAATTGACCGTCAGGGGTGTCTTTAAAAGTCGCAAGTACTCGATACGTAACGGAGAAAAGGAGCTGGTGGGAGGGGGAAAAGTGGCGTCGGTTCCTCCCATCAACGACTCTCCATGCCAGACAGGGCCTTCACACAACCTGCATTCATATAATCGTGTATGAGGTATTTATATACTGAAGCCTGGACACAAGGGAAGAATATACAATTAGGTAAATTTAACGTTATGGATTCATGTTCTGACGCTGGTGGCTAACTCCTGGGCTGACACAAACGATGGCTTACCGAATTTGCTCTTCCGGTACGGCTATCGTTAAGCGAATTCAGGTGTATCATCTACAGAACACAAGGTGGCATTGCATGCTTTGCCTATAAGATCCTCGTCCAAGATGGCAAACTCTGGTAGAAGTTCCAACACACCTTTTGCACCGTCTGATCTGATCTTACCTTGAAAAATTCGCATAATGCCGGCAACCAAATCTTTGCACTGGAAATCCGGTGACGAAGAGGAGGGCACCAGAGTTCCCCGAAGGGATCGCTCCAATGCGGAAGGGAATGGTGAAACGAGGCCTCACAGGCGCTCGTTGAGCCAGAGTCGAAGAGGAATCAGTGCCAACTCTTTGCCAATCCAGTATCGAAGCGTGTAAGTTGCCAATTGTGCTTCTCCCACCCCTTGAGCTTGGCTAATATGAAGAAGCTCTTTTGACATTGATGATGCCGAGAGAGGCAATCACATCGCGCAGCCCAAGGCCAAAGATGCCGTGGTGTTAAGTACGTACGGAATATGGCTCTAACATAACATGTCTAACCAAAGCAGAGTTTGAAACCATCGAGTGGCATAAATTGAGCATCGAGAACGTCCAGAAAAGTTTCGGAACTGATACCTCCCACGGCCTCACTGCCCGAGACGCAGACGAACGATTAAAAAAACACGGCAAGAACAAAATTTCTCCCCTTCCAAACCCGCTCTTTTGGAAGATCTTTGGGTACTTCTTCAAAGGGTTTGGCTCAATCTTGTGCGTCGGCGGCATTCTTGTCTTCATCTCATGGAAGCCTTTGGGTGATCCCCCAGCCATTGCCAACCTGGCGTTGGGTATTGTGCTCATCGCAGTATTCTTCATTCAGGCCGCTTTCAACGGGTGGCAGGATTGGTCGTCTTCTCGAGTTATGCAGTCTATCACTGAGATGCTGCCAGAATCCACCATCCTTCTTCGTGATGGTTCCCGCATTGAGATCAGCGCTACAGATCTTGTTCCCGGTGATGTGGTCTTCATCAAGGCTGGAAACAAGATTCCAGCTGACGTTCGCTACATTGAGGTTTCGCATGATACATCGATCGATAGAGCAGTTCTGACTGGTGAGCTTATTAACACTCATCTTAGGTTATAATTTGTCTGGGCTAACAACCACAGGTGAATCAAAGCCCACAAAAGCAACCATCGAGTCAACTGACGATAATTACCTCGAGACACACTGCATTGGTCTGCAAGGTACCCATTGTGTTTCTGGAAGCGCAATGGGCATTGTTGTGTCTACTGGTGATGGCACTGTCTTTGGTCAAATCGCAAAGCTAACGGGCGAGCCGAACACTGGGCTTACCACCATGGAGAAAGATATATTCCGCTTTGTGTCTTTGATCTTTGCCATCATGGTGTCCTGGATTGTCATCTTGGCTGCCGTCTGGTGTGACTTCCTCCATGCTTAGCGCGTTTGGTGCAATTTGCTGACTAGTTTCCATAGGGGAGGCTGGCTTCGGAAAGCTCATCCGGACTGGATCAACGTGTCTGCTCTCATTGTTAGCTGTGTCAGTGTTGCCATTGCATATATCCCCGAAGGACTTCCTATCGCAGTCACGTCTAGTCTGACTATCACGGCCAATCTGATGAAGAAGAATAAGATTTTGTGTAAATCTTTGAAGACGGTCGAAACTCTTGGCTCGGTATCGGTTATCTGTTCTGACAAAACGGGAACGTTGACAAAGGTACGAATGCAACTTAGGTTTATGCGTCTAAAATACTAACCATATCATACCGTATAGAACCAGATGTTTGCCACGGACTGCTGTTTGTACACAACGACAATCGCTCTTGAATCAAACACGGGAAAGATCCAATCGGATCTCTCTGGCTCTGGCATTCGCCAAGCTCGAGCTATAGCGGGTCTTTGCAATGCTGCCGAATTCGATCAGGAAACCGCAGAGAAGCCGCTTGCTGAGAGACACATCTTTGGAGATGCCACCGATCAAGCTGCACTGAGATTCTCAGAGTCAGTGGGATCTGTCTCTGAGTTGCGCAGCCAGTGGAAGATGGTGTTTGAACTCTCTTTCAACAGCAAGAATAAGTTCATGGCCAAGACATTCACGATGATCAAGCAGGGAGGCGCTCAAGTTTGTCTTTCTCCATCTGAAGCAAAAGATTTCAAGACAGACAACACGTAAGTTGATCTTGTTTCAGTGGCCCTGGCTGTAGTAACTAATGAATAAGCAGACTTCTTACTGTTAAAGGAGCTCCTGACATTCTACTTGGAAGATGTTCTAACCTCGTCCTGCCTGATGGCTCGGTGGAACCAATGACTGAAGAAAAATCTGCAGTAATTAGACAGCTTAAGGACAAGTTATCCTCAGATGGAAAGCGCGTCATTTTACTAGCTCGAAAGGTTCTTCGTGCAGACGTCATCTCAGCCGACCCGACTTCACCCAAGTTTGAACATGACATGATGCACGAACTTCAATCTGACCTCACCCTAGTCTGTATCATGGGTATGATTGATCCACCTCGGCCTGAAATGCCTGAGGTTATCGCTACACTGCGTGGTGCTGGTATTCGTTCTTTCATGGTCAGTGCTAAACTTACGGTGCTTGATCACAAGCCGCTAACGAGTTATACAGGTCACGGGAGACTTCGGCTTGACAGCGTTGGCTATCGCTCGCCAGTGTGGTATGGTCACGGCGAGCGCTGTCCATGATCCATCCGCTCTGATGAGATTTGCATCCGACAACGAAGAGCAAGCTAATCCACCTCGAGATGCTGGCTTACTCCTTTCCGGCTCTGACCTAATGACTCTGAATGAGTATCAGTGGGATCAGCTCTGTCAGTACTCCGAGATCGTCTTTGCTCGTACGACTCCAGATCAAAAGCTGCGAATCGTTCGGGAATTCCAGGCTAGAAAGCAAGTTGTTGGCATGACCGGCGATGGTGTTAATGATGCTCCGGCCTTGAAAGCCGCAGACGTTGGTATCAGCCTGGCCAGCGGATCTGATATCGCTATTGAGGCTGCTGATATGGTCCTGCTTGAGTCATTCGCTGCTATTGTTGAGGCTGTCAAGTTTGGACGAGTCGTTTTTGACAACCTGAAGAAGGTCATCGCCTATTTGCTGCCCGCTGGTTCTTTCTCCGAGTTCTGGCCCGTCTTCACCAACGTTATACTGGGACTTCCACAGATTCTCTCCTCCTTTCTGATGATCATTATCTGGTAAGTGTTACGAGGCCCCGGCACACCGACAATGGCTAACCAAGATCTCAGTTGCTTCACCGACTGCGCCGGCGCGGTAGTTCTCGCTTACGAAAAGCCAGAGGCCGACGTTCTGTTCCGACCTCCTCGTGATCCACGAAAAACTCACCTCGTCAATTGGCAACTCATGTTCCATGCTTACGCTTTCATTGGCGTGATAGAGAGTGTCTGCTCTTTTGCAATGGCATATTGGTATCTAGAACAGAAGGGCATTCCTTTCAAAGATCTTTGGTTCAAGTTCCGCGACGTTCCTCCCAACATCGACCCGGACTACTATCACGATCGCTTGAATGAGGCCAGTTCGATCTACTTCATGAACCTAGTCGTCATGTGCGTTTCCCCTGTCTTGTCGCCGAGAATCCAGCTAATATTCACAGGCAATGGTTTAACCTGATGGCCGTCCGCACTAGACATCTGTCAATTTTCCAACATCCGCCGCTGTTCAACAAGCGGACCCAGAACCCTCTTCTCTTTGTCGCCATCGTGTTCTCTCTCGCCATAGCCGTCATCTGGCTGTACATCCCCAGTCTACAAAGGGTCCTGGATACTGCCGGCGTCCCTGTTGCGCACTACTTCTATCCTATGGCTCTTGGTCTCGGTCTCTTCACCCTGGACGAAGCTAGGAAGCTCTGTGTCCGTCGCTGGCCTCAATCAATCATTGCCAAAATGGCTTGGTAAGGACGAATAATTTGGGTTTAGATACAGGACTACTCGCAGGAGATTAGAAGCTTCAATCCCCACGGAGCTCAGCACTGGGTTTTCGCATTCGATCTTTTACTTTCAAATTGTATTTACATATTTTTTTCTTACAATTTAAACTTTAGACCACCACCTACAGTGTGATGTATTACCCTCTTAGATTAGTTGCCAGACTCTATTATCATAGGTTTTATAATGGTCATCATTAATGCCTATATGTATCTGGCATCACGTTTGTATCGCGCTTTCGCCGTCATGTCTGTCCCTGCTTCAACACTAGGAGACCAAACTGCTTGACTACTGTCATTTCCCAGTTTCGGTTGAACTGGCTTTTGAATAGCCGCGTTGTAGCCCATTCCTTCGATGTTGAAGCTAAGACTGACATAGGTGTCTTCTTATTGTAATGAACTAACCTGCTCCACTCATGAGACGGGCGAGCGAGTAGCTTAATACAGGATACATAATAGTAGTACATGCACCATTCGGATGCGACTATAGCAGAGTATTCAAATAAAAAGAAACTTGTTCATGTCGTCCGAGACACTTAAAGAGCAAAAGGAAGGGTCTGGCCGGGGATTGAACCCGGGACCTCTCGCAAGCTATGCTGTAGGGTTTTCCCTAAGCGAGAATCATACCACTAGACCACCAGACCGCTGATGGATGGTTGAGTTTCGAAATGTCGTATTGGGGCTGATTATTGATGGGAAGAATCACTTCCAGCATCAAGCTCATTTGTTTGGTTATTGTTGTTGTTGTGCGCGGATTTCGCTTGACGATTATCTCTAGCGTGACGTCTCAACCTTGTCTGACCTTTGGTTTCTATTCATTTCAGTTTTAACAACATAGTTTAATATACACGTTAACTGTTTCGGAGCAGTTTCTTTCGACCAACAATCTAACAGTAAGTTGACTTTGACGCCACTGGCAAAATCAAGCGCTATTAGCGAGCCACGACTAAATTTTGTCACAAGAAAGCCAATATACTAGAGAATCACATTGTACTACTTTAGGAGCCTTGTAGTATTCACTCTGTCTTGGTAAGAACTCACACACCATATCCAGTGGCTCACCCCATGTCACCCCAGTCTATCTTCTTTTAGTGGCTGCTCGTTGAACGGAACATACAGGTTCGATCTCATAGCGGTTCGAGAAACTACATAGACATCGCAGCCAGTTACAGTTTTCCATTTCTGATCTATAAACATAAGAAAAGGCTTCTAATCCGTTCCATCTGGCTGCTTATTATCATACCCTGCGAAAATAAATGCATCACTGCTACGACAAGTATACCATTCATCGTTCAGTATATGTTAAATATTAATGAAACTAGGGTTGTAGTTCATTACTCAATAAACTGTCTCTCCGTTTTTATTGTATCCATCCAAATGTGATATTCTTCGTAGTAGAAGGATTGAATCCATGTAGCATCGGGGATTCTATTATTCCAGGTATATCCTTGTAGCTTCAACCCCTCTCACCGATCTGTGATTAAATGCCGCATGATTTTCACGACAAGCTCCAGAATAGATTAAACGCTAGCCTAATAGTTCAAGCCCTATTTCCTTTGGCCAAATATACGATATGTGTGAAGATACGACCAGAGACAACCCTGGGGGTATTCTTCCACCCCAGCACTGGGCCCAGCATGTATGATTCTTCCGGGGCTTCAATGAGATGTACTCACTATTCTCGCTAGGGACAACAAGATAACTCTGATACCGATTCTACGACTGGTGACGATGTTGAATCATCGACCGCCTCTATTTCTTCTAGCATCTTACACTATAGAACAATCCACGGCCGATCTTACCACAGCGAACAAGGTAACGCTCAATACTGGTAAGTCCCAAGGCATCAGGTGCCGCCGGAATACTGGCTGATGAAATGCTTGTAGGGGTTCAAATGATGAGACTCAGAATGAGGTGATGGATATCAAGTACGTGCATGTCATCCTCCATGTAACGTGCGTTTGACTCAATTGTCTCAGCCACCACACCCTGACCCTCGGCATTGGAGACAAGCTCCACCTGGCGCCACTGGAAACAGATAATCTCAAGGTACGAGAAACCCTGATAGACCCATCAATTACTTGACTAACTTTTCAGCTCGTCGTCGATATCGGAACCGGAACAGGTAGGAAATACCCGAAACTGAGCTTTTCTACTGAAACAGAAAACTAATTGGTGCAGGTATCTGGGCTATGTGGGTAGATTGTTTCGAAAAGGCTTGTAATATTTCCTGACGACTCTAGTGACTTCGCCGATGAGTATCCCCAAGCAAAAGTAGTGGGAACGGACCTGTCGCCGATCCAACCCGCTTGGGTTCCCCCAAACTTGCAATTGTTCGTGGATCATCGTATTGTTTGACGACAAACGACTGCTTCCTTTCGACATACAAATGCTGATTGCTTGACAGTGAGATCGAAGACTGCACCCGCGAGTGGACATTCCAACCCGATTCAATCGACTATATTCATATGCGATGGTTGGTTGGTAGCATTCGAGACTGGGGCAACCTTTACGGCGAGGCTTTTCGCTGCTGCAAACCTGATGGTTGGGTCGAAAGTTTTGAAACTTCTTCGATAATTACAAGTGATGATGATACAGTCAAAGACGATTCTGCTATGGGCCAGTGGGGCAAGTTCTTTATTGAAGGAGGAAAAAAGCTCGGTTCAACTTTCACAGTTGTCGAGGATGGTATTCAGAGGAAGGAGATGGAAAAGGCTGGATTTGTTGACATCCAAGAGTTTGACTTTAAGGTAAGTCCTTTGCAAAAGACATCTTCTTCAAACGTCCTACACACCTCTGGAACACATACCTAACAATACTTATAAGTGCCCTGTCGGCGCTTGGCCGAAAGATCCCGTGCTCAAGGAGATGGGACGTTACACTCAGTTTGGGCTTGAGACCGATACCGAAGGTTTTGTCCTCTTCATGGCTCACACTCTAGGCTGGACAAAGGATGAGATCCAGGTGTATATCGCCCATCTTCGTCGCGAGATGCGTGCAGGAAAGTCACATGCTTACTACCGCCAGAAAGTAGTCTGGGGCCGAAAGCCTGTCCCTAAAGAGACTGCTGCTGGCGAAAGTGCTGAAGTGGTTGGTTGAAGGCTTTCCATCCGAACGCCTATCAGTCCGGGCTTCTGACCATGTCTTCTCAGTCTGGTCCACTCATTTCGGGCAGATGTTAGAAACTTGGTTCACCTTTGTCAAGGCATTGTCATTGATTAGTTCGTTACTTCATGAGGTCGTTTCACAATTCTATTACATATTCTCAGACACTTAAATGCTGCTATACTGCCTGTGATGCCCAGACACGGCCCACGTCTTGCCATCCAACAACTTTTTCCATTAAAAGATATGCGTTAGACGCTTAGAGCTGGCTGATTAATGTAGGCTACCCAGCATTTCTTCAAACCAAGGCATGTAAGTCTCTTGCATCCAGCTACCAATAACCCGTAAGGTTGTCACGATGGTATACAACCCAATAAGATTATCTGTGCTCCCAATGTCGATATCTTCTAATATTTCCTAGAGTGAAAGTCAGTATGAATGCTTCGGCATGATAAGAAGACTTCATGGCACAGGGGATACTCACGATTCTGTCCAGCCTATCGCATGCTAATAGTAAGCGCCACTGATGCTCCATAACAATGATCAATGGCAAAGTAACAATAGGAGTACTGGGCGAGTGCGTCCCACATAACATCGCAAGACGCTGGTGCCACGACGCAACCCAAACTCCCAGCTGTAACCTCGCCTCTTCTAAATCTCCTTCGGCAAGCTTTGTTTCAATGACCATGCCCACTGGATTCTTTCTAACCGGCCCATAGACGGTCTGATTGATGCATCTGTGACTATCCGATAGACCGATAAGTATCTGGTCGATCTTCTCTGCTACGTGTGGTGGTGGTATATGCGGACGCCTAGGTCAACCATCTTGGCCCGTGTATAATCATAGATGGTAGCATCTTGCATTTCAGGTAAGAATGGCTTGCTGATCCGTGCCGTGACAAGTAGGTCTCGACGCAATGAGGGGAAAGGGTCAAAGGCCAGCTCTAGCAATGGAACGTGAACTTCAATATTCCATGCTACCTCGGCAGCCTCTTCGCTTTTGCAAATCCTGGCCGTTTCTTGAAGTTGGCAAAGATCATGGAATTCTCTCGTATGTCGAAGCTTGGATTCATCTCCATCAACTTGATGGTACCAACTGGGTCTGATCGTCCCTCTACGATGCAACCCTTCCAATTCGGAGCAGAGGGTTATAGGTAGGAAGATTTCGCGATGTAGAGTAATCGAGACCAATTTATCGTAGAGGGAGACGACATCGTCCGGAAGCTGCCCTGTGGGGTCGTTTTCGATGGGTACATAGTAGAGGGGCTTCTTGAGAAGCTCGAGGGTCGACCTCTTGACAGGACTGGCCGACCTGTTGGTGGAAGCACGCGAAGGAGATCGGTTAGAAGACGCATTAGACTGGCTTGGAGTTGCTGATTGCGGAGGCGTTGGCGTATCGTCCCAGTCGAGTCGCGAATAGTCTTCGAGTGCTTTTTGTGCCGCTACAGAATCTTGCGATGCTGAGCAGGTGATAGTATCTAGCCAGCGGTGGATAAGCGTATCCGGCGATAAAGCGTCAAATTCGTCCATTGATTCGTAGGCAGAACTATTCAAGGTTTGCTCTACAACTTCTAAATGCAAAGAAGCCGGCTTCAACAATAACAAAGAACACAGTTTTTTTTTTATCTCGGCGGCATTATAACCCAATGCCCACACAATTGCCTTTCAAGCTGCAGCGCAGCAAAGTTAGTACCGTATAGTAGGCAGAACAATATTTGCAAAATAGGCTCAAGGTAACAAGGGAAGATCAAAACGCATGTCATCAGCAATACAAACAGTTGACAGGGTAATGGATGAGTCAGCCAGCCTTGTCAGATTGAAGCTTTGCGATCGGGTACTTGGCCCATTTCCTACACCACCCTCTCTGTAGTTTTAATTGCGAAATTACTAGTCGAGATTTGGTTTCTTAATTAAAAGCCTTATGTGGAAAGGGTGTGAGGAAAAGATGTGTGTGTTGATGTTACAGCTAGGATGACCCCAAGAACAACTTACACTCAATACTTTATGCCGGTAGATGTTTCCAAAGCGATGCCGCTAGTGACATTACCTCGGCCGTCACGTGACGAGGTATAGAGTACGATGCGACAAAACATTAGGGATTGGATTTCCTCTGTTCCTTGCGGGTTTGGGAACCTTTCATATCTTTCTTGACAATATGATAATACGAGTATAAAACTAGCGGTACACTATTGGAATTTGTCCGAGTGACTGAAAGTGAAAAGACCTTCTGAATGCCTACAGGCTGAAGTTTGTTGCGACACATTGGGCTTTTTCAACACACACTAACTCGCTGGTATTCTTTTCATCTAGAAACGGCTTTCAGGTCATTACAAAACATCAACGGCTATACATGCCGATTGTAACTTCACCGGATATAATCATTTTCACATCAATGGACCTTTTGGTGTCAAAGCGTGGTTGTGATTCGAAGAGACGTTCCCTTCGCCGCGTGGCTCTACCGTACGTACGCTTTGTGTCCAAGCGGGTGACTGAGCGTGTGTGAAGGAGAGGGAAAAGAGGAGCTACTCAGCCACAGACATCACATTTTGGCTCGTACCTTGCCCCGTGCGCCTAACCTGGAACCTTACCCATCCAATGGCAAATCATTTTGCTGATTGCGTACCCCACTAGGTTCATGGGAATTCTCACGAAACTAACGCCTGAGGGGTGGGGGAATACATCTAGAGGGTACTGATAAGACTATCTGATAAAGCCGATAAGCTCTCATTCCTGCACCGAGTTTTTGTTTCAAAGAGAAAACAAAAGGAAAGATCATTTAATACTTGCAAGAGCTTTTCTTGTGTAGAGAAAGCCATGGTACTGCCGTACTGCATTGACTCTTGATAGAGAACTTCAAGTGAAATTGAGGATCTGATGTCTAGGTAATCGCATCAATAATCATGGATTTACTACTGCAAGACAACTCAAATACATTTGAAACGCTCGCTAGCTCTTTGGGGTGGTACAAATACGAGCTCATCTTAATCTCGGAAACTTTTACCGTTCTACGTGCGGGTGTTATTGCCGTCGACGAATGGCACGGCCCGGGTTCTCGTAAATTCAACGCAGATGCAAATGCAAACGCCTCAACGGTAAACTCAAATGCAGATCTCAGGGACAACATGGTTCCATGTCTGTGCATCCCTCTGGGGATTGGGCAAAACACAACATGATAAAAAAAGACGAACTTACATCAGAAGGTCATTAATAAACAAATTGTCCATATAATTCTCATGAAAATCACCTCAATGTTGGTTCATTTCTCTCATCAATCTTTTCTTTCTTGCAAGATCTTTTCACCCACCAGCACCACTCTTTTGTCTTGATTGAAATGAAGCATCTTTGGACTCTTGCTCTATTCTTGGGCAGCACCAGTGCTGTTTCCATCACCCACCTAGACAAGCCCGTCCCAAAAGACGATGCCACTGGAGCTGTGCCCCAATTCCTGAGCCTCAGGGCGTCTGCTCCCATTGGCACGGCCATCAACCGCGACAACTGGGCCGTTACCTGTGACAGTCATCAACAAGGCGATGAGTGTTCCAAAGCCATCGATGGTGACCGAGACTCGTTCTGGCATACTGCCTATGGCGATGACGACCCAGAGCCTCCCCATTACTACACCATTGACATGAAGTCTATTCAGAATGTCAATGGTTTGTCTGTTCTTCCTCGTCAAGACGGCAGTGATCACGGCTGGATTGCCCGTCACAACGTTTTTCTGAGCATAGATGGGAGGAACTGGGGAAACCCTGTCGCATTCGGGAACTGGTACGCCGATGACACTGAGAAATACTCCAATTTCGAGACTCGTCGTGCCCGCTTTGTTCGTCTCGTTGCCATCACCGAAGCGAACGACCAGCCTTGGACCAGCATCGCCGAGATTAATGTCTTCAAAGCCGCTTCCTATAATAGCCCCCGACCCGGTCTAGGGCGCTGGGGTCCGACCCTTGACTTTCCCATCGTTCCAGTGGCCGCTGCAGTTGAGCCAACATCAGGGAAGGTACTCGTTTGGTCTTCTTACCGCTCTGATGCTTTCAACGGCTCTCCTGGCGGCGTCACCCTGACCTCGACCTGGGATCCAAACACGGGCATTATTTCTGAGCGCACCGTGACCGTCACCAAGCACGATATGTTCTGTCCTGGTATTTCCATGGATGGAAACGGGCAAATCGTCGTCACGGGCGGTAATGACGCCAAGAAAACCAGCCTTTACGACTCCTCCAGCGACAGCTGGATTCCGGGACCTGATATGAAAGTTGCACGCGGTTATCAGTCCTCGGCCACTCTATCCGATGGACGTGTCTTTACCATCGGCGGCTCTTGGAGTGGTGGCAGATTTGAGAAGAACGGCGAAGTCTTTGACCCGGATTCGAAAACATGGACGTCTCTGCCAGGAGCTCGAGTCAAGCCTATGCTCACATCCGATAAGGAAGGTATCTACCGTGCCGATAACCATGGTTGGCTCTTTGGCTGGAAGGAAGGGACTGTTTTCCAAGCCGGCCCCAGCACTGCGATGAACTGGTATTATACTGATGGGGAAGGAGGGGATGTGAAGCCAGCGGGAAAGCGTCAATCTGGTGGTGAAGCCGACCCAGATGCTATGTGCGGTAACGCTGTTATGTACGATGCAGTCAGGGGAAAGATCCTCACTTTTGGCGGCTCCCCAGACTACCAAGGTTCCGATGCTACCACCAACGCTCACATTGTGACAATTGGTGAGCCCGGAAGTACAGCCAGGACGGTCTTTGCCAGCAATGGCTTGTGGTACCCTCGAACGTTTCATACCTCCGTTGTCCTCCCTGATGGAACCGTTTTTATCACAGGTGGCCAGCAGCATGGTGTCCCATTTGCAGACTCGACTCCGCAGCTTACACCAGAGCTATATATTCCCAACTCTGATACTTTCATCAAGCAGCAGCGCAACTCTATTGTTCGCGTATACCATAGTATATCTCTGCTATTGCCTGATGGCAGGGTATTCAATGGTGGCGGCGGTCTTTGTGGCGATTGCACGACAAACCACTTTGATGCCCAGATCTTTACGCCAGACTATCTCTATGATGCGGATGGCAATCTTGCAAGACGTCCGAGAATCACCCGTATCTCGACTCGAACCGTCGAGGTCGGTGGTAGAGTCACCATTTCGACTGATGGGCGTATCAGACGGGCTTCACTGATCCGATATGGGACTGCAACACATACGGTTAATACCGACCAGCGTCGAATTCCTTTGGCATTAATCAACAATGGCGGTAACAACTATTCGTTCCGACTTCCCAACGACTCTGGAATCGTCTTGCCTGGATACTGGATGCTTTTTGTGCTGGACTCAGAGGGTGTACCAAGTGTTGCTCGCACTCTTCTCGTTACTTTATGATTCTCCGAGTCGTTGCTTTTTGCCAATTTGGGCTGTCAATTATTGTAATCAACTCCGGATATTCCCGCTTCTTTTTCTCTGGTCACTGGAGTTTCACAGTGTCGGTTTGTTTTATTAATTCCGGAGTTAATTTTTGGATGGATAATCATGGTAGGACGGAACTGGACCGTGACGGAATAAGTAGTTTCACCTGTAGTTGCAATTTGATAGTTAGCTTGCTCCAGATAATATAATATAAAACTTAGTTCTTTGTTGCATTCCCTCTTGGTTGTGTAGGTAAGTCAAAGCTCTCGAGTGTAGTTATAATGACTGACTTGAATGGTTTAGAATTATTAGATTATTATTCTTTTTCTTACTTAAAGGTTTATTATTCCATAATTAGTTTATTATATAACTAAGTATGCCTATAGGGCCTCTTAGTATTATCTAGATGATATGAATCTACTTTTATATTTTACTATAGGGTTTATTTTCGTTATTACTATCCTTAAATCCTTTGCTCAAGGTAGCTAGCTATGGTTTTAATAGTTGATCTAAAAGATCTAGGAATTATTGCTATTACACCAACGAAAGCTAGTCTCCAGTGTCGACTATCGCAAACCCCTCCTAGATATATATAACCGCCACCTTACCTCCCGTCATACTTAAACCTCAGAAGTAGTGGCCTATACTATCAATACCCTCCTTCTTAGCACAAGAGTCAATCTTATATCCAGTATCCACCATCACTACACTATTATCAGCAGCGAAGGCTACCCATACTAGCTTAGTATCGCCGACAGACCAATAGAACTAACAAGAGCTTCAGCCCCTCTTTGAGTTCCTCATCTAGGGTTATGAGTATGAACAACCTTACAGTAGCTAGTATAACCCTGTTAGACAATAGCGAGAATGGTGCCATTGGCTTTCGATAGATCTTTGGCAGACATGAGCATTGAGCAACATCAAAGCCTCGAGTCGAGTAGCAATGGCACAGTATAACGATAGTATCATCAGCAATGCAAGATCTAACCCACGATTAGGGCATGGCATAGGCATTTGAGTTTCATATTATTCCATTTGTCCCACGTTTAATTAGATTACGAAACATAAATACTGGAGTTTCTGTCTTGTCTTGTCGTGTACCTAGACAGCCATGTCACCGCAACCACGTAACTTCTTCTAGGGCAACTTAACTTTATCAGAATAGGTAGAAGAAAAAAGCTAGCGACAGGCACTTTTGACCTGAATATTACCAATGTGTTCAAAATTGATATGTGTTAAAAACCTTATATATTTTGATTTCCTAATTCTCTCTTAGCCCTGCAGATTCCCCCGAAACCTTTGATTAACTTCTATTTATAGCATAATATAGCCCCCTAAGTCACCCTTTAACTTATTATTCGGCCTAATATATTATCTATTATAACTCTATTAATGCCCTAATCTAGGCCCTATTTTTCTTTAATATAGTAATAATCTTACCCTATTAGGTAGCTTCTTCTTTATTATTACTAGGCCCCCTCTCTAGCTTTTTTAGCTTCTTTCTCTTATAATAGATAAATTACTTAATAGCCTAAAAGCCTTATTTATTTTCTAAGGTATTAATAAGGGTATTATAGTTAAAAAGGGCTAGCCTTATATAGATTAAGTTATCTAGGTTATTTATATTATTATTATTAAGATTA